>JALDNG010000436.1:0-262203 GCA_024349245.1 Neodontobutis hainanensis | reverse complement strand
TTAAAATATCGAAAACAGATGAACCAAAAAAGAGGACACATACCATGAATCCAAGTCAGCTTGTCTATATTAAATAGTTTGGAAATAACAACCGACTATGGATACCAGGAACAGGCCCGGTGTCCTATATAGTTTAGGTTGACTCGAAAGTGGTGAGAAGACGTATTTATCATATCAAAGCAAAGAACACATTCAGTGGCGTAAAAAGTCCAATTAACGAGTCTATCCTGGATCTGACCACGAAAAGACGTTCAGATGTTCAGAATGACTTAATGCTAAAGCTAAAGTTGAAAAATATAAGTGAATAAATTTTATTGCCCGAAACATATTATAGTATATCATAAGCTAATTATATTTGATAATATCAATACCAACTCTTTCATATGCAGTAGGACGAGGGGAGCCTGTGTTCACATGCTTATGAAAGATACTGAAAAATCTGAAGATTATATTCGAAGTACATCACCACGCGGATCAGAGAACTATTCGGCTGCATATATAAATGCATTCACGATTAAATATGTTGAAAAAATCTCATGATCAAATATAAAGGAGGAAATTGAATTTAGTAACCTACCATAAACCTCAAACACCAGTTATTTGACTAAATCTAAGGCGATTAACACAATTTCCCTTAAAACGTATTGGGTATAGGTGGGTATTGAATTTATATAATTATCAGGTAGAATATCTAAGTAAAAACGATATAAAATGGTTGATGAACTACTCGTTCTACATTTAGAGGATCAGAGAGACAATCTAAGCTAGCTGTTTTCGTTTCTTTTTCTCTAAATACCCATTATTCAAAAGATTTTAGCGGGCTAACGGGCAGGGGGTTTCTGCTTATTTAACGCGAATATAATCGATAACTGGCAAGAATCGTAGGTTTTGTTTAAAAATCAGAATAATATCTGTTTGAAAGTTGGGCAGAACCACCCTTCGATGAAGGATCTTTATTTTATCACAATCGAGTCCGTTTTGAAAATTATTTTTGACACAAAAATTCGAATACCTACACACAAACCACCTGATAATAAACGCCAAGAAGTAAATATGGCGTTAATATCCTTGATGGCATCCCATAAACAATACTTTTTATGACCATATTGAAGTTTCGAACGCTGTCAATCAAAATCTATCACGCTTTAGAAGTCGGCAATACTTACGTTGATGTAAGAAAAGTACCCATGCAAGAGACTTCACGCAGATCTTGAGAATATGTATGAGTCATGTTAGTTCTTGGCAGTTATCGCTTCTTCCAAATGAGTTAAAGATTTGTAGTAAAAGTTGTGGATAAACTATGGAACGATTGTATCCCTGGTGAAATGTTTTGTTAATACCTTTTGCCAAGAGACTGTATCGAAAATGACCAAAATCTGGTTCCTAAATATTCTGTTAATTTTTCCAAACTTGCATAACTGAGGATATCGAGTTTTGACAATATAACATAAAAGACAAAGGGTCATATTGAATTAGTTATGAAAACCATAAAAATATAAATTATAAAACAAATAAAAATGTGTAAACCGTCATTACTTGGTTCTGTAATTTCTCTTCAATATCTACATTATTCTCTCAAACAGGAGCGATTGGTCTGCATCTCAGTGTTGCATCGAGAGAATAAAATAGGATATAAAAAATAAAATCATGAATGACGATGAAAACAGCCGTTTGACATTGAAAAAGCACACAAATGATGAATTTAGTAAAAAATGAGTGCCTGGAATTAGAATAAACACACATCAGGATTTATAAAATAAGTAAATAAGAAAAGGATTTTAGAATTGTTGAAAAAATTCTAATAGGTAAAATTAATTATGAGAAAACATACCGATTACATTGAGAAGATAAAACTTTGACATCTAAAGAAAACGAATATTTGTTAAACAGTAAAATAAGAATTAAGAACCCTTATCAAAAAGCCTCAAAACATCAATGATCAGCGATTATCTGACATAGATTGACGAGATGGATATCGAAAATATATCATCAAAATTTTATTGCAGAACTAAAAGTTCGTCGTTTAATCGATAAAAGGAGTATTTCAGCGATTGGCTTCATCAAAAGCTATTGGGGATATGATGATGCATTACGAGAATATCTTTCACGCCTGTGCAGTTTAACAATAAATGAATGAGACAAATTAACAATGACTCTGGCAATTTAAGCGATCATTATGATCTGAGACATTACTTCACATTTATAGAAAGATTCAATTTATATTTAAATTTTATCACAAAATCTTATTATAATTGTCTAACTAATCAATCAAACGTCAAAGTTCAACAAGTAAAAATCCTTTTCCATGTAATTGTTACATTAGTGCTGGTAAAATCAATTAATCAAGCGTATCGTTTTTTGGATTTAATTTTGAAAAAGAAGTGAAATCTGTTTTCTTCTTTTCTCGATAATTCCAAATAAAATATAATTTTAATCTGATTTAGACTTTTTCAATTAGCTGAGGTAAAAATATTGCACCAAGAATATGATATTCAAAATGATAAAAGGCTATTATATTTATAAAATATTCTCATACCTGTTTAAAAATTGTTGATACAACTATTTTACAAGCTATCGAACACCAAAAATCATAAGATGGAAAACTTTAATGCTCAAAAGTTAACATTTTTGCGAAAATTAAAAATTTCTAAATCGCGAAAAAAGTAAAATAAGGCATCTTTGACTCGTTGCTAACTTTGTATTCAGGAAAAAGTTGAAGCATTCCTTTCTGCCTATACGAATTCAAAGAAAACTTTTTTCATTTGAAAAATTTTACTTTTCTTCGTCATGTATTTTTGGCAAATTTTATTCAAATGAAGACTATATCAAGAATGACGTTTTCTTTAAATATCGTTGCGCTTGCTCTTTAGAATTTCGTCTAAACGTATTTTTAAAATTATCGAAAGTTATCACATAGTTAAGTCTCTGCGGTAGTTAAATTTTTTTGGAAAGTGGGAAAATTTTGTTTAGTTTTTCCTGCATATTATCATTTGTAAAATTCTTATTAATGACCAGTGATCATGCGAGAAACATTACTTTATGAGTTCTTCTCCATGATTATTCATCTATTATAGATGAAGAAAAACCAATTATTTTAAATAACCGCAATTAGAAACAATTCAAATTTTAGAAAAGAAATTAGTATTTAAATAATATTTTACGCACCTGGGAACGTTTAATATACATATCAAATGAGTTATTTTCAAAGGTAACAACAAGTTGTTTGGTTTCCTACTTAAAAAAACGAGACTAATTGAAACCCGATGAAGTCACAGTTCGAATTGGAGTAAGATCAGCTTTTAATGCGTGTCTGTTGAATTATACATTTAAATATCGTGGAAATACACGCTCGTCTTAAAAAATCTCGACACCGATTATATTCTTTATGATCCTTCGAACTGAAAGTATGTTCCTGAAAATTTTAAATGAGCTTAAAACTAACATATACGCCGCGGACCTCTGTAAATGATTAGAATGGTAGATTCTAAAATGATATCTTCGTAAATTTTACTCATTTACTGATGACTACATGATTAAGAGGTCGTAAAGTTTGGTTTAACGCGTTTATTTTTACAGTTTTTTGAATAAATATATTTTTATTTGGTAAATGGTTAAGACACCTTAATAAATTGATGAAATTCCAATCACTTTTCCTAATAAGAGTTATTAAAGCCTCATTATACTATATAAATAGTTTTTGATAAAAAAAGATAAAATTGTGAGAATAGAATCTTCAATAATTATAAAAGAGAATTTCGCTCGTAAATATTCGGAAAAGAATTATCAAATATATTTATATTATCACACAGATAATAAAATAACCATAAAAAATTGACGAAATAATATGGATTAAAAAATTAAGCATCGATAAAGGATTTTTGTCATAATATAAAAATTTAAACTATTGATATTTTAATTAAATTAAATTTGTTCAAGGGAGAAATTTTCTTATGAAACAAAAAGTTGAAGCCTGCGTGAAAGAACGCACGTTCGGGAATAACCTACATACTTCGTGGTATTTCATTCACCGAACTATTCAACTTGTTCATAAGTTTTATAAAATCACACAAGTAAGGAAAAAACTGTGAACACCTTATTCTAAAATAAATTTAATTCATCTGAATATAGTGAATTACTACATTTTATGACGATTGCGAATGTTTAGTCATTTAAAAATATTTGTAACTAATTAATTTGAAAAATTCAGGTGTTGAGTTTGATTCAAGATAAACTCGCGTGTGCATGCGGCTTGCTTAAATATTCCATTAATCACATTTCAAGATGAAGGTTATTTTATTTTTATAAAATTAAGTTGAATATCGCATATCCTGCTAACGGAACGCAAAAAACGTTCACAATTGAGGAAGAATCAAAATATCGTGGATTTTACGAAAAAAGAATATCACAGGAAATAGATGCAGATTTTCTTGGAGAAGAGTGGCAAGGATACGTCTTCAAAATCACGGGCGGTTCAGATAAAGATGGATTTGCTATGAAACAGGGAATAATGACTAATAAACGAGTTAAGCTCCTTCTTGGCAAGGGGGATTCGGGTTTTCATGCGATTCGATCTGGAGAAAGACGTCGTAAATCTGTTCATGGTTGCATCGTGGATAGCTCCCTTTCAGTTTTAAATGTTATTATTATCAAAAAAGGCCATAAGGATGTACAAGGACTAACCGATGTAGCAATTCCGAGACGACTCGGTCCAAAAAGAGCAGGAAAAATTAGGAAGATGTTCAATTTATCCAAAAAAGATGACGTTCGTCGATACGTTCTACGCCGAACGATCCGATACAAAGATCCTGAAAAGCAGGCTAAAGTTACAAAACCAAAGGTAAAAGCACCAAAAATTCAACGCCTTGTTACTCCATCACACTTCAGAGACGGCGTCGTGCAAAGGCAGTTATTCGAAAACGCAGAGAGAAATCTGCCCAACAAGCGAAAGATTACCGAAAGGTTCTTTCGAACTACAATCATAAAATTCATTTATCAGCCCAGTAGAATTGTCGTTTTAAAAAATGTGAGTATTTTGATTAATTCTCTGGTTCTTTTTCTTTGTTGTTTATGTTATCAAATATTGCATTTGTGATTTCATAAAATGTCTGAGTTATGAACTGTCTAACTTTATAGACGTTGTTCCTGTTTTGTTTTACTTGCCTATGATGTTACTATTGTCCAATTTTCCAAAAAATAATCTAATTGTGCTTTCTTTGTATTCTTTGTTTTTAAAATTACTTTGATATGCATCGAATTTATTTAGTTAATAATTGTTTTTAATCCGAATGATATGTTATCTACCGTTTAACTAGCAAAGCGTCATGTTTACCAAAGACAAATGACATATTTTCAACAAAATCAAAACTTTGGCTGTTTGAAAAATACGAATAAAGGCGTTAATTTCACTTATTCACAAGGAATCTTAAGCTGCTCGAAGAATCAAGTCGGTGGTTTTCGGCCTGTATTTTTCATTATTTTTACTCTTCAAGATGTGAGATTAATAAGATTTTCTTTTTAAAAATTCGTTTACTTAACTGATTATTTGTACGAATGAGGGCGATTAAATAATAACAGTCAATGAATGTTAGTTAAAATCATGATACGACAAGTTTCATATCGATGAAACAAATATGTTCATCCTTTCCTCTAATTTTTAAAATGTTAGTTTCCAGTATGTTCCTCGATTAAGATGTAGCTTGTATATTTTACCTTCTAACATTGTTCCATAATTTCCGTTGACCTCAAAACGACTCCTTTTTATTTACCTGAAAATCTCAATTTTTTCATGCAAGGATATTATTTTTAATAGTTGATCAAATTCTTATTTGATATTGAATCCAAATTTAAGAGTTAAAACGAGCTTTACAATTTAAAAAAATTTACGAAGCCATTTAAAGAATATTTTTTAGGTATTAAATTGGAGTTCAAATTCATCATAAATTGTGAAACAACAAACATGAAAAAGGAACAAACTCCTCATTCTGACAAAAATTGAGAATTAAAGTTTAAAATATGAAATTTCGTTTGATAAATTTCTAGGTTATGTTCAGTATACGTGCCTCAAACTTCAACCCTCACTCTCGAAAAATTCGATTCGCTGATATTATTAAACACACAACGTGAATACTGTGTAGCATCCCACTCTAAAATATAACAACAATTATTCTAAAGCTATTTATAGGTAATATCAATTGAAAGGCTGTAAAAATATCCGATTTAATCCATTTTCACCTTTTCAAGCGTGTCAATATTTCTGTATAGATTATGCGGTCTTACGCGCGCCAAAAAAATGTCATATTTACACCACAAAAAGTATCTTTAGAAAATTCCTAAGTTTACAAAATCAGAAAATTCAAAATGTTACTTTTTGTTTATTTACTTAAAGATCATATAAACTAACACTAGCCTAAAAATAGAAAATCATCGAATTCATGAAGTTACGATGCATTTTTAGAGTTATTGAGTTGACAAGGCAACTCGAATTGAGAACTTAATTTATGTCTAAACTTCAACCTATTCGTGAAAAATAAAAAACTGCTATTTAAATCGTATAAACTGGCTACAATTTATATATATTTATTTTTCACATTTTAAAACTAAAGAGGAATAAAAAAATCGACCTCATGAAGAAATGGAAACTCTCGGCATGAGCCACGTTTAATTAAAGCGCTAAATATATAAACTATTGGGAAGTAAAAAGTTGAGATTTCATTGATAATCCCTCTCTTCATATCACTATTTGGTACATTTATTCTCATAATTAGGCTTTAACAAGAGTATTTTTTTTGTTTTTATAGTTCTATCCGCACATTAACTTTCATAAGCATAATTAAACTGATTATTTTACAAAATGGCATAAAATTATTGTTTATATGATAATTTGTTTAAAATTTCGGTTATCTACATCTCCGATTTAAATTTTTTGGAATTTTAATCTCGCAACATTTTAAAAAGTGAATTCAAAATATATCAAATCATAATTATAGGCTGTAAGTATTTTCAGTAAAATACAATTGACCGAGCATACCCGATATATTTTAACAATGGGTATTCATTCAATTCGTAACGTTTGAATGTCCGAAGAATAATTTTTCAAGCATTTATAACCACGAGTGTTTATATCTCAATAAAATAAAGAAAAATATGCCAATCTTAATGACCTTATAAATTCAAAGTAAATCAAGATACAAAAGTGTTTTGAAGTGTAAGGCTAATATGACAAACCTAAATTCTGTAAAGCTATTCATGGCTGGTTCGTTACCTCCATAAATATTACAGTTACTTTTTATTCTGTTGGTGTAAATTGATAAAATTCGGTTTTTAGCAGTTTTTCTGTCATTTTTTCAATCACTGGCCTCACTAATGGCGAGCCTATTTATAATAGTCAAAACTAATGAAAAAATTGAGGCGATCTCCTCGTTCATGTAGATGAGTCACTGCATATCAATAATTACACCTATAACATAAATTTTTGTTTTAGAGTTTCCAAATGAAAGATAAAATACCATAAAGAGGATTATGTCTCTTCATACTCTACAGGGGACAATTATTTTAATGTATTTAAGAAAGCGGTACCTTGAGACTTCCAAGAATTTAAACCTGCAACACATTAAGATCAACCATCGAAAAGCATTGCTCATATATTAGCTGTAACTCACACACCTACTTTGAAAGAGATAAACAATCATTGGAATATTCTAATCCCTCCACAACATGATAGAGAGAATAAATAAATTACTGGAATTGGTTGTTCACATAAAGACGAAAAATAAAGTTAAGAAATGAAAGTATTTATAGACCCGTTAAATGAATTTAAAATTCCATCAACTTACAAACTTAAATATATTTCAATAATGTAATATAATTGTTCATTGTTCAATGAATTCTTGAAAGAGATTAACAACAAATTTTGTTTCAATATAAATTTAGAACAGTCTGAATTAATTTATTTGCGTTCGCGTACTATTGACTGTTATAACTTATTTAATAAAATATAATTTTTCACTTTCCTTTGAAATTTAACTTTTCAAAGAAATATGTTACTTTCATATAAGGATCATTTTTAGATTCCCTGAAAGAGGAATGGGTAATTTTGTATTCATAAATAATTTTTACCTTCTATCTACTAAACTCACTTTTAGTTTTCTAATTTTCAATGAATTCGTCGGCACTCAGAAAAGAAGCAAGATTGAAGAAATCACAAAATATCTCAAAATACCAGAATAAGCTAAAAATATATAAACTACAATGAGGCAAGCGTAAACCTGTTTAACCAAATCAACCGTTCAATATTTTAATGATCGAACAAAAATAGCTTACTAAATTGTTCCGTGTTTTTGAATTAAAATCTCAATAATTAGGTGACAAGTTTAGGTGCAAAATAATTAAAAAATATATAAGTCAATCCTCTCCGAAGCCAACTGGTTACCAGTTTTCTTCACTGATATATTTTTCACATACACCAGTCAAACGCGCATGTAAAAATAACTCAGATGAAAAAATCGATAAACGAAAAAGTGAAATGTATTCATTTGATAAATATTTCCACAAATATTTAGTTCATAAATGCTGAAATAAGTATAATTAATAAGTGTTCCATTTTAATGTGGATATTACAAGACGCGGAATGTAGCCTAAGGTTATTGTAGCAAATTTTTTTATTCAATTAGACAGAAACGTGGCTTGTTTAAAAAGTAGACTTGAGATTCATCACTTTCAGTCACAATAATTTTGATCCCTCAAAATAAGGCTACCAGTTTGCTAACTTATTGCAAGCACAGTATCTTAGAGAAAGTTCTAATTGGACTTTCCTTCTGAGCAGTATTTTCTTCATGTATGTATGAAGTACTCAATTATCACATCGTGCTCGTTTCATTTTCATTTTTTCGGTTACATCTCAAAATAAATATTATATACTTCAAGATTACAACATTTTTTAGAGCAGAGATGAGTCAAAGCTATGAGGATTTCTTCCGAAGAAGGCTTCTAAGATTTACATTCTTCAATGAAACTCTTATTACTAAGTTTAGCCTTTAATACTGTCATTCACATGAAAAAATCTGATATCGGATAATTTTAAATTCAAACATACTCAAAACTTAACCCTTTCTTCGGCACATTGGAGGAAGCTTACCTCAAGGGCATTGGTTTTCTCGGATGTAAAAACTATAATGTTAATATCAACAACCTCATCAAGAAATTCTTATTTTCCTTTTATTATCTGATAATATACATTGGATAAAAAACAATGTGTTGTAAAATTCAAGATTCTAACCACATATTTTTTATCTTGTGTCGGTTATACCTTTTTATAATAGTCTAAAAAATAAGCGGGCGGCGAATATTGAAAAAAATGTAGACCCGCTTTGTGGGAAGTATCAGTTATCTTTTTAATTCTGATAAATCTTGCCCTCAAGAGGTAGATGAGTTGATTTCTTTTAAAATTAACACTTTAATAAGGTTAAAAATAAGTGTAATTTCGCTCTAGAATCAAACATGGTCCGCTATTTTAAAATAAACTGGGTTATTTGATCAAACTAATAAAATGTATTCACCACTTGATGTAGATAAATACACATAAATAATTTCAAATCAATGAATAATTATTTTTTAATCTCACATGATAGTGATTATTTTTAAAATTTTATAAAGTGATGGATAACGAATTCACCTGAGTATAGCTCAAATGTGTTGAATAAACGACATTTATTTTCCAGGATTTAGTGGTTTGAAACAATTTGATATAATGACACGAATTGGCTCATAATTAGTTTTAAAAAGCCAATATAATTTTTCAAAAAGTAAAACATTAAAATGAATTTGATATTGTTAAAGTTTAACCAGTAGCCTTACTCGTAATTAAAGGTTTGAAACTTGCCTGCGATGAATATAAGTTATCGAAAAACACAATGTAGACCTAAATGGTATCATAAAAGTAACTTCACACGAAAACTAACGATATAAATATCAACACAAGTGATGAAAAATTTTGCTAAATATAATTAAAATAAAAGATATTTCCATTGAAATTAATCCAATGAAAACCAACGTTTTAAAGAAAAATCAGAAAATTTAAAATAAAACCTCCAGCAGATCGATTATAAATCAATATCGTTTTTCGATTGACATTTTTAAATATTTATTGTAAGTTACCCTGTGAGAATCGATAAAGTACGATAAATAATATTTTGATTAAAAATGGCTCGTAAGATCGTTGTGTGATTTTTTGTCGCGAAGATAGAAATTAAATCTATTTTTGGATTATAGTAAAACATTGAATTATATTATTTAAAAAGTGTAATTTATCAAATGAAATAATTTGAATAACAATGAAAGATTTTTGTTTATTCTCTTCTCAAAGTACTAAATAAATTTAACTGACATAGACTCATATTTAATATTCCCTTTTGATAAGTTTGTTTTATCTTTAAAATAAAAATACGCTTTCAATTTAACGTAAAGCAATGAAGACTCCATACGAACTGGATACCATATTTCCCATATATGAGTAATATTATCAGAAAATGAGTCAAAAGTATCTTGATGAGGATAATTGTCTTTAAAATCTAAGTCTCATCTTTGAAATAAATAAAAACTGAAAACACATCGTGCAATGAATTAACTTTTACCATCAATCATGATAACTGGACTTTCTACACAAATTAATCATCCTAACTTTGTTTATGTTGGATTAATTAAGGATTTATTTTAACTGATATAAAATTTTATTTATAACTTATATGTTTGACACTTTCTTTGATAGATAGTTAAATATTTCGAAGATACGAAGACTTTAAGTGCAAGTATTTGGAATTTTTCCAGAAATCTCAGATATACGAAAATTTCCTTCAGAGGTTAAAATAAGTTCAATTTATTTAAAAATTTCACAAAATTTATTTGGAAGTTTATCTGGGCCAACATAAAATGACCAAATTTGATGACATTGGTAATGCGCAACTGTCAATTTCCTCGAAAAGCAAGAAATGGCTAGGTTTTATAAATCGCCATTATTGGAAAGCAAATAATTCGAAAATAATCTTCATAAGATTTTGAATCATTTGAAATAATGTACGTAAACGATCAGGCGGGACTTAACATGAAACATTCATCGTAACAAAGAAATAAAAAATGCATTTCAAGAAATAATAATAGATATGTTATGTATTACACGCTCAAACCTATGACTTAAATTTAAATTAAGGAGAGGGAAGAAAATAAATACGTTTATTGCGCATCAACAAAATATTGCCCATGTTAAATTTATCAAATGGAGGATAATTTTGAAACGATGCTCGAGATTAACAAGATGGAAGGCTAAATTTAATTGAATCAAAGTTAAATTTTCATAAGGATGATTGCAAAAAAATTTCAAATCGGTTTCCAGGCATCCTCAAAAAATGTACTGGAAACATATACTCTTCTGCACACCCTCCTAGCCATTATTAAATATTTTAATTATATCTTCCTTATTGTCATGGTTGCGATGTTGAAACACACCACATTTTCTTCAAATTCAAATGGAGGACTAGGATCGACTGGTTAAAAACACAAAAATATTTGCTTTCTTCATAAGATCTAAGAATGGAATAAAAGTTATTAATCCCCATAGATAAAGAAAATAGATGTCTTGAAAATCAAATTTCTTGGTTAACCCAGTTTTAAATATTATTTGAGAGTTTTGAAAATAATTCATTATTCCTCGACAAAAAACGAGAGAAGTTGATGAGGAAAATCAAGAATTCGCCTTTCATACCCTCTAGAATGTCGAAATGTATTTAAGGGAAGATTTTGGTAGCTTAATTTTCAACGTCTACTGTCATTGTCAAATATTACCAAATTGTATTATCTACGTTTCAAAAAACGCATATTTTACTGAGAAATAATATACTCATTTTTAAAAATTTTGCAAAATTTTCAATAATGAGTTGGAAATTTATACCTTTCTTGAATTTCCCATTGAATATAGCTTAAAATTTATCTAATACCTACCATCTCGTCTCTTGAAACACTCAATGGGTGTAAAAATTCAAAAAAGGTTGATGGTCGAGGAGCCCTCTGAGAAACGACCCTATTCTGTTGTAAACGGCGAAGATGGACTTACTCTGAACCCACTATTATTATGGTGTTGGCGAGAACCCGTTGAAATGGTCCTGGAAAACACAGGTCTCATTTTCGTTCATCATCTTTGTAATTCATAATATCTAATCTTGAGAATAATAATAAAGTTATTCTTATTAAGTAATTAGTGTTAACTTTTATTCTCCGCCCGGCAATCCTTGGCATAGTTGTGGTCAATCGGCACCAGAGTGATATCATAGAGTAATAATTTCAAGGTAGAATACGTTTAAAAAATTTTAAATAATCAAATTCTCATCTCTATCTAAACAGAATTCACTCCTAATTTTCATACATACAAACATAATTATTACTTTTAAATGAAGGCATGCTTACCGTACAAAACAGGAATGACTTAAACATGATAAGTTTGAAAATGAAACACTTAAGCCAAGAGTTTCAATTTTTAATGGAATTAAACTTAACAGTGAAAATGAGAATAATCATAAGATTCTTTGGTCTGTCAAAGTTGAGTTGAAAGATACGCACAATTTATTAAAATCCACCATATAATACAAACCCAAGTCCTAAAAATTAATCAGCTGCAACCCAACCTATTTTGAACTGTATGATGAAACCACTTTGAAAAATATCCTGTGAATCATGGTTGACCAAGTTAAAGCAAAATCGGTTTGTTATCTCACTAACTTATAATATGTTTCCCTTTAGTTCCAACTTACGGTCGTTGTTTAAATCCAGTTGATTATGCTTTGAATCGGGTTCAACTAGGTAAGAACTCCGTGGAGTAACGTAAATAGAAATATGAGAAATATTTAACTTAAATAACTTTTCAGAAAATCTACTATATTATGAAATATTATTTTGCGCGTAGTTTGTAAATTCTAATAACTCGTCGTAAAAATCAGATATTTATTTAAATAGAAAAAAATGCATACAAGCCATTAAAATATTCAAAGTGGAAATCGTTTTTGATAATATATGTCGGATAAGAAAATTGACATATCAATGAATAAAATGTATTTTTAAAAATTGTTTACATCATTAAACTAAACTTATATTTAAAACATTAATGTTGAAAAACGTTGCTATTCATATGGATATTTTTTATTTTTACGAATAATAAATTCTCAAAGTTATGCATAGATCACATGAATTTTATCAAACTCGAAGAAAATCCTTTTCTATTTATAATTGTTCGACATCAGTTTTTTATGAATTAAAAACATAAAAATCCACTGAAAAGTTATGTATTGGATAAATGAGATAATATTTAATAACTTATAAGTTCTGTTGCAGCATTAAGCTTACATTTTTGTGGAACAATGATGAGTCAAGCCTATTGCGTGGCCTTTTCAGCAGGAGGTTTTATTGTAAGCTCACAAGTGCACCTATAATTACAAGGTTTTGTCTGTTTGAAACTCGTAGAGACAATTTCTAACATCGTCTGATGTCGGGTAGTGTGGGAATTGTAACCACTATAAACCTTACCCTCTCCTAGGCACATCATAACAAATTTACCTTTGAGTATTGGTTCTTAATGAAACAGAATTGTATTGTATTTCACATATCCTTTTGCATATAATATATTCAAGAAATTTTTTAATAATTTTCAAAGAAAATATCAAAATATAGATTAAAATAAAAGCGGGAACTATACGATGATATACTGGTTATTGAATTTTTAAATTATCTTGAATAAATTAAAAATAAAACAACATTAGGTTTTAAATTTTATAAATTCAAATTGATTTAAAATATTTCGTTCTTTTATATCATGATTAAATCTTTGGATAATCAACAAATCATATTGTATAAGCGTTACCTGTTGCGCAGGTGTATACAACCGCCACTATTTAAATAAATTTTACTTGATTAGGAAAGTAAACAAAAAATATGACAAGATAAATCAAATGAAAATTGAATAATATTTTATTTGGTGTCTCGGCTAATAAATATGACAAAAACTTTAAAGAAACAACCTTGTAAGAAAATTAGGCCAGTACGACGTTTATTCCCAAATAATCTTCTCTAGAAGTTAAAGGCTTCAAAAAACTCAAAATTTCTGTATAAATCACTTATTTTTGATCAGGAAGAATTCCTTTGTTTATTCTACTCATCATAAAGAAAAACTAAATTATTCCAAATTCAGAATACCTCTTTGATTGGGCTTTAAAATGAAGAGATCATAAGGTATTTTATTAAACACCTTGTGATTTATTATCTGTGAAATCGATACCACTTGAAATTAAAGCGTTTTTAAAATTTTAAATCAGCATGGTTATTCTGTTATCAAAAAACTCAATATATTTATGAGATGAAAATCTTAAAATCTTTCCAATTTACTTGCTTTTTTCATATATTAGGATAAAACTTCCTGCCTATTTATATATCTTTAAAGCTGGAATATTTCAACCACTTGGAACTAATAAAGAAATATATACGGAGGTAAGAGTGAACTAATGCCTCTGATCTGTCGAGTTGCAACAAATAATCAGATTTCGTAAAAATAATAAGATTTTCTCAGTCATGCTTGGTTGAGAACATTTATCAAAATGAGTATATCTGTTTTTAATCCTTAATTCTTTCAAAATTCATCAAATTAGTAACTTGAATGATCATTTTTAAACTTTAGTTGAAATCAACATTACCTTTATCTCCATTGTTTGTGGAATCCATATTATCCAAGGGACATAAGAAAAACCACAGTGTTCTTAAAGATTTTCCCATAATTTTCCCCCATATATGTAAGTAAACGTTTATCTTCTTCCATATAAACCTTTAAACACCGACTCTCTCAGCGTTTAAAATGAAATGCACATCCAATGTGAAAATGAACACACAAATTTGGTTAAAATTTCTTTATTTTCTACTAAACATGTAAACAATGGAGGAAACCGAATACCTTGTTTATGGTCATGGTATTTTCCTTTCCAGATAATCATTATTTGTGCCAGAAACGGATGGTTGAAGCTTCTAAGATTATATCTTAATTTCTGACTATCTTATTTATCTGAATTCTATAAGCGAGAGCATTACATACCAACCGAATGCATAAGAAAATCATAACAAATAAAAAATAATCGCCAGAACATATCAATAAAACAAGTCAGTAATATACCTTGGAATAATATCTTTCAAAATCAAATGATTTTCTGTTGTGATCTTTCACAACACAAAGGAAATTTAGGTTGTCTTTCATTTTTGTTTGAATTTTGATAAATCACAAAAACATAAAATCAAAAAATTTTGACATGATTAAAAATATTCAAAAAAGTTATTGAAGGATATTTTATAGCTCATACAAGGTAAATGGAAAAGGTAAACCAATATATATTCCTGTCATAAAATAATATGTAGCTATATTTTCTCAAAATCAATTGACACCATCAAAAAAATCAACGTAGGCATAATTTACTGTCAATCCAAAAAAGGCAATTTCAATAAAGTCGATCAACGCATGTCAGGGCTAGTTTGATTTAAAATTATTCAATCAAAATTATATTTCTTAAATAGGGAAATCATAAATTCCCTAAATTTAAAAATCGATTACATGAAATAATTTAGGTTCCTTGATTTATTTCGTTTGACCACTTTAATCCATGAAAAAATTAACACACCAGAGGTTATAAATTTATTCACAATCAACAATAGCTTTCGATGAATGAAGACATGATGTTGAAGTTTCAAAAGAACACGATTTTACCCGCCACCTTTACGCAGTTAAAATAAGCATTGCAGAAATTCTCACACTGTTTGCAAACACGTATCTTGTAATAAGTGGTTAATTTAACATACTTCTTACTTTTGAATTCATATTTATCCCGTTAAAATTCTAAATCGTTGGTAACTGCGCAATTATTTGCTATAATGTCCATGTACTTTACCCGCTTTGTATTAACATATATTTCAGCACCATAAAGCTGAAATACAATAAATCATAAAAATATCATTTTATGAAAAAGTAATTATCGTAATGTAGATTTATTCATTGAAATTTCGAAAAATAACAAAAAATAATGTTATAATGAAATTTTCTTCATAAAATATTTTACGCAACGATATACACTAATTGTGCACAAATATGAACCATAAATATAGTCAGCCACAAGGTTTACTGAATCAGTAATTATTAGAGTTAATTTTTTAAACGAAGGTTTTTCATGTAACTCAAATCAACGAAACTCCTGTGGGTCGATACATTTACGACAATCTGCCGAGGAGAACAACTCGAATTCTAACCATCTAAATAAATCTCTTGTCGCATCTTAAGGTTTGGCGAGATATACCAAAGAGCTTAAATCAATAAAATTTAAACTTATGTGAAAAATACACCACTCAAGTTTACTAGTGTTTACGTTTAAAGCACATCAAGATAATTGCATCATTTATTACAAATTCAGATCCGTCTACTCGTCATTCTTTTTGAAATGTTGAATAAATAAAAATCATCATTAACTATGAACTGAGTCTAAAAAGCTGGGCTCCATAAAAAATAGAATCCATATTAAATTCTTGTTGCTTATAAAAATAATAAACTAGAAGTTCCTCGGTGTACAGCTCACATCCAAAACTTGCATAAAAATATTGATGACTGTAAGTAAAATTGATTCAGACATACAATGAATAAACTTAATTATTTTTTCAAAATAGTTTTAAAAATTTTTTCACCTTAAAAAGTAAATGTCTCACAACCAGTTAGATTTGTAAAAAATGATTACCATTTAAAAACGCTTATACGCGCATGTGCGAGATATTGCTTTAAATACTTTAAATTTAATCGATAAGCTTTGCTTATATAGTTCACTTCCTAGAATAGATATGATTATTTAAAATAGCTGGCGGATGGATAACTTTACATACGTCAATTTATAATTACCCAGTTCCAATAATATTTTATTTTGTTGAACGAATAACATGTAAAACATCTTCAGTCATATCTGAAATTTTAACATCGTTTATTACATGACAAAAATAGATATTTCTGATTTTTACCCGAAATGCACCCTGAATCAGATATCTAAATAATCTATAGATAAAATATAAAATTTATTTATTTTTAAGATCCTTATCGACCATCTAACAGGAAAAATATTTAAGTGTTGCTTTATTAGACTTATCAAAATACTCTACTCGCTAAAATTAAACAAATCATCATGGAATTGTGAACTTAAAAAGATTAAAGTCATCAAATCTTCTAGGATGATTGATGAATATTCACAGATTATGAGTTAAGTACCATAAAATAATATTAATAAAACATAAAATTTATGAAAATAAATTAAGATTATTCTGGGTTTTATTTACACAAAAACATGATTAAAATGATGACATGCGCCTAGTTTGACTGAGAGTGCTACTTGGCGGGTGGCGGTAAATATTCATTTATTTACCAATGAATCAATATGAATCTTTTAAAGATAAAATAATAATTTATTTTAAATGGATTTATTATTTCATAGAGGATGATCCATACATCAAAGAAATAAGCAAAGTATTGTTGAACCCATTTTCAAAAAAAGTGGCTAGAAATGGCGACTTAGTTAAAATTTTGAGCAACGATCAAATTTTAGCTGCATTGGTTGCATCATTCCACACGAAATTTGACATCTACGATGAAGATATATCGTCTCAGTTGGATTTAACCAAAATTGAAGTTTTCTTCCAAGTAGTTGATAATTTGATCATTAAAATGGTGAATAAAATTGCTCCCGAAAAGAACGTCTTAAAAGCTATTGAAAATTTGGGGGAGGTCTGTGTTAAACCTGTCAACCACATGGATTATTTGTGTTTATGGGTAAACCAAGTTCATAACTACATGAATCCAGGGTTGAACAGGCGATACAAATCATTGTTTTTTCCAAAAGAATCCTTTACTTCTTTCTTGCAATATTATTTTCCAACAGTGGTATCGGAGTATCAAATGTCCAGCGAGCAGCCTACCACTAAAATATTTATTTCGGTGTGCGCAGAAAGAGTTACACGATCTGTACTTGCGCTTCCAGGAGATTTTTCCCATATTGATTCCAACGAAAAAATTTTTGATATTGTTTTTTCTGAGATATTTTATCAAATTAACATGAGTGGATATCTTGAGAACGAAAACGATTTATTTTATTCAATAAATTCTCCTGCAGTTTTGCCCAAAGAAAATTTTTCAGCGGAATCTCAAAAATTTGGCGCAACTTTCAATATCGGGCAAGTATCCCTTGAAGATATTCTTTACGTCTCAAATAAAATGGAATCTATCACAAATAATTTGAAAGGGAATAAAAATAAAACAAACGAGTTAAAACCCACAAATCTTTATGACGATGTTGAAAAATTGAAAAATAATCTACTCTGTATTTTTGATCCATTGACAGTAAATATTTATGTGACCCAGGTTGAAGACAACGAATCTTATTATGCCAAAAGACTAAAGCTTCAAGAAAAGTTAAATAAAAGACGGGAAACAATTTGTAAAGCTCAAAAGAAAAACCAAAGTATTATATATTTAGATGAAATTTAGCCTATGAATCCAAACCCTCAAACAATCTTAAAGTACGATCAAATAAATCGATAATTAAAAACGCGTTGGAACATTTTGTGTTCGTGATTAAAACGCCAAAAAGTCCAAAAGAAACAGTTTTAAAAGTTTAAGGAGCAGAAATAACTTAAGATTCTCGATAAATCGACAGTAAATCATTTTTCATACTTTTTCTGATAGAAATAACTTTAAACTCAATTCCGAGGACTATACGAACTTCAAACAGCATCTGGTTACGTAATACTTTTTCCTAAGTTAGGCAGTTAAAATATACGGGGCAGGTCCGGATTTCGTAACTGATGACAACGTTGAAAACGTATACAAGTTTGATTCCCATTAATTTAGATACGACGTCGCAGGGAAGCACTTCAAAATTGTTGAATTGGCCAAAAATATATCAATTGCTTTTGATGCTTTCTCAATTAAAAAAAATTCAACAAATCGTGCAATTCATTAATCTAAAATCTTATATTCTGAAAAGACGTCTAATCAGAATAAAATTAGATTATTTATAATTTTATGTTGTTATCGCTTGTAATTACTCTGGTCAAAAAATTAAGGTTTGGTTTTCTTCTGAATTCTTTTGAAAGAATCTATTTATAAATGACTGAGTTCACTCACTTTATTCAACCGAAAGACTTTATAAAACGTGTGAATTGTCATTTATGACCGATATTAGTTGTGTAGGATATCTCAACCTTCTCTCTATTCTTATTCCTCAACCTGTTGTTGATTAATGGGGAATGTATGATCATGTTTCAATAAATGGCCTTGGAATTTATATTTTATCGTGACAAACTTTCAAGACGATTTTGTAAACGAATGTAACTTTCATTTGAAAATTGCAGAAATTCTAGCTGAAAATAAAAGGTAAATAACATCCTGACTTAGTTAAATATATTTTTAACGTATTTCCCCCAAATTTTGACTTTATACAGAATTGAAAATTTCAAAAGTAATTTGAAATCATCAGAGATATATCTTCAAAATGAAATAGAAGGGGCACATGCGGCTGAGTTAAGAGGAAAAACTTAACTAAATTAGGTTTGAAAAATTTTATGACACATTAAACGAAGAGGAAAAAATAACATTCAAAAATGATATTTTGTTAAAGTGTCGGAATAATTCAATGAGATTTCGCGAGCTTTATTATTCAATATGAGGATTCACAGTCATATATTGTTGTAGTAATTCTTAAAAGACGCTAAGCGTATTCTTTAAATATGAATTTGGGGAAACGATGAGCTCGGCAGGAGTCGAACCAGCGACCCATTGATTCCCTTAACGATCACCCAACTGAATCACTCAGTGTTGCTCACAACCTGGCAGATAATATATACTCTAAACTGGCACGTGATAATTGACCAAACATCTAAATTTGACAATATAAATCGATTTAAGTGTCATTTAAAATAACCAATATCCTGTTCCTTTCAGAAATTGCATAACCATCATCGATAATATCACAACACAACAAAACTTCATTTAAAAATCTGTTCGAATCTCAATTTGAAAGCTGCATTAAATTATTCTTTATTTTGCCTCCCCTTCTCAAAGATGATTGATACTTTTTAATATGAAATAAATTGACTTTAAATTTCGCTTTTCGATCCTTCTAAAAAACTTAATTTAGTTTCAAAACTAAATCTAGTCTGCGAAAAATCAAATCTTTCCTGTCTTTTATTTGGTAAGTCAAATTAAGTGTTTTCAAGCGTTCAGTATTTGCATGAAGAATTTTGTTTAAAATATTCGTTTTTCTTCTTATTTAAAGTTATATTTTTACTTTGTCTTTGAAGACCCAAATGATAGCCTAAAGAATAACATGCAGCGGCTCTATACATGCAAACTTACAAGCATCTTAAAACACAAAATTAGGATAAATCTGGGGTTATTATCTGTTTCATTATTCCTCTTAACCTATTAACATATCGTCACTTGATAGTTGCTAAGCCACGAAGTTCACATTCTTCAGAATAATTTTACAACAGATTTTCTGAATTGAAGCACTTCTGTACCTAACGATCCATGTCAATGATATATTGAAGAATTTACAAAAAGTGAAAATTTATGAGTTTTTCAAAGAGTAACGAGACCTTGGGTTTTCGCTACCAGGGCATGGATTTAGAAAGTGGCTAAAAACTCTTTCTCACCACCCAATTCAAACCTTCTAAGATTCCCATCATTTTACTTTTAAACAAAGATACTTTGGGTTGTTGACAGAAAAAACTACTTTGGTCAAACTTTTTTTAATTTGTATTTACCTTTTCCGATACGTATGGGATAAAAGAGCTAAAGTAAAACACTTTGAATGCCCGAAGACTTATCAAATAGAAAACCACATATTTCACAATATTTGCACTACGTATCCAACTCTTCTCACGTATAAATTAATCATACATGTCTAACACTCAAAGGTCGGCATGACATAAAAATCAATTGGAGAAATTTCATACTATTTCTTTTTATCTGAAACGAAAACTTTATAAACTTGATCCTTCTTGTATTAGTATTCGTAAAGTGAGCACTGCGCAATAGTTATATTTAAAGAACTAGTAATCAAACTTCATTTACTTTTTCATCCAGGTGACAAATAAAGACACCATCCTGGTTTCTTAATAAGACTGAATAACACCGAGATTAATTTCCATTTTTCTGCTTTATATTAAGAAGATATGAGGTAGAAATCGTTTAATCAATTATTTTTTAATTTTGAAGAATATTACTAAGTTTCTGTTAAATAATTATTGCTTGCACTATTCTTCGACAGGTTATCAAATAATATCGTTCAATTTAATCATAAAATCTAAAAATCTCGATAAATCAATACTTTTCTATGCTAAAGAATAATAAAAATGTGTTTATTTGAATGGGCCATAACGAAAATCAAACGTGGCTGATGATCGAGGACTAGGGTAAAGATAGGAATTTATGATTTTTAAAGAATAAAGCAAACGTTCCAACTGTTTTAGATTTTAAATAACTTCAATATTGTCTTTGATTCAGGGTACGCAGGTAATCCAGTACTCTCCTCGTCCGTAGTATTTGATATTTCATCGACACTGTGAATAAAAAATATTTTTAAAATTGTTCTTGTCCCACTGCCATTCACATGTCAGAGCAGGGAGCGGTGCATCTCCTCATTTTTCTGATATTAACGAGGGGCGTTTCATACCAATCATTCGAATGCCAAAGACTACATTGACGAATCAATACATTAAATAAATTTTCTAAATTTGTGCACATGCCAACATAAAAAAGTCACTCAGAACCTTACCTTGTATGCAGCGGTCAAAATTTCACAGTTAGCCAAATTAGTTAAAATACTAAAGCTCACAAATCGTCTCAAAGCCACACACTTAAGAACATGCATCAGCGTCTTTTCTCAAGAGGAGTGTAACACTGCCTCTTTGTCACCATTTTCAAACTAACAAATGTGAGACATAAACCATAACATTTAAAATTTGATACTGTTTGTGAAAAAACGGGGTTTAATAATTAATTGGAGCTGCAATGGCCATATCGTGGGATATAATTTTAATCGCGTGAAATTGCAATACTCACGAAAAAATATGATGTTATTTTTTCAACATCTTTGTTGATCTCCTTTTTAATCGGCAGGTCAGTTTGTTTAACGAATACGACGTTAAAAAATGGTTCTTATCAAACAAACTGACAAATTTTAGACTTATAATTCAGTCACAACCTTAAGTCAAATCTATGAATGAATTTATGCTCAAATACACGGGTGTCGCTCAAGACTCAAATATAATTGATCTATAAAAATTATATTCACAAACTATTTTCGTACAAGAGTCTTTAACGTTACCAATAGCTTCAGAGGGGATTTACGCGAGAAATATATATAATTAAGCTTTAAAACTAATAATTTCTGAGTCTTGATACATGAAATAACTAATTTTGTGTACTTTGAACTAACTCTACGGGTTTAATTCTAAGGAATAAATGAAAAAATTATTTAACATTTATTGATCTTGTGATTTTACGTCAAGTAAAGTATTGTTTATATAATTTACCATAATTTAATATAATCATAAAATCGTTGATATGGGCATACGGCGAGATTCAAAAAAGATGTTTTATATTTTTATTAATTTTCTTATAATATAAAAAAACTGAAATTACCAGATTTTATGATATTTAAATGGTGGAATTAAACATAGTTTGAAATTTTTATTAATTTTTCAGAATTTTAGTGTAAGAAGAAAACTCAATATTTTGCAGCCAGACAAGTAAATTTGTCTTGAGATAAAATCTTATATGTAATATCAACAAAATTTATCAAATTTAAGTCGTTGAAAATATAATCCCCGAACCTATCTGAACTACCTGGTTTCGTGGTAAGCTTTCATTCAGATATATAAACTCAATAACATCAGAAACATTTGGCTAGTTTATTGAATTTTACAAAATGTTTCTGTATTATAAAGGATGTATTGTAAGAATAAGAAAAAATGATATGAAGTATATTAATATCGACATGATATTAAAATCCAAAATGAGTCGAAATAAATGTTGTATGAGACAAGAAAGTCTCAGAAGACAAAGAAACAGGTTCGTCCCTCACAACTATTACCGAGTGGGCCACTCTAGATAATGAAAATAATCAAAATAAAAGTCAAAATGAAATCGTTAGAACTGATTTCTAAGGCGATAGGAAAACGTAAAACATAAAATGAAGAGAATAAATGGAGTAAATAACAATGCAAAAAACCTCAAGTTCTCATAAGAGTCAAGGCCTATGGCTGTGGAATATAATCTAAATAAACCCGTGTAAATAATCATAGACCACATTTATATTGAAATTTTATGACATTATCTTCTTATTTTTCATGTTTCCATCACAGTTTATCATTCAGTTTCCTTTCATTTGAATACAATGAATTTTAATAATGATATTTGAACGATAAAATTTTAAGATAAAACTCATTCTGACGTATCTGCTCTTAAGACTTTCCGAATCAAAATATTACATAATTTTTATTTTTTCCAAAAGAGTTCTTGTTGAAGGTAGATCTAACTGGTCACAACGACCTTTTTGGATAAAAATATCCTCACCTAGTAAAGTTTAAAAACATATTGTTTTTAAATAATTTATCGAATCTTGAATTTTCCGACAATTTTATTTCAATATTAATTTAAAATAAATTTCCCTTATTACATTTTATTAAATTTGTAGCTTATCATCTATTAATTAGTTGGAAAATTAATTGACAAAACCCTTAAAATATAAAAATAAAACTTTTTAAAATTTATTTTTATCGAATTTATTCAAGATAAATATATTTTAGCATCTAAGATTTAAAAACAACAAACAAAATATTTATATCATTTATTTGTAACTATAACAAATTCATATGCGAATTTTCAGTAAATTAAAAAAATTGGTTGAAAGTAAAAATTATTTGAACTTAGTAAGTTTGAAATTTTAGTTTTGATGGTTAAACTTCATAAAATATTTTAAACATGATGAAGAAACGCTTAAAATCCCAAAAAGCCAAATGAATTTTCACTCATGAGAATAATGTTGAATTTCTGCATGTTACTTTTCGTTTCTAACATTTGTAAAATTCATTATTTATCAATATAAAATAAAAATGGTTCAACTTAATTTTGAAAATATTCTTAAGATCATTTCAATTAATCTGTACCTAAATTCCTATTTCTAAAAATATGAATAAATAAAATCAGAACTAAGATTGTAAAAAATTACATTTTTTCTGAAAAATTTTTACGGCTGCATTTTCACCATCTTATCTTCCTTACAAGGTGAAAGGAAATGAATCTGAACAAAAGATTAAAAAACAAATGCAAGATTATTTATGAAAATAATTCCCTAAATTTTACAAATATGTTGAACTTTATTTTAAAACTATTAACATTCAATTGTAAAATGTTAAACATGTGAAATATTGATAAAAATGATGAAAATTTAAATTAATAACAAAAATAAAGAAAATCAACAATTTCTTCCAAAATGACGAAAAAGCATTTTCCCTTATTTTTAAAAAATTTATCAAACTGCACCATTAAATACAATTATCATCAACTAAAAACAAAAAATTTTGCGACAAATATTCACAAGAAGTTTCGACTTTTTCATGCAGTGGGGATATAACGTAAGATTAAGATGAAATTTGAAACTTGTTAGAGGACAGCAAAGAGATATTTCGATTTCACATAAATCATATAAATAAAAGGAAGTCGACTTGAAAGAGATCACACATAATTGGGAAAGAAAAAAAATTTTTAACATCGATGAAACATGATAGGTTTATGATTTTATTCCACGACACAACTTCAAATAAAGTTAATTCTTGTTTTAAATGATAATTTAAATAGAACCGTAATTATATCATTCATAAATTCTGATGATGCACCAAAAGTCAACAATATTTTTTTTTCATTTGAAAAAACTTAGAAGCTTCGATTGTTCTGATGTCATGAAACATACTGTGTTTCAAACAAAAAATCATCGAAGACTTGGATAAATTAAAAAAGTGATTATCTTTGATGAAAAACAGAGAGAATATTTCATAATAAAATAGGTAAGTTTTAAAATCGGGGCTTCAAAAAAATATAAAAATAAAAGAACCCACCGACGCAGTAATTATACAAAAAATTTCAGATTTTTATGAAACTATGAGTTGATGAGAATATTTCCATGAGGAAAATATTCAAAAAGTCATTCGATTTTTTTTCTAAAAGTCTAAATTTTGCCAATCGATGACGGTATTTTGACAAATTTTATCTTTTGAAAGTCTTTCTTCATAAAATGATCATTTCATTGATTAAATTTAAGAAGCGTAATCAATATCATTTTAATGTCACCTAGAATTGTTAAGAGTATATACTTCCTGCAATCTGCTTCACATCTTGAAAAAAAATAGAAATTATTTAGAGATGATCGAATCTGTCAAAAATGATGAGAATAGGATGAAAAGAAACAAATACGACCATAACATGAAGATCAATCATTATAATATTGAAAGATTCAATTTTAAAAGTTAAAAACTGTTTGAATTATTTTTGAAACAAAGATTCAAAAAAAAGAACGTAAAGACAACATTCTTCATTTGATGAAGGAAATTCTTCATATTTAAAAACTTTATTTATGTTTTTTGGATTTAGAAGTTTGGCAGTATTTAGTAAACATAAGCTAGGTCAAGCATTTTCAAACTATATAAGTAAAACACTGCCAAGAAAAATTTTGTACCAATAAATAAATCAACGATAAATATTGACTAAACATCAATTTCAATGAGACTTGTCACGATATATATTTTTCAGGGCAGTTAAATTTTTTAAATTCATAATAATCCTTAATTTTTTTGTTTTAAATGTGATCTATGGTAAGAACTCAAATTTATTGGATTTAGTGCGCAGGAATCGAAAATACAATTTGATCATAAACTCTCGATTTGAATCTTGGAATAATTCATCAAATATTTCCTCAAAAATTTGTTTTAAATTCCACAAGCAAATTATGAGATAAACCTATTCAGACTCTTACAACGGGAGGCTAACTTTATGTTCGTTATCTATATTTTAGTTTCAGGAATTTTCCTCATTGTAAATAAAGGGCATACTAATAACATGAAAAACTATGAATGCTGATATTTTAATAGAATTGCATTTATAGGAATTCACACTCTGAATTGAATTAGTATTTAACATATGACCTGAAACAGTTAAAATTTTAAATAAACCATAATTTCAAATTTTTTACTTCATGAAAAACTCAAATTATAAAAATAATAAATTCATTCAATATTGACCGTTTAAAATGTATATATTTTCCTATGATTAACACACAATTTCAAAAGTAGTAACCAAAATATCTTTTCAGAAAGCTAGTAGAGCTAAATTTATATCTTGGCACATTAAAACATGTATAATGGGTTAAATCCTTCAAAAAAGAGACAATAAAAATATGAATATTTTGTTTTATCCTTCATCAAAAGCATAATATTTGATTGACTCTGACAGAAATGTACAAAAGAAATATTTTGATCGTTGAATTTTTGTGAATGAAACAGTTCTGTATTCTAATGGTAAATCTCTATATTCTTTATTTTAACAGTTTAACTTCTTGATGTTTTTGATATATTACATTATCTTTGATGCCACTAACTTAAAACTGACAATTAATGTTTTTGACTTAAAATTAAAGATCTAAAAAAAATTAATTATGCACTCTATTTATTCAATAATTATTCGTCTAAATACGTACGATTTTTATAAATTAAAATTTTATTTTTAAAATTTCAAGCATCTTCCAAAAGTACCTTTTTAACAAATTTTCTTGTACCCACTGTTTTTTTATTCATACACTTACTGTTAATTCAAAATATTTTCCAAAACATGAGGTATTTTTCTTCTTTGATTTCAAAGTGATGGAGGATATAAATTATAATTTTTTAATCTGCGCAACATTAATGTCTTTCACGAATCTTTTTATTTAATTATAAAATCAGGTGAGAATAATTTAAAAAATTAGCTTGATTATTTTCTCATATAGATTGTAAAATATTCGCCAAAAGGCATATTTCTGAAATAGTATACCAGTAACACGCATATTCATCGATCCTTCAACATGAAATTATTTTAATTCTTTAGATGGTATAGAAACGTAATCAAATGACTCAGATGCATGTTAACCTCTTTTTATCGAGTCAGTATAAAAATATGATTTCATAAATAAAATGAAAGTTTTCACATTCTTGCCTTTTTTAAAATACAACTAAAATGGAATACATTAAAGTTTAACACAAATAATTATAAACAAGTTTCTTGAATAAGCTAATGTGGTTACTCTAAACATGTGTGTAAAACTGTGTTGACCTCTTTCAAAGGTACTTTAAGAAACATAAATTATAGATGTCACAAAGACTCGTAACATAATTTCATAAAATGTAACCATAAATTTTCATCTAAATAGAGAAGTGAATCCTCCTTTTCATCCATATTAAGTCAAAATAAAGTGTCTTCTGCACGTTTATTTGTGAAAATGTTTCCAGTCTGTTGACACAGTAGCACTACAGTGTATAAATACAAATAATTTTTGATAAAAATAAGATCTACGGAGTATCCAGAATAGTATTGAACATTTTTAAGCCAACCTTAGCCAATCATCAGAGGCAATTCATCTCTTAATGCTTGAAGTGTGGTTAAGACCTTTTATTCCTAATTTCTGATATTAACCATAGTTGTTAGAATATTCACCAGTAACGCCTTAGCATTTTCAAAATACTTTATTCAAAGATTTTGCTTGTATGTGTCGTTTTCAGGTCTTTGTATAACTTCTATCCTTCAGGGTAAATTTATATTTTCCAAGAAGATTTCAAGGATAACACTATTTACAAAAAACTTATATATGAATAAATTTAAACCTATGTATGAATGAAATAAAAACGCACGTTTACCTCCAGTTAATGTGATGTAAAAATTAAGTTGAATTAAAATAATTTTAAAATCATTAATATTTCACAGAATTTATGTTTTTAAATTGAAAGCTTCGAAGATAATTAAAATGAATTTTTTTTTATTTTAAAAGTAAAATACTGTTTATAACTAGGATATTTAACAAAAAATACCCGAGTGAGAAATTATGTGTACAGTCATTTCGAAATTCACCATATTATGATATTTTTATTTATCTTCAATATTAGTTATGTTAAATGTTAAATAAAGATCAATCATTTATTTTTATATTCAAGAATTATTGTGCTTAATTTATTTTTAAAATTAATTTTTTAAAAAATTATAAGGAAAGGAATTTCGATATATTTCCTAATTTTTTATAAAAAATATTTATTGAACTAGCTTCGTTTAAATCACCTTTTACGTTTCAAAAATATTATTATTGAAGTTTAGAAACTAACAGTTTATGGGATCTGGAATTTTATCTTCATATAAAGTAAGTGCTTCAAGATTTTTGATTCATAAAATTTGCATGTAATAATAAAACTATTTGATTCCATATGTTTGATTTTCAAGGCGTGAATTGGTATAATACTTATTATAGGCACAGAAAAATTTGATCCCTACCGATGAAAAACCTTATAAATTTCAAATAATAATAAATACCTACCAATTAAATTTAATTTATTATTTAATTCTTCGAAAGAATAAAATTCAGGAATTTACCATTGAATATATAATTTACAAAAGTCAAAAAGCAGTTATTCATAGGTAACGATTAAAATTATTATTTTGTTGTTAGTTGCGATTATATGAAATAAATTAATCACAAAACTAACGATTGAGAATCTCTCTTCAGTAAATAAAATGTATTCTTTGATAAATTATTTATTTGGCATGTAATTTTCAAAAATGAACTCAAATACTTATTTTTAACAAGAATAACAATTCGCCTCAACTAAAAACCTTATTTATTGCCCAAATTAGACTTAATTTTTGAAAAAAAGTTAAATTAAAACAATAATACTCAACAGATATATCAAAATTTAATCAATTGTAGATCCACGAAAAGAGTACATAAAAATAACAAAAACATCACAATAATAATTTTATAATTTAAATATTTTCAATTTATTTCTGAAATAAAAATTTTTGAAACTCGTTTAATAATTTTAAAGGTGATTAAATTGTATCTAACCTGATGTTACTTATCAGTAGATACGAAAGAGTTCATCCTATTTTCAATCAATATGTTTTTTAAATATCATAATTATGATCATTTTAATTTTTGTTTAATTGCAACATAACATTAAGCATATTAGAAATTGTGAATATAAGTTGATTTTGACCAAAATGTAAAAATTATCGGCGAAAAGACCTTAAAAATAACTGTTTTTAAAAATGATTTTAACAAAAATACATTTCTATTTCAGATAGTATTAAAGAGTCTTAACTAATAACTGCGCATTAAGCATATGAATTAATTTAAAGATTTTCACAATTACAAATTCTTTTTATTTAACTGATGACTTTATATTGTAAATTATCGTTGAAATTTACAAAGAGTTCGAACAAATGTTGTATCGGTACGATTGCCACTATGAGTAGAGTAGAGGTTAAGGGTTATAGTGAAGGATAGTAATACATCACCAAAAACAAAGTATTCGCGACTGTGATCACACTGTGAAAGGGTGCCTGAGGAAAGTAAAGCACTGAACCGTGGAACCGAGTTAAAGAGGTTTGGGTAAGGGCCTGCGTTTAGTAAACTCTCTTCCAAAAAATCTCTGTGTAGCTTTACTGAGGATTGCTATTCAAAAATCATTTAATTTTTTCTTATAACAAATACAAAAAGATAGATAATCTAAAGAATAAATTATCAGATTTTACTCATTATTGATTTTTTTGGATGAACTAAGTATATTCTTTGAAAGATTTCATCTTTGATATTATCAGAAAAATTAAAATTTATAATGATTTTCCTATTTGTATTTACAAGACGAAAAATAATAATTTTTCCATACATGATGATATAAATTAAAAATAGCAATTACTAACTGTAGAAACATTCTTTGACAATCCTAGAAGTTATAATTTGTAAAATTATTTTTTTTATTTGCCATTGAAAGTATTTTATAGATATGAAAACAGGTCTATTTGAATGTAAATTAAGACTAACGTGTTTAAAATCTAAATCCTTAATATTCTTAAATCATAAAATAACCTGAAAATTATTTTTGATAAAGGTAACGTAAATATTTCTCTCGGCTGTGAGAATATAAATCTAAAAGGGTGACTGATAAATAAAAAAAATTAGCTTTGTAAAATTACATAATAATTATTTTCAAGGGAATAAATTTATGACTAACCTTTCCAATAAATACGGCGATTTTGTTTTACTTAGCTCAAAATTCATATCTATAACACGAATTTTTAAAAAAAGTTATTTTGACTCTCAAACATTAATTTAAAAAACTGAGATGATCGATTAAATTAATCCTGTTACATATATCTAAGTTAAATTTAAATTTACTTCGCATAAGTGTTATTTTTAATAATTGCATCCAAAACAACAAAAGTGACCCACTAAAGTCAACCATGAAAAAAATAAAATTTTTTGAACTTGAACGTATCCACTCCTTCCATTTCCTAAGTAAAAATCAATTTTACGAGCATACCTATCAAAACTATAAAAATAAAAATTATCCTTTGTCTGGAAAACATATATAGTTGTAACTTCACACTCAGTATTTACACACGAGTTTAACATTGTCAGATTCTTTGAACAATCGTATGACTAAAGTTGTCAAATAGAAACATATTTATCGAACATATTAATTCAAAAAATAACACAAAATTTCAAATATCTGTTAAATACTAACATAAATTATTGTTCATACAGCAGAAATTTTTTTTTAAATCGTAGGATTTAACTAATCCAAGCACAAGTTTACAAATTTATGAATAAAAATTAAAAAATAATATTTTTAATAATGAGTTATTGTATAAGATACTATTGTTAAACATCCTTGTAAATCTTTTTTAAAATTCACTATTAACGTACATAATTTTGTTCATATATGTAAACAAAATAATTTCGCAAAAGTTAAAAATCAATAAAAATATTTCCCCCAAAATAAATTTAACTCGATTAAACAAAAAACTGAGTGTTTTAAGGAAATTTATCCTTTTTAAATATTAAAATAATAATAAATTTAAGCCATATATTCTGACACTTAGAATTATTAATTATTAATATTTGTAATTTATGTCCATCGATTTTTGCAAAACTAAATTTTTGCCGAATATTTAATCAATCAATTCTATGAAATTTAATAAGCAGATTGTTAAAATAATTTTATTTGAAATTCTGATAGCTTTATGATATGAGTTAATAACCGATTAATATTATCCACAATATGAATTTATTTTTATTAATTAATTCTCAAAATTTATCATCATACAATTAAACTTTGTAATTTATGGTCAATTTTTATCTTTTTGCTTACCTACTCTCTAGCATTTGGATATTTCAGAATTATGATTTAGAAAATTAAATAATTTCCCCAAAATTAATTTCACGAAGATCCTTTACAAGTTAATTATAAGATGGTTTTGTTTCAAAGAGAGTGAATCACATTTTGTAACACTATACAAACTGGATATGTTAAATTAAAGGAGTTGAAAATATAATGCTACTTTGAAAACACAAAATTACAAATTTCTTTAAAAACACATTTCCGCACGTTAAATGTTATCAATGAACAAATGCTAGTTGAAATTTAATCAATATCAATGAAACGATCACTGATGATTCAGCGATACAAACACATTAAACCGATATCAAATTGTGAAAATTTGATTCAGTAGAACAAATTAAGGATACCTAAATTGATAGCCAGAATATGCTTTTGAAATTGAAAAAGTGTTTGAAAATAGATAAAAAATTAAAAGAGAATTTAATATGATTTTTATCGAGAAAAATAAAATTCAAGCTTTAATTGTCTAACTAACAAGTTACCATTATCAAAATTATTTTTAGTCACGTTTTTCTCTTTCAATATACTTATGTACTTCATTAGAATCTTTTCGATTATGAAAATTATTTTGACGTAAAAAAATTAAAAAGAACTTCGTTATCTGGGTTTAAGATGATCCACATAAATATTGTGAAGAAAAATAAAACTGAAATGATAAATAAAATTGGAAGAGAAAAACAATATCTTGCCCATAAAAAACAATATCCAGATTATATTCACCTCACGAATAAAAATTATAAGCATTTATGAGATTGATTTTAACTCATTCAAATCAATTTTCCATTATTAATTCTTTTTGACTTGAAAACCAGCAATTATTCTTCAAGAATAACACATGAGATTTGAAATTATAATTGGGAATTCGAGCTTAACTCATGACTAGAAAATTTAAAAATTTATGCCTATATCGGCACAGAGTAATAAAATATTGATCTGAAATTAAATGGAATAAATTGGAAATTTGATAATCATTGATAAAAGTAATGATAATAGAAAAACCAGAGGTGTTTAAAAATGTTTAGCTACTATACACAGCTTGATAAATCTTATTTTCAAGAATGTTTTTTATGATAAAAATTTACCAGAATTTCTTAATTCTGATTTAATCTCTCAGAAGTGATAATAAGGATAATAGATAAAAGGCACGTTTCGGTTATTTTCTAAAATAAGATAAAAGAGCTTTGTTAATGGATTTGAAAATAATTTCCTTTTCTAGTTCATTACAATATTTGTTTTCTTATATTATTAACTAAAATTTTCCCTTTTTTCAACCCAGAAACATTTTTTGTTTAAAATAAGGCTCATTCTCTATTTCATGAATAATTTTTATGACGCTTTTGACAAACTAATTTTAGATAAATTTATATGCAGCTGTCTACCAGGTGACAAAATTTTCTCTTGATAATAATTAAACTAAACGGGCTATTGTATATAATTTCGTAATATCTTTGTTGAAAGTCAAATTATATCTTGTTAATAAAATTAGAAGTTAAAATAATTTTTTTTTCCATACTTATATTTTAACCTTAATGAAGACTCAGAACTTCTCACTCTGATATTTTTGTGAGCTTAAAATTCATTATATTCAACCGCTCATCTTATAAAACTTTTAGAAAGCTTGAAAATGAGAAATATTTTAATATATCTAAATCTTGAAATACTACGACATACATTTGTTGAAACGGTAATTGGCTTTGAGAGATGTATCGTGAGATATTTATCACTTGTAATATAAGAACTTCTTTATGGTATTAATAAATAAACATACATTTAAAAATTAAAATGGGAGTAGACCTCTATATTGGAGATTTTTAAACGAAATACATCAAATAATAATATAAAAAAGAATGAAGATAAAGTAAAAATTTATTAACATTAATAACTTTTTTAAAATGAAAAAGTTAAGGAATGATTGAAATAAATTTTAAAGTTTAAATTATAAATTGTAAAATGACATTTTTTTCAGATTTTGATAATGCTCTCAATTGAAAAATATATTTCATTATTCATAAGGTATAAATTAAAATCTTGCAAGAAATCTTCATAAGATATTTTTTTATTTTGTGGTTAACTATCTACTAATATTAAATTTTATGTTAATAACCGTTTTTTTCATGATGTGATATCAATAAAAACGATATCGAATTTGATCATAAACTATGAAACCATAAATGCTGAATAATTCATACTAGAATGCATATTGAACTGTTTTAAGAAATTTTTTTGCAAAGGAAGTATTCTAAAAAGAGAATAAAAATAAAGATATTACGTTTTAAAAATAGGAAATATTACTGATAATTTTGAAATTCTCAAAACTGAAAGAAAAATAGTTTGAAATTCGATAAAAAATAATATACGGGAATTCGAGGTGCCATGATCTGTTTATTCAACTTAATTAGTGTAACTATCTCTGAAGTTGATTTTTAATTATTTGGTAATGAAAATGGAAACATATCATGGGTTCTTCCGAAGAATATGTTAAACCTATAAATGCATTTCAATATCGCAATGACTACTATGTTATGCTGTTCAGTACTCTCTAACATTTCGACGATCTTTGTAATGTAAAAACGACTTTTATGGTAATGTTGAACTCTACCTCACTCACAGCTTCACAATCTACGTCGGTCTACTCAAAGAACATTAACTCTAACGCATTAGTTCGCAAACTAGGTATATTTTTTTATTGATACTAATGACGAGCACTCTCCGCAACTCGTCACAATAACTTAAAAATATCTCTTCTTTTTCTCAACTTCTTGAATGCTCCCTGGTCATTTTATGAAAAGTCCCTCAAGCAGATAAAAGACAAAACATTGTTAAGATCAAAAGAATTCTTCTGAAATTACATCGTTAGTAAAACGAGAGCCATAAAATGCAATTTATACATATTAAAACAAAAAACTTGTATGTTTTTCATTTCATTCAAAAAAAATAATTGTTCGAATCATGATTAGATGCTCAAAAATTCTTTGAATAAACACGTTTAAATTTTAATAAGTTAATAGTTGTTGAAAAAGAATAATAGCATCAACGAAAACATTTTTATACCATAGATAAAATGTTTTTAAATCTCCAGAGAGCATAAAATACAATTATAATATTTAAAAATAGAATACTTTCTATTTTATTTGAAAAATATCTGGCAATATTCAAACACATAAAAATTTATATTTTTAAATTAAATATTGATATTACTGAAAAATATTAAGAATTGCTTTTTGTTCGTATCATGACTGTATTAATAGTTTTGGCGCGATAAATTTCTTAAAAAATTTTTTAAATAGATGCCTTTGTTTTATAAGTTAAAACTAGGATGAAAACTCGTATTTACCTTTTTCATCCAGTAAAAACAAATTTGTCAAATTTACGGTATTTTTAAAATGTGTTTATTTTTAAGAGCTACATATGAATTGCAATCCTCTCTGATGTTAAAATCTCCTTTAAATTGTGAAAACTTTTTTGTTTATTCTTTTATCATAAAAAATTATTATTTTTTACCCAAATTTGAATGCATGGTCAAAATTTTTTATCTCAGACGACAATTTATATGAAATAAATGAATAAATTTAATCTGCTTAAAAAATTTCTCTCAACTACGAATAAGGATGTGTGATAAATGGAAATTAATTGTAAACAAAATTTAAGTATCGAAAATGTGTAATAAAAAATTAATATTTCATATACTTAAATTTTGATTGTCATGGTATACTTTTGAAACAAATTTTCTCGATATTAAAAAAATTTGAACTTTAAACATTTTTTGATATCGATACATTATATTGTAAACATTCCAAAAATTAAAATGTATGTCATATAAAGAGTATAATCAAAAATTATAAGAGACGCAACGCATATTGTTTTTTAATGAAAAAGAATAAACACAAAATAATGTATATTTTTACTATGAAAATTATTTTTACCATAAATTAATGATAGATGAAATTGAGAGATAACAACATAAACGTACAAAAAATGATCAGTATTCATAAACATAATTTTATAAATGAGGGCTTTGGGAATTATATTTTAAATCGTATATTAATTTTTTTATTTATATTTTATAAAAGATTGGTTTCAATTTATTTTTTTATCTATGTGATAATATAATATTAATTTTTTAATCAGATATCTCAATAGATAATATGGAGTAATTATTAATTATGTTTATCCAAAAATGATAATAGAATAAGAGAATGATAGGATAATGACAATCTTAAAACTTTATCAGATTCGATAAATATAATTATAAAATAGGAATGCAAAAAATTTAGTTAATATGACATTAAATATAGATATATTCTGTTCATTTCTTGCGCTTATTATCAATCCATGTTTGAAGAACGTACATTGCTTCAGTCTATTATAATGGTAGCTTTAATCCAATAAGTAAGTCAAAAATTATCTTGACGTTAATTCACAATTTAAACATTTTTAGTTTTACTCTCAAAGTGTTACGAATAATTAATAAAATTACAAAGACTTTCACGTTGTTTTTGAATTCATTATATTCACACAAATTTTTTGAGACGAACATAAGTGTATTGTTAATATATTTCTATTTCACACATTTTTCGATTTACTAAAAGAAATATTTTCGATTAATAATCTATTAAAAACACAGATATTTTTGTACATTTTAATTGAAACCATAATTTGTATGTAACTGAAGTTACTTTGTTGTGCATCATGATACACGATCGTTTATCATTCTTTGATCAATTAAAAAAATTTAAAATAACTGTGATTCTTAATTTATCTTCCACAAAAAACTTTTGAAGTTAACCCTGTTTTGTAACACGTATATTTAGATTAAGTATGATTGGTGATGTTTTTCGATCTTGAATCAACATCAGTTTTTACTTGACATTTTTTCAAAAATGAAATTTTTCTCGTTATACTTTTTTTATTTCAAAAATAAAGAATTCATTAGATTTAATCCGAAATATACTTAAGGCTCAATAAAAATATTTAGTGAGACAAAATAATTTAACATTGTTATTAGTTTTCATTTTTGTTTTCTTATTAACATAGTATTTGCGATAAATTATGTTTGATGTTCATAAACTCGTAAGTAAATATGATTATCTTTAATTAAAAACAATAATATTCTTCAGAAAATTTTAAAGAATATTTTTGTGCATAAAGCCTTAAATCATGAAAATTATTCACGTTATAACATATATTTGTTGATGTGAATTTCTCAAAAGACATAAATTTTCAAGTTTATTTCAAATGAAAGTTTTTGATTTTCTCTAATTGAAAACCTACATCAAAAAAGGAAAAACTAAATTTAAATTTTAGAATATTCTGTTTTTATTTCTATTTTAAAGAGTGGATAAATGAAAATTATGTTTTTAACACGATAAATATAATTTACGTTTTTTCCACCAGGCCTATCAGCAATTAAAGACCTCTTAAATATATCATTTATTTGTTATTAAATATTTAATATTTTGAAAAGTGGTAATTGTATTCACTGTTGGATACATATTATTAGTGGCCGTGGGATTGAATTCAAATTTTGATAATTTATTAATTTTATTTTTGAACATAACAATATTAATTTCTATTTTTCTAAAAATAACTTCTTTGTTTCTTTTTCTCGAATATGAAACAAATATAAATATAGAATGTATTAAAAATAATTTCCATTGCTAAAAAGTAAAAATTTTTAAAATGAAAATTTTTTAACAATGTTTCCCTCTGAAATAATAAAAATTGTTTCGTTTTTCAAAAAAGCGAAAAATTTATTAACCATACAAATCCATGTGACGATTTTTTACATGATATCATCTTGCTCTTTGAACAAAATGTATGATTTTTAATGTTTTTTTGCAATTCCAAATTTTAAACCAAAAGTCTTTTATTTCATCAAACAGATTTATATTTTATGTTCTGTGTTGCAGAATAAACGTTCTCTTAAAAGAGTTTAATTTAACTATCATTCTCTTTTGTGTTGTTTATTTATATATGATCCATTTTATTTTAAATTGTCGCAAATACGTTTTTAAATCTGAAAAATTTTTCAAATTTAATGTCTCTAAAGTTTTTGTTCAAAGATTGTTTTATCGCTATTATATTTATTACAGTAAAGAATTGAATGTTTAATTGTACTTCATTTCAGATTGAAGGATTTTTATACAAAATTCATAATGCTTTTCAATCGTATTTTAAATATTTTTTTCTCATTTGATTAAATTGTGTAATCCACAACATTCAATCTCAGTTATAGTTATAATATCTGCGTTGATATTAAAATTACTTCATTGTCAAAGTTAACTGTTTAATTTTTTATTTTGATTGATAAATTATTTCGTCCTTAAGTTCAAATATTAATTCTAATTCTCTATTTTTTGATATTTCAAGGTTGCAGCCCCTCGTGGAAAAGGTAGAAGAAGCAGTATTGAAATACTCATAAAACATCGATATGTGTTCTATTTAGTCTTTTAGTATTATTAAATTTTAGTTATAATTAAAAAATTTTTGCTTTTGTTAAATGGTTTGCAGGATGATAGTTCAAGTTTTGAAATTCAATTCTCAAACTCTACTTATTTAGACATAACTAGTTACAATTGCTGCATTATACATTTTTTAGGATAGTGGTAAGCATGGTCTCTCAAATGTAAATCAAAAACAAGATCTTAAAAAAGGAGGATCATAATGATTTGAATGGACAATAGGTTTAATTATTTTCATTTACCTTACTCTTATCTTTTCTTTTTTTGACAAAAATTCTATGATCAATTTAAATGCTCATACCATGGATTGAAGGTGTGGATGCGTTTAATAAAAGTGTAAACTCTCAAAAACAAAAAATCATAAATAAATAAATTTTATTTTCTTTGTTACAATATTTGTGGTTCAGATTTTATGCTTTAAGAATTTTATATTAATCAATAGAATTGCGAATTTGATGAATATTCTAAATTAAATTTTCAGCCACTTGAATTGATCGGTTAAAGTAATATTAAAAAAATATTGTCAAATTTTATAAGATTTTTAACCATAATGTTTTTAATGGTTATTTTAAAGGGAAAATGCGGGGCATTAAAAAGGATATCCGAAAATTGTTTTTCAACCCCATCGTTGAGAAACATAAAAATTTTTAAAATTCAATTTTGGGTTTCAAAAATTCTTATTATGTAAAAAAACATACTGTTTTTATCCAATGTAAAATATGAAGTTCAATGAAATAAAATGACATTGCGAAAGTTGATTTTTAAGTATCATTTAACTTAAATTTATTTTAGTTCATAAATTTTTAACAGAAAAAATAACTTTTAAATTCAGATGGAAACATCCAAAAATGATTTGAATGATTCATTTAAAACAACTAGTGGAGAATCAAACGACGTTAATATCTTCACATGTTTTTTTTGATTTTTCAATTTTATTTGATTAGTCAAATGATTTAACTAAATAAACAATATTTTATTTATTTAAATAAAATTTATGATGCACAACAATAAACCGAATTGCATTCTCTTGATAAAGATGTAAAAAGTCGTTGCGTTATTTATTTTTTAATTCTAACCTTGTAAATATTTTAAAACATTTAATTGTTGAAAAATGCTTCAAATATATCATAGCTGTTAACAAAAACGATTTATTCATATTCTAAAGATCAAAATTTAAATATAACTTCTTGATATTATACTCTAAATTAGTGAAAATCAATGCTAAACTTTTTATCAAATTATAAATTTATTGTCTGAAATTTTTAAAGTTGATTTTTCACATTAATGTTTTTTAAAATCTATTTATATGCATTTGAGAAAAATTAATTTCAATAAATAAAAGATATTATAATAATATTCAAGATGAAGATCGATAATACACCACTTAACACTCACAAAGAAAGATCTAAAAAGAATATGTCACTAATGAAAAAAAGGTAATTTAAATCTGTTTAATTTGAAAAAAAGCTTTGTTTATAATGGAAATATTTTTGATTGCGTAAATATGCCTTGTCACGTCATTTGAAGAATATGGATTACAAATTTTAATTTCTTAGGTTAGAATTTACATGAAAGATAATATTATAAAATTAAATGTTATAAGAATCATTTCCATTAAATATAAGATCATAAAAATTCATCTAAATTTTCTAAATTTGTTCAAAATAAAAAAAATTTATGTTTTTCGTGGATACGAGCTGTTATAAAATTATACATATGAAAGTCACACAATAATTTAAAATAAACGAATTTACTATTGAATGCAAATGATTAGCAGTCATCTCAAACGAATATGTAGTGTTAAAACACATGTCATGATCATAATTTATTGACATATAATGCAAAAAATATTTTCTGAATGTTTAATATAATTAAGTTTTGTGGTTTTATCTTTATTAGTAATTAAGATTTAAAGCTTAAAATTTATTTTTTAATCTTAGAAAATTCTTAAAAAATGGGTTGAACCTAAATTATGATGTCCTTTTTCGAGCTAAATTTAGAACTTTTTTTTGCATGGATATTAAAAATATCAAGATTTTCAGATAAAGTTTTAAGAAATTACATGATTTCTGCAGTTAAATATATCCTTTAAAATTTTATCTTGATAAAATATATTAATTCGTACAATATGATACAGGATTCGATATTACCATTGTTATTTGATGTAAAAGGTTATTTACTGATGTCTAAAAGTAGATAGTCACAGATAATGAATTATTTTTGTTGAATTAAATTCCTTTAATGTTAAATTGTATTCATATAAATATTAAGACAATCAAATTTAATATCATATGAAAGAAGTACATCGATCAACGCTTTTTAAGCTTTATTATAAAGATGTATTAACGATTATCAAAAATATTAACTTAAGATATTATTTATAAAATGAGTTGATTTAAATGTGAATTAAATCATTCTGCTTTTTTATTGTATAGTGTTGTTTATTTAATCAATTTTATTATAAGTTTGTTGTAATATTAAAATAATACATGAATAAGATCATTTGTATATTTGGCAAAGATAAAATAAAATATTCAAAATGATACATTTTGACAAAATACATATTTATGGGTAAATATTGAAAAATTCAAGCATAAAATTATAAAAGTAATATGAAAAATTGTTGAAAGGCATCTAAAAAATGCTGAATTCGCAGATATTATATTATTAAAAATTATATTTGTGTATTTGAACTTTAATGATAATATTTTTATTGTATTAATTCCTGGTTTGAATTTAATTCGTGTTTTATTTTTTCGAATTCAACAGAAGTGTATTATTTTTCAAAATTGTCAAGACTTAAAAAATATTTTTGGAAAATTGCATAGATGTTATTTATTTTTTCAATATAAAAATGTTTCATGGCTTTTATCGATATATGCTTTTAATTCAATTTGAGAATATTTTAAGTTGAGTTTATGATCAGGTTGAACAAGCACTGGCTCAAATTGAGGTCTTTATTGTTTAAAACTAAAAATAAATTCATAAACCATTTTCACCAATGATATGAAAAGAAGGTTGTGCATTCATTTATTCACGTAAAAATTAATGTTTGAGCCAAAGTTTTTTTTATGTTGGATATGGATATGCCTAAAATACTCAGCCGCGTACTTTTAAAATTAATTTAGTTTCAAAATATTTTTCAAATTTTGACGTGATATTATGAATTATCTTATCTTGTGAATTTAAGCGATTTAAAATTTTTTGCATAAATCATAGATATATTATATAAGAATATCCTAATGTACTCTCCTGGTTACTGTTTATTCTACTACAATTATTAAATTGTTTCATAGTTTTGAAATTCTATGTCAAAAAAACTATTGAAAATTACCAACTCTAAGTTAATTTAATTTTTCATTTGCATTCGAAAAAAAAAATATGGGAACGACATTTAATAAAATTGATCAACTATGGGGTATTTTAAAGATTGTTAAGAATGATAAGTTTTGTCTTTTTTCAAAAAATATTAGCATCTGAATCTAAAACAGGGAACCATGAGAGTATGTCTCAGTTTCATTCATTGATTTTAATTGTTTAATTTAAAATAAATAAGAAAGGTAAAATTTTTGATATCTTTATTATTTAATTTAAAATTCATGAAAATATTTTTTTAACTTACATTGATAGCTATATTTAAAAATTCTGAATTCATCAATCCTAATTATCAGGAAATATAACTACTAACAAGATCGTATGAATCGATGGTATTACCAAAAAATATATTGAGATTATAAATTTTCAAGATATGACAAATATATTTTTATAAAACATAATTCAACATTTTTTTTTATTTTACAAAATATTTAAAATTTATTCTCTATCAATTAAAAACCGAGTTTCTTTTCGATATAATTTAATAATATTACTTCATTTTTTATTATATATCAGTTGTCAAAAAATAAAGTTAATTTTGCATCGATTACTTCAAGTAATATATTTTTATAATATTTAGATGAATTTGGATAGTTACGGTAAGTTTGATGTATTTATAAGGGATATTAGATTAATATATTGCTGAAATAGTAATAATTTACAATTAGATTTTTCATTCAATATTTTGTCATTTTAAAAAATAAAATATTGATATTAATGTTAAAACTATAATGAATAATATTTCTATCAACATCCTAAAATTTTTAATTTCTTCACATACATTTATTTTTTATTCAAAATTTTTTCAGTTAAAACCTTAATTCCATTCGAGAAGAATGAATCAAAAGAACGACAATTTGAATTTTTAGTCATTCTAGATATGAAAAATTACTGAACAAATTTTGAAATTCTTAAAAATCGAATATATTCAGAATTTTTATTTGAATTATTGAATCAAATCTAACAATATTGAACGTTAAATTTTATATTTAGATACATTCTAATGTGATGATTATTTTAATTCCGATGTTTAATTGGTTGAGAATTAAATCATCGATCTTTAATTCTTGTTGTATTTATTATTATCTATGATGATATAATCACCCAAAAAATATTGAATATATTGACAATTACAAATTTCACGGCAGAAATTTCTTCATAAATTAATAATTTCATTTAATTTATTCGACATACATTTAAAAATATTTTAAACTTAAAGCTGTAGAGCTATCTTTCGTAGATTCTTATAAAAATGGAGTTTTTTCTTAAAATAATAAAGAATGTTTTAACAGTTGTTAAAATTGTTTGATAATTGGTTATTTAGGAACAGTTGAAATACATTCAGTTAAATTTTTAGTTTGTTATCTGTTCTTGAATAATGATTTCATTTGGCAATAAATTACATCGATGATTGAAAAGTTGAGATTTTATATTTTAGTTTATCATTGCTGTTGAAAATTCAAAAAGTGATTCGGATCATTCATTTTATCAATATATTAATTTTATTCCTTTAAAGCTGTAATGGATACAATTTCTCAAATTTGAGATTTGCATTGCATAAAATTTTGAAATACAATTTAATGTTCTTATCTCAAAGTTACTATATGAAAATGTTATCGTTATAAACTTTGAAGATATAATTAATACTTATTTCAAATAGATTATATTTTATTTTTAAAATCAATTTTATGAATGTAACAATTTTTAGTGGTTATATTCCTTTGATGAAAATAAGTAATTATGCATAATGATAATTTTGGCTATATATGAAGTTTTTTATTTGAATGATTTCATTTATCGTTTATCTTTATAAAATTATGAGATATTTTGTTTCAACATTTTATAAAAAATAAATAATAAAATGAATAAAAAATGTATTCGATGAAATTATTTTTCAAATATTAATTTGTTAGTTTTATTTTTTTGAATTATCCATTATATAAAAAAGAAACATATTCATATAAAAATTTTGATATCTATTTATATACTGGGATTTAACTTTGTAAAAGATTGAAAAATATAAATAAATATTTTTATCTAAAAGGATATCTCATGAATTTTTGAAAATAAAAAGATAGATTTATACAAATCATCAAGATAAATGTAAAATAAAAATATTTACAACATTAAATATATTTTTAAAATGAATTTCATATTTTTTTGTGACTGAAAATAAATTCTGATATGATCGATGGACATGGATTTGAATTATTTTAGTAAATTGAAAATTTAAATATTATAATTTTAAGTTTAATTAAAAAAAAGTTTAACTTTTTAAAAAAGCAATCGGAGTTATTAATAAGATATGAATCAATTTTCGCTTTTTACCTTCAATTATTTGATCATACAAACAACTATTTTTGAATTTTTAACAATTAAAAATTTATATTGATGATATTTCTAAAATCTGCAATTTAAAAAAAAAATTAAGTTTGTAAATTCATAAAAATATCTTGATATTGTACAAATCTACTGATATCTTACCATATTAACTATCAAAAAAATATATATTCATATTATTAAAATAAATTGTTATAATCTTCAATTCGTGTGACATTTTAAACTTGAATTATATTAAATAATTTTTGAAAAGATATTTTAAAGATTATATTTAACGTCTTTTTTATTAATTCATCGTGAAATATATTTAGGGTGGATATTAAGATAAAATTTAATATATGTTTTCTAACTAATAAACACTTCAATTTTTCATAATTATTGATAAAAAAGCGTAAGATCGTTGTAACTACCTTACTAAATCACGCCTTAAAAATCAAAATATTCTCCGAATAGATCATTATAAGAAAGATTTATAATTATATTTTTAAGAGCTCTTTAACAGTTTAAACAAAAAAACTTCAATGAGTTAAAAATTTCGTTTTTGAAGAAATTTTTAAATGCAAATTTCATCAAACACGGAACTATCATGATTTGTGCCAAAAAATGACACATATGAGCTTTTAACCTTACCGATACAATATGAAATAACATACAATTAATAATTTAAACTTTGAAAATCGAAAAATTAAATTTCTTTTTCTTTTTCACATATAAACTCCATTCTCTCGAATTTTAAAAAATAATTAGATAGGATTTAAAATTATACAGTTAATATAAAGGTAGTAGTTCTATGTGTGCATAAACTCTGCATGCTTTTTTCTCATTATAAACAATAGGAACTTGATGTTGCATAAATATATGTCAAATATAAAAAAAGATAAAATAAAAAGGCCTACGAGTCGTTTCTACTTTTAGAATTGTTTTATCTCCAACACCATTTATTTTTTACCTAAAAAATTCCTAGAAAAATTATTTTGGAAGAAAATGTACTTTACACTTTTCTTTATCACATTAAAGATATCATATTAAAATATTTTGTTGTTTATTCTGTCAAATTGCTGAATGATCTGAAGTTGGAACTAAATACACAATCTTCTGAGAAGGCTCATAGGATTGTAGTTTTCGTTTTAACGTCGTTTAAAACGTTTTTTTTCGATTGAGGAAATATTTCGTAACATAAAAATTATAATAATAAATATAAAACTTTCCCTTTTTAATAATAGTTTATATTGTTAATGTAATTTCGGTAAAAATCATTTAACTTATTTTTCGAGCTCTACTGATTAATTATCCTTTTCTTAATATGTGGTGCATTTCGAACTTCTCTTAGACTACGAAATAGATGCTTTGCTTATAATCTGTGTTTAATCACATTTTCATGCGCTAACGAAATATTATGAGTCACTATCAACGTATAATATTTTTTAAAATCTATTAAGTGATATTAAGCAGATTTATCGTCATATAAAAATTACTTCTTAAAATTTCTAAATTTCAAACCATCAATGATTAATGAGATACTCTTTTCTTTAGATTGATTCAATTTGTCTATATTGACATTTTAAATTAATTTGTTGATTAATTATACACACCTAAATGATATCTATCTGTCTCAAAAATTTATATTGAACAAAAAAACATTTTATATTTTGTTACTTTTATTATCAAAACAATTTTAGATAACTTTATAACTCTATTTTTAAAGAAATCTATTTCATTATTTGCATTTATAAAAAGCGTTTACTTTTTCATCCGAAAGGAGATTAGATTTTCGGTTTTCATATCGCGAAAACAATTTTCTTATTTTCTGAATTATAAAATTAAAAATATATTGGTTATATCAGCCTTTAATTTAAAAATATCATCTCCCTTGTGGATGAAGAAACATCCAAAAAATTATGATTTTCTCTTAATCAAAGTTCTTTCAGAATTTATTTCATTTCAAAACTTCAATCATGTTCGAAAGTATTTTAATATTTCTTTATCAAAACGAAAGAATTAAATACTCTCAGAAAACCATTAATTTTCATTTTATTTCTGGTTTATCATAAGTAAATATTTTTGTTACTGCATCGTTACAGGAGTATCCAATTGACATATTTGATAAAACCTAAATTTAAGTTATTAATGAGATATAAAATGAGAATTATAAGCTCATTGGATATGATATGTTATTAAACTTATTCTCATAGCCCGTTTAGAAATTCAATCAAGTAACATACTTTAGTTTAATTTTTTTTTATTAATATCTCTCATAGTGATGTATTTTGAATCGTTTTTAGAGTCACTTTTCAATTTCAAAGTATCAGATGCGACAAAATTATTTGACATGTTCTTTATCATTATGTTAGTGGAAAATTTTTAAATTATTAAACATTAACTCGACGTGTATTCTTGATCAAAATTATAAAAAGACTTTAAATATCACAAAGTAACCATGTAACTTTAAAACAAATTATTCCAAGAAAAGATCTTTTTAAATCTAGAAATCAAACAGATGTATAAATTTTATAAAATAAAAAACTGAATATGATTAAATGGGAATTAATAATTTAGGTAACCTTAATCAAATTTTTCTTCATTGATTTTAAAGAAGAATTTTTATAATTATCTCTGACAAAAATTTTTCAGCTTCTCTTTATTTCAGTCATTATATAACTAAGTTTTAAAAAGAAACTTTTATGAAAATGTCATTTTATCAGCATAGCCTCATATTTTTAGATATATGCCCATTTATTAATTTCGGAAAATCCAAATATGACTATCAACTATATCTCATATTTTGCTCATAAAATTAGCGAAAAATAATTTATTTATCAACAATATATATATTTTGCAGTCAATTGAAAATGTATGCTTCATTTCAAAAATCGTACATAAAATAAGAGGTTAAAATCGTATGATACGTCTTTATTTTTTCTGGTTTATTTATTTTACAATTGAAAGTGTTTTCGAAGCTTAAAATCGTGCATAATCATGTTAAATTATTATTAAATAATTTTCAAGTAATACCTAAATTACGGATTATTTTTATTTCTGTTCAAATTTAGAATTTTCCTGGGTAAATTAAGGCATATCTTGAATTATTTCTGCAAATACCAATTAAAACAGCTATCTTGGTACCATTACTAAGGGAGTTAAAAACTTTCCTTGTTTATCAATCTAAAAATTCGTAATTTTAAAACCATTAGCAAGAGAAAAGACATTCATAAAAACTTTAAAATATATGGTATCTTCGATTTTGCACGTTTTACAACATAAAATATTTTTGAATGTTAATTTTATTTTTGTAAACATACTTCAAATAAAGTCATAATATCTTGTTACATTCTAAGTTATGAAAATGTCTTCACTTCGTTAAACCATATATCTTGGGTTTGAATCTCTTATTGTATCCTTCAATCTCATGTATAGTTTGAGAAACAAAACATTTTGTCAAAGATAAATCTTCTTTTCTCTTTTACTATCTTGTCTACATACGTAAAAGAATCATTAATATTTATGTGTTAGGTTCAAAAATATGATTTCTGTATGCGTACATACTTTTATTAAAAGTATTTACAAGATGAACTATGATAATATTTTGACGATTTGTGAATTGTAATTTTTTGTCTTCCTTGCTTAAATAAATTGAACTTCTAGCACCACCGCAAGAAGTATATTGTTTAGATAGTGAAGATAAACGTTACAAAATATCTTAATTTATTTCGAGGTGATTGAATTTATAATTTCTGGTGACTTTAAAAAGTTAATGAATCAGCTATTATAAACATGTTGATATATTTCATTTTTATTTCCAATATGAAACAATCATACAAATACTAGTTAGATGTTATTCCACATACAAATATTAGAGATTCTTTGATAAAAGACTGTTTAAAATGAAAAAATATAAAAAATCATAAAAATATGGATGATGTATTTGGAAGCTTTTTTCTCCTATTGATAAGTGAGAAAAGTTAAAACAATCTTCTTTGAAGATGTAACAACATATAAGGAACTGTGTTTATCATTTATTCAACAAAATTATGGTTTACTTTAATATATCATATGAAGCTTAAGTGAAATGGAATTTGATTTATGTTTTATCTTAAGGAAATTTTGTTTAAACAATAATATGACAAAATACAAATTCAAGTATGCATACGATGAGGCATATTTGAATATTTAAGTAAGATAAGGGTAATCATTGATGAAATGTTAAAAAAATATAATATCACGAGAAGTAATAAACACATGAGAAATAATCGTTCACATCTATCATTCGAAAGAGAAAAACCCTTAAATGTCGAATAAAAAATTTTAAAATACTATATACCTACGTGACATGGAATATGCTATGTGTTCAATGTAAATGCTATTTTTATAACACAACACTTACACCCGAGTGTTATCGATATTATTTTATATTTAGTTTCAACACGACATATATATGGCAAATTTATAATTTTAGTTTGTGGTTTATGAGTTTCGATAATACCTTTTATCCTCCTTTATATAAGGCGACAAGATTTTTAAACTAAATATAATGCTGCATTTATAAATGCCTTTTTCTTTAAAGAGTACATTCAAAATAGTTTATTCATTTAATATATTTTAAAAACAATGTTCAACATTAATTTATAATATTATATAGATTGATGGGATTTATCGTTTGATACTTTTACGTTAAGATGATTAATCTCTGGTGAGATAAACACGTTTATTTCTATATCCTTCTAAATAATCTATTCAATAATTTTTGAATGATACTCGTTGTATACTTTCAAAAATAACTCTGGAAATTTTTATCTTTTTGAAGTTATAAGCTTGAATGAATGAATTAAAAGAACGTAGATGCTTCTCTTGATTATTATTCTTCCTTCTAGGTTATAAAAACTTAATTAACGTTATTATAATTGCTAAAATTGTCAATATTGCAAATTTTATTATTTTATTTTAAATAAGCTGATATTTTCTTTAAAATTTGCACTACTTTAACGACGAATTATAAATAATTAGAGATTATTTCAATTTTAACGATTCTGAGCAACGATTATATTCTCCATACAACAAACCATTTCTGTGGTTTACATTGAAGCTTAATAAAATATTAAACTGTCCTAAAAAGTCTTTATTTAAGATCAAAATAATAGAATTATAAATTTAATGTTTCGTACAGATCACTTCATTAAGATATGAATGAACTTTGAGTCATTTTAACGGCTCAAAATTGAGTCAACGCCCTCTTTTCTTCGTGTAGCATATATTATTCTAAATTAGACTGCTTAAATTATATTGTCCCTCTTTTTTTTAATAAAATTTTACCATCTTCAGCAATATATTTAAGAATGTGATACGAAAGAAATAAAAAATAATAATCGTTATTATGATGGATATTTTTATTTATTTTCGGTAATATTAATGATTTACAAGATCATGCTGAAAACAAAAATATTTTTGATAGTTAACGAATAAAATCACATTTATCATAAGCGTGATAATTTGAAGAACCATCTTATTTGACATGGATTTTTTTCCTCAAAGATCAATAAAGGATTTTTTCGACCTGTTTAGTTCAATGTACATAAGTAATAAGATTTTACATCAAAATTTATAATTTTGAGGTCTGTTTGATATTAACATTCAATTTACCTTAAACGATTAAAAGCTCTTTTTCAAATAAACGTTTCTATTTTTATCAGCTGAAAATTACAATCATAAGGCAAACCACGACACTTCATAGAGCAGATTGTTATGTTTACGTGGATAAATATTTCTTTTAATCTTCAAATTTATATTAACCTAATAATCTGAATCCTGAAAAACTCGTGTTTTCAAGATATTTTATTTTTATCTTTTATTTCTTTACAATTAGATTATTGACTGAATCTGTTTTTGTGGGATTGAAGGTTAAGAAAAAATATCATGAATATTTATATTAAATGGTCTTTCCAACGAAGAAAAACACGATTATCTCTTAATTTAGAGATTAAACTTTTCATATTTTATCCCTATGTCAAAAATTTTTTAGATTTAATGAAGTATATTTAACATTATACGATTATTCAATGAGTTTTTTTCATATCTTGATTACTTAAAATTTAGCACAATTATGTTGATCTTATTTCTCTGAGAGTAAAAAACTCATGATAACATGTTTTAAAATTTCTGATTTATTTTAGATAATACATTTTAACATCGAAGAATGTAAACCACAATATGAAAAAAATCCAAATTTACACTTTTATAATACAATGAATACAGCATCCTAAGTACAATGTTTTTAAAGTTTTATGACTAGTAACATTAAAAATAGAATGTGAAAACACATTAAAATACTATTTTTCACATAAATCATGTAAAAACGTCTTTAATTTGAAATGATGTATAAGAATATTTATTTTCAGGTTTTCATTCAAAATCTTATGTTTACTATTCTTTGACAAAAAATATCTATGATACAAAGTTGATCAAACTAATTTTAAAAGGCGTTACCAAGATTTTTTCTTAATGATAATCGTTTTCGTTCTTTTATTTGGATGTAATAAAAATAATTTGATAATAATGAATCAAACACCAAATAATAACTTAATATCTCATTATTAAGAAAAATAAAAAAGCAATTATTCTAATTTTAATTTACTTCCTAAAATATTATTTGCTTTTAATTTAACTTTCTTGTTTCATAAATAGGTTTAATTTAAATTTTTAATGCATAATCAAGTTTTAATAATCTAAAAAAATTAATCTAAAATTAACAATGAAAAAATTGTAATATTATTAAACAGAAAAAAAAGATTTGACCCATTTTTTATTTTTTTAAAAATAAATGATTGGTTTTCATAACGACACATTATTTGATTATTCTAACAATTAAAATCTATTAGTTTTGCATTGTTTACTATATAAATGAATAATTGCATAAATTAGGATAATATTATATCTATTGATATATATATTAGACAAATTATAATAATTAACCTTATCATAAATAAAACGGGCAGTTAATAAACATAATTACAGAATTTAGTGGGAACGTTTAGGTGTCATTATTATCAATGCATGATTATAATGGTACAAAATATATTAAAATAATTATATATTCGCCATTAAAAAACGTTAAATATCTTGGGCGTTGTTTATTTTTCCTAAAATGGCTCAAGCTGCTGTTACTTGGATTATTTTTTTTGAAGTATGTATGAAAAGATTTATTCCCATTTTTAAATAGTTATAATAAATATATATATTTTCACGGTTAACTTTATTATCTATAATATATTTTTAGTTGTATTTTATTCTCTTTTCATCGAATCTATACATTTTATCGATCTAATTTTCTAAACTCAGAGCTTTTCCAGTTCTATTTGATTGATCTCATTTAATATCATATTATTAAGAGAGTTGAACGCTTTAAATATTCGTCTCTTCTTCATTCGTGCTTAACTAAATCAAGTCTATAAAACATCAAGATATTTCACTTGAGTCATCAAATAATTTATTTCAATTTATTGATTCTTAAACTTTATGTTCAAATTGTTTAGTTTAAAAAAAAATCAGTCCTAATACTTATGCTATTATTAAATTTACCAATTTCTACAACGTATATTTGATAGCTGATTTTACAAATAACTTTTTAACTTTACAATTACGAGTATTTCCTACCTTTAAAAATTTCCTCTTTAAATTTTTTAAAATTATAATACTGTGTAAATTAAAAATGGTATATATTAACTCTAAATTTGTTTTCTATAGTTTTAAAAAATAATTTTTGAGAAATCTTGAAATAGATCCATTTACATCTTTTTTAAAACTTGTTATTTTTTTCTCTAAGTCTAAATTATTTTCAGTTTATTAATTCTGCATCTACTTTTATTAACATCTTACGTGCATGTATTCTATAAGTAGAGTATCCGTTTTTTGACAGGCTATTTTTTGATTTTCATTGTATCGAGGTTAATTTATTCAAACAAATTTACATAAGAAATAAATATTAAAACTAACCATATGATAAAATGAGGGATTATCGAATATTTATGAGATATATTGATATTTCTTCATTCGATAAGCATCGAGAAAAGTCAATTCTAGTTAAAGGAATGTCAAAGTTTAAATCTATAAATAATATTTTATGTTGAATAATATAAATTTTTTCTATCTATTTTGACAATATTATAAAATTTTTACGTTTGTTGAAAGTATTTTTCTCACTTATTGACCAAAAAGTTACTTTATCGAAGATGAAATTTTTTCTTTTTCCTATTGGAGATTTATTTTTGTTAACCACAATCATATGTTGACAGGATTTTTAAAGTTATAATTTCTAACATAAATAATGAAATTATGTTTTTATATTTTTAACTTACATTCAAAAAAGAAGATTTCTTCATAGAATTGTAACTTATTTTCAGAATGAAATTATTCTTAAAATATATTAAGACGAGATTGCGATATAGATAATTTCTTAAAATTTAAGTTCCGAAGTTATTTGTTGATTTTATTATATAATATTCGTCTTTTTTGCAATTTTTTAATCTTGATAATTAATTAAATTTTTATTCAAAGGATATTAAAAATTTACATAAAAATGATGGTATTTAATTTTGTTATGGAGATACTATTGACTTATTTATTAAAAATAATCAATTTTTAGCATGAGATATGTTTTCATTATCAACGTTTGATAAATTTAATGTAAATCCCACCTTGGTTTTGTTATTTTGTAAAAGATATTTAAATATAAATTTGGGTTCAAAATAAAACAATAACTTTTGTGATTCTTAAACACATTTATAATTTTGCAAAAATAAAACTAAATCAGAAATTAAGATTTATACAATTCATCAGGAAATATTAAGGAAATAATATTTTGGTAGATTTTATTAACTCTTTTTTATGGATGTAAAAAACGCTTTCTTATGATTACAGTGAATTTTGTTTTTAAATATTAAGATATATCTGCTTAAATAAAAAAAATGTTCTTCATTTTATGTTATGATAAACAGTGTTATTTTTTAAATAATAGTTTATGGTTTTGATGTCATTAAAAATCTTTAAATGTGAACCTATTTATAATATCTTTCCTATGAACTTTTATGTTAATTTGATTATTAAATATTTTATGTTAGAAATCTTATAATATTCTTATTTTCTTTTATTTACAATACGATTTATATTTAAATGTTGTTAATGTTAAAATGTAAATTAAATTTATCAATATTTTGTAACTATTTTTTATTTTTTTTTGAAGTGATGTTATAAACAAAATTACTTATTATGTTATTCCTATAGGGATAACAAGTGCGGTGTCTTCTCGGTACAAAGTCATACCGAGAATGAAATTGTATATATCACATCAAAATATTTTTAACTTCAAAAATTTCAAATAAAAAAGAATGATATATTTTTTCTATTTATTCAAAAGAACATGATTAATAGTATTCTTCACTGATACACAGTAAAAGCAAAATTTAAAATATTTTATCGTAAAGCGATGGGCTTATAAATTAAAAAATTAACTTTCAAAACAATACCTAAAACTTAAATGATCAGGTTATTCTTTCACATCTCGGTGCATCAAATATTATCGAATATTCCACACTAGAGGAATTTGCTCTGGTATTTATTTGTGAAATATTTTACTCAATAAAATACTTTTTATCTCACAAGAATATTTGAAATTTTTTAAAACAATTAATTCCTTTCTCAGATGATATTAACTCTTATTTTTTCGAATAAGAAAATTTTTTGAAGTATTTTGAGACAGATATATATATTATATTCAGCAAAATTTTGAATACCGTATCAGATTTTTCCAAAATTCAATTATTTATAATTCTAGAATCAAAAAAAATCAATCAATATCTTTTCATTTTACGTTTCTTCCGATACCTAATATATGTTGACAGTATAATATGACATATTTCTTTAAAATGTAGAAATTTAGATTTTTTTATTAACTCATGACAATAAAAATACATAGATATATATTCTTTTAAATAATTTTTCTATTTTTTATATGGAAAAAAATCTTTTTATGCTATTTCTAAATATATCAATTATTAATAATTTATTTATACATATGATGTCAAATTAAAATTCCGATAAATACTCTGAAATACAAACTTAATCAATTTAACGAAATTAAAAAATCAACCTGTTTAAGATGTTTTATCACTCAAAGATACAAATAGATATCAACAGATGATTTTAAAATTATCTTGATAAAAATATTTACATAATTCTTAAAATTATTTCTAAATTAGATATTTTGTAAATATAAAATAATTTTAATTTTTAAAGCTAAAAAGTTTGCTGTATTTCCATCATAGAATCTGCCTAGTTCTAATTATTTTCTTTGAGTTTAAAGTAAATTAGGCTGTTATGATCGTTTTTAAATTTAACTTTTTTGAATGGTAATTTGAAATTTATAAGTAATCTATAATATTTATAATACGTTCAATTTAACATTATCCTTACTTTTTAAAAGGATTTATTTAAGTTGTTATTTATTTTAAAATAAAAAAATTTCTTCTGAATTTAGCTTCATTTAATTACAGAAAAGATTAACCACAATTTTTTGTGTAAATTTTCAAACCATTGAGATTTTAAATTATCAACAATGATATTTTTTCTTTAAAAGCGCAAAAATTAATCATTTTAACCATACTATAAAAATTTGAACTATTTTTTGATCTAATAACATTATTTCGTATGATATTGAAAAAGATGTACAATTTTCCTTGTATTTTAAATCATTCGAGACTATTTCAGAAAAAAATTTTATTGCTCCATATTTAGCAATTTTTTGGGTTATAAAAAATGCTTATATTTTCATAAATATTTTTAAAATATCAATATTGGTTAAAATTTTCACGCCTTTGTTTTATCTTAATTTTTGGGAAACAATACATGACATGATTTTTTCAATTTATACGCTAACCTCGATACAATTCAAAAAAAACTAAATCTTGACAATTTTTCTTCAAATAAATCATGAACTGTCACAAATGAATTTTCAGAATTTTTTTATGTATAACGGCTCAATACATATTGCATATATTTTCCCTTATTTTTATAAAATCATTTAAATATTTTATATTTCTGTCCTTTTTTCAAATTAATAACTCTCATATTTTATGATTTATTTTTCTTTAATGATGATAAAAGCTAAATATCATCATTTTTCTCATGGTATAATTTTAATAAAAAATATACAATCAATAACTTAAGGCTTTTAAATACCAGATCTCTGTTCTCCACAATACAGTATAATCTAATTCATTAATAAGTGTAACCAAATATCCGAAATTGTAAGAGAGGTATATTTTTACTGTTTTAAATTTGTTCTTTCATTTTATTAGTTTTATACTGAAATAGTGTTTTAAGATTTTCACAAAGTTGATAATTAAAATTTTTTATTATAATTGACATTTATAACTCTTTTAATTATTTTTTCTCCTTAAGTTTTGTTTAATAGATTTCAAAAATTTTCTTTCATTTTTACATAAATTACTTAAAATAAGATAATATGCCTAAGACGATCCATAAAGGGTTTACCTTCAATCGTACTTTTATTTCATAATTCTTATAATTTAATCGATAATACAAAAATTTTAAAAATCCAAATTTGTAATTTTCACATTCACAACTTAATTATTGTTCAGAATCTCTTATAAAACTGAATTATGAATTAAATTTTTTGAAAAATTATTCGAATTAAATTTTAATGTTTTTATAAATGATTAATAAAATATTTTTTAACCGATTTAAATGTCGACATTTTAAATAACTAATACTTTTTGATTTTCTTTTCTTTCAGATACCCGAAAAACTCATTCAACAAGCAGAAATAGTAATTTTTCTGAAACATAGTTTCGTCAAAAACGGGTCAAATTAAAAGATGTTATTATTTTCAAATTTAAATTAAAATGTTAAATCACAGTTTCAAGGGTTGCAGCCTCTTTAATTTTTATAATCGTCTATTAACGCAAATTTTTTAGTTTTTCGATTTTTAATCTATAAAAGAGTCAGTTTACCCTTTTTATATATCTCATAGGTGTATTATAGATTTAAACGTGTTACACACGATCAAGTAATTTGATAAAAAGTATTATAGAGAGGGCAAAAGGCAGATGATCTTGTCATTGTACGTAATCGCTGAGATGATAATTTTAATTCAATTTTTAAAATTTAGATTTTTTGTTTGATTTATCTGATTATTTCAATGAGTGATCCGATTTCTCTTAAAAATAATTTATAAACAGTTAGTCGTTTATAACTTCTAATAAAATGTCTTTCTCCAATTTTCACTGATAAATATTAATTTCATCACTATTTCTACCATATCATATAGGAATTACAAAATCTGAAATCTGATATTGACATTATAGTTGATAGTTATGTCTAAATTAGATAAAAAACCTGCTCAAAATTCTTGAAGTATATATGCTTTAGCTTTTATAGCATCTAAGTTGTGTTTTTATAATTTTAATAACACAATTTGCAGTCAACATTTTATCAATTATTATGTCGAATATTTTTTACTTTTTTATGATTTATCTTAAAATAATTAAATTAAAAATTCCATTTTTTATGAAACATCTAATATAATTCAAATTATATTAATCAGTATGAAATACAGTCTTGCAGTCGAGTAATCTTTTTTATTAAATGATAGAAAGCAAAAAAATGTCAAAATGCTAGGGCACTAATGGTACCATTATTTTTATTTCTCATTCATAATAAATTTATTTTAAAACATTTTATTGTTGATTTCAGTTATTTTAAATATAATATATTTCATATTAATCTATAATCAATGATATTACTGGTTGATTTAAATATATATCATAATAATAATTAATAAGCTTAACTATTCAATTTTTTTTTAATTTTTCAGGCATTGAAAGGAAGACTTGAAAATATAAGGTAAGATTTATTTTATCATAGAATTCGATAAGCGAAGAATGATACTTGCATGTTAATTTAACTTTAATTTAATATCGTAAATAAAATATTTACACACCTCAATAAAATATAAAAACATAGCTATAGAAACATTTTGTTCACAAAAACCCTTTTTAGAATTAGATTATTAAATATCTTTTCACTTCAAACATATGTATATTGATTGAATTGAGATGAATCAATGAAAATAGTTTGAATGAAAATTTCAATTGTTTTCAATCTCTCACTCTAAATAGCTATTTATCATTAATCTATTATAAATTTTGCGAATAAATATATAAAATACATATATTGGTTAAAATTTAATCTATTTCTGCTCATTTTGTATTTAATGATGTTATGTTTAAATTTTCTTCAAAATTAAAAATACATTCTTTTATATGAAATTATCGATCTTTTGGTTTATATCCTCAAATAAATGGGAAGTATTATTCTCTCTGCAAAATGTACCATCTTTTAATAATAATATCAAATTAATTTGTAACCCTGTTTTATATTTTAATTGCTTTGAGCGAAACGTTATACATAGGTTTGAACTTATATTATATAATGATATATTCATGTTAGGAAGTAAAAATATACACATAAATAAAGGCGTTTATTTCTTTTTTTATTCTCCACGATTTTAAAGTCATCAAAAAAACATTTACGATATCGAACATTCAATAATTTTAATTTTTCAATTTTCTTGTTGTTCACCTTTATTAAAAATTTTGTGAGTAAATTATTTACATTAATTATGATTCCAGTAAATCTCAATAAATTATGGGAGAATTATTTTTAACAACCTGAATTTACATTTATAATTTATTCAATTTTTAGTTTTGTACTTTGAAATATATCATATGAATTATCTTTACACCATTTAACTGCATGATTTTATATTTTATGGCTGATAAATCCCTTTATTAAAATTCAATATTTTTTATCTTTTATAATTTTCAATTGAAAAAAAAGCATTGAAAATTTTATCTTATCTTTAACGATCAGACAAATTTTAAACTAGTATGATATTTTTTATCATATTGGATCAAATTTAGAAATTTTCCTTGATATAAACATACTGTTAATCGAATTATTTAAATATATATTTATTTTCATAATTTGCATCAGTTTATGATTGTATTAAGCAAAAGAAAAATTCGAATAAAAGAAATCAAAATTTTAATTTATGATATTATTTGTCATAAATTTTAAATAAATGAAAAATATCTTTGAGCTTATCAAGCAGAAACATTTCTTTGTATAATTATATACCTTGAAAATTTGATATCTTAATTAATAACGATTCCATAAATATTTTAACATCTGTCTTAAAGATTCTTAATATTGGATTTATATTCAATGTTTTTTAATTGTGGATCATACAAATATTTGAGAAGTAAACAAATGGAATTAATCTGGTAGCTTTCAAAAAAATTAACATGTTTTTCTTTCTAATGATCATATAACTTTTTATTCTTTGAGGATTATGCATTATCTATATATAGTAGGATAGAAAGTAGTTGTAAATTCATTAGATAAAAAATAAGTCTTTTTTTCAAATATTGAATGTGCATCTTAGAGTAAGATTTACTCGTTGTGAAAGTTTTTAAACATATAGTCACTGTAAACGGTTAAATTGATAACCAAAAAGAATTAAGTATATTAGAATCACATAATATTGACATAAAATCATATGTTTTTAATATTTATATTTTCAAATTCATTTAAATATAAAAAGAACTTTAAAATTTCAGATCAGCTCTTTTGATCATTTAATTAAATATGAAGTGTAATATTATCATAATGCAAAGTTATTGATTTGAAAGTTGTTCTAAAGATAATATCTAATCAAAAAATCAACGCATTTGATAAATTAATTTTAATGTAAAAATTTTTTTATCAAACATGCGGATGTTTTGAGTGTTACTCGCGATCTAGCGTTAGGACTTCACTAATTAAGGATTTTATATATTTCTTTGAATTTCAAATGAACAAAAAACAAAAATAAACATTCAAAATTTTTTATAAATTGTATTAAAAACAACTTGGATAATTTTAGTTATGAAATATTCTCAGTTAATGAAAAAAATATGACTGAAGTTCTTATAAATAAACTATTATTTTTGATTTTCTATTTTGTAATGTATTATTGTTAATCTTAAGATTTCAAGAAAGTGTTGGCAAACCACAAACAACTGTAAATGGGTGAAACATTGATTTTTTCAAATTATTTATATTGAAGCTTTTCATAGCTGTTTTAAATAACATATTTAAAATATTTAAGCTGAATCATATAAGCGAAAAAATATGCATTAATTGCACTATCTAACTAACTCACTTGAAAAATTTATTTTTGTTTGTTTAGATAAGACTTTTTGAGACATTTCAAAAAAATCAAATGAAATAAAATGGAATGTATTTGCATGTTGATTGTTTGAAATGATTTTGAATTATATAAATAAACGAACACTGTCATTTTCGTTACTTTAAAAAAATTTTTACATTCATTTTACAATAAAAAAATTTTGTGAATAAATCTTGATATATAATTTCATATTTTGATAATATTTATAGTTTTTATTAACATTTAAATAAAATAAAATGATTTATTGTAAACTTAAAGGATATTATATTTCTTTAAATAAATAATTGTTAAAAGCCAATTGATCATTTCCTTTTTCATTGAGTTTTGTACACTTCAAACTCCATATATTTAGAGATTATATATAAATGATAATTGAAATTTTACCGAGATACAAATTTCTTCTCAATCAAATTGAAATAAATCAAAAATGAGGGGTATGTATGTCAGATAATCATCAAATGGAACATTCTAGAATGTGCTCAACCGTGGCCGCCTCTGGGGGACAGACTCGGACTATCTCGTAGCTTTAGTTTACTACGTACAAATATCATCAAACTACTTACATTTTGGTGCTAGCGGTAGGGTCATGGATTTTAAATTTAAAGAACAGGAGCAAATGGATTTCCAGATGGCAGTTATCGACAACATGGCCATTCTGAAGAAGTGGAACAATGCTCAAACATTTGCCCAGATTACCTTAGCTTTGTCCGATCACATTCGGCTTGAATTTGCTAAGAAGTGTATTTGCAAAAATGCGGGTATCCCATCGGATGAAGAACTAAAAACCTTTAAGGGATATACTGTTTCCCTGATGGAAGAAATTTCGGGAGTGAACCCTATGAAGCGCTAGCTAGAGCGTATATCGAATTGGAGGAGGATCTTAATAAATTGGCAGTAAACTTAAAGCTGCCATCAGGAAACTCCGGCCTTCCTATGCCCGAGGAGGACATTGACGTCCTCGCAAAGGCTGATTTTCTCAGGGCTATCCCAAGTAAAATTAGAATCCACTTTAAGGCCGATACAGAAAAACCTCTGAGCAAACTCGCGAGCATAGCCCAGACCATTAAGCGAGAATTGGAAGAATCGGGCTCGGTAATAGCCGTCACTAAAACTGTGAACCAAGAGGATAAACTCGACAAGGTTATCCATCTTCTTAGTGATTTGAAAATGAATAACACGTCTCAACCGATGTCACGCAACAAACCCTATGGGAGAGAACCAATGCGTTGCTACTGGTGTGGGGGAATCGGGCACATGGCCAGAAACTGTCGGAGAAAGAAACAAAAAGTTACGCTCATCAAGGCCGAATGAATACCATCGAATACCCGCTGACAACACAAGTTAGCATTGATGACCCGGAAGGTTCGGAACAGTATGATTGTCTTGTGGATACTGGAGCCAATAGAACATTATTAAATTCCAAATTAGTCAAAAATTTTAAAAATTATTACTTTGATTTGCTGATAACTGCTAACGGATCCAAAATGAAGGTCCTCGGTACCATAAACGTAGAAATACTCATTGGTGGAAAATGGCATAAGTATTGCGCTTTAGTTGTTGAACAGTTAATGTATGACGCCATAATCGGGCGTGATTTTCTTCGATCCATCGGAGCATCAATTGATCTTAAAGCCAACACTATAGAAATCTTTTGGTAGTTCAGAGAGGAGATGCTGAACATAAGCCTTCACCAAACTACATCATAGGTCCACATCTTTCAAAAAAAGACTCAGATTGCATTTAAAACGTTCTCCGTTACTATGATAGCGTTTTCTCCTCTTCAAAATATGATAACGGGATGTACAACGGGCTTTCACTATATACCTACCAAGTCTATTTCTCCTCTCGCTGCACGATGTTACAGACTCCCAATCACCTTGCAAAATTTTGTAAAAAAAGAAATCAATAACATGTGATAATTAGTAAAAGTTTCAGCGCCTACAGAGCCCTGGTTACAATTGTTCCCAAAAGAGATAATTCCAAGCGTTTTGCAATAGACTATAGGATGTTGAATAAAGAAATTACTCAAGACGGCTACCCTCTACCAAACATTCACGAATTGATTGATAGACTAAGAGGATCGGCATACTTTACTCGTCTAGACTTAAAAAATGCATACTGGCAGATTCCGGTTAAAGAGGAAGACAAACACAAAACAGCCTTTAGCGCGGGCCCGGGGTGGGGTATTCACGAATTTAACGTTATGCCCTTTGGACTTAACAACGCCCCTGCTACCTTCCAAAGAATCATCGATCAGGTCTTCCTGGACCTCCCTTTCGTTTGTGCTTATCTAGATGATGTGGTAATCTTCTCCAGAAATTTAGAAGAGCATAAAAAACATTTGATAATAACTCTGGCAAAACTAAAGGAAGCTAATTTGAAGCTTAATAAGGACAAATGTACATTTTGCTTCGAGAGAATAAACTTCCTTTCAGATCGATAAGAAAGGAATCATGGTAGCAAAAGATAGAATAGAGCCTATCCTGAACATTGAAAGACCGTTTGATGTAAAAAGCTTACAACGGTTTCTGGGGTTGTGTGCATATTATCATAACTTCATACAAAATTTTTCTGAGATTGCTTCACCCTTGTATGATCTAACGAAAGCCAATAATGACTTCCTGTGAACTGAAACACATGAAAGAAGCTTCGTTAAAATTAAAGAAATACTTTCTGCATTACCAACACTAACCCACTTAGCAAAAGAATTCCAAAATCATTCTCAGATGCGATGCCTCAGGAAAGGCCCTAGGAGGCGTATTAACTCAAATTATTGATAGTAAAGAATACCCCATATCGTTTGCTAGCCGAGTACTGTCAAAATCGGAAATGAACTATTGTACAATCGAGAGAGAAATTCTGCGATTGTATTCTGTGTCAAAAATTCAGGATCTACCTTCTCGGAAGAAATTTCACCATCTAAACCGACCACAACCCCATAAAATATCTGATGACCTTTAAAGACGCCCATAATAGGAAATCGAGATGGCTCATGAACTTATGCAAATATACGTTTGAGATCGAGCATTATAGGAACTAAAAATATTGTTGCTGACGCCCTCTCCAGGTCATTAAACGAAATTATTTATTCTAATTTAAATGAATTTTTAGATCAACAAAAAATGGACCCAGACATCCAAGCTGTCCATCGGAAATTGAATCACGAACACATCACGTTAAGCGGTAACGGCAGCGAATTGTGGAAAAATAGTAAAAGACTCGTGATTTTTGATGGAATTCTGTACTTTAAGAAAAGAAAATCTGATAAAATGGTGTTAGTTGTCCCAGAAAGAAAAAGGCTGAAATAATGAAACATTTTCATGAAGACGACGCAAACCATTTTGGATGCGATAAAACATTTAACCTGTTGAATAACTGCTTCTTTTGGCCAAACATGAGAAGAGACCTTGACAACTTCATAGAAAAATGCGAATCATGCTCAAAATTTAAAATTCCGAAATTCAATCCAAGAGCGGAACTCGTGGTAATAGAACCGACCCTACCATTCCATACGTGGAATACTGATTTTTTAGGACCGCTTCCAACCTCAGAAAAGGGGAACCGGTTCATACGATTATTTGTAGACCGGTTTACGAAATGGGTGGAAGCATTTGCCTTACCCGATCAAACTGCGAATTCCGTCAAGGAATGTATTATTCAACTAATATCCCGATACGGTGTTCCCTTAAAAATACAGTCTGATCAAGGAAAACAGTTTGAATCGACACTTATTAAAGATTTTTGTTGTAATTGGGGATCAAAAATGAGATCGTCTGCCTATCCTCCCGAAGGTAATGGCATTGCCGAAAGGAACGGATAAAAGCTGAAACAAAGGTTGAAACAAGTTTCTTACAACGACTCTAAAAGATTGGACGAAAAATTGCCGTTGATACTCTTTTCAATGCGCAATACCGTTTCAAAATCAACCGGATTTACTCCATCATGCTTAGTGTATGGAAGAAAATTGCGATCACAAACTGAAGCTAATATGAAATGGACAAAATAAACGAGCTTAACAAACAAATTGACGAATCAAATGATTATAAAATAACACGTTTACTTGAAGAAGCAAAAGAAAAAATTGAAAAATCACAGACTACAAAAACATCTACGATAAAAGTCCGACAGCAAATCTCTTCGTAGTAGGAGACAAAGTGTTTGTCCGAATACCACAAATAGCTGGTTTAGAACAACCTTACACAGAGCCATACGAAATCGTCGAGATCAACGGTCCTGTTTATACAATCCAGATAGAGAGATTTGGGTTATTTAAAGTTCACCACAATCGAACGAAAAGATTCTCTAGGTTGAGTAAACCATCTGATAACAACAATTATGTATACCAAGACAAAGATGAAGAGGAGCTCCCGGGAACTTAGCGCTTCGTAGAAGCTCAAGACCACTACGAATCCCATCTGGAAACCTAGTATATGTTAAAAAATACTTACCAAGTTTCTTTGGAATGGGAGGAATGTCAGATAATCATCAAATAAAACATTCTAGAATGTGCTCCACCGCGCCGCCACTGGGATGATAGACTAGGACTATCTCGTAGCTTTAACTTACTACGTACATATATCATCAAACTACTTACATTGTCAATTAAGACATATCACAAAAAATTAAAACAAAAATGTCATGTCTAATTTTGTATGCTTTGATGTTTGGTTTTGTTTTCATTTTTTGTCAATCAATTTTGAATAATATATTGAAATATCCCATAAAGTTTCTTATGTTTAGAGATTCTAAATTTGTTTCATCAACCTATATTAATGCTCATTGAGAGTTGTAGAATTCGTTTCATTTTTTAATGATAATTTCATCTTTTTCCTTTAACTATACATGTAGTTTATGGAATTATTTTTAATTTATAATTCCACACAATTTAAAATTATTATTTGATACAATATTAATTTATCTATGATTGTTATGTCAGATAGAATCTATATATAAAAATTATATCAACTTTTTCTACATAACCAAATTTTAGCATTAAACTTCTGGAAGGAGTTTAAACTAATAATGGATACGAAACGTTTTTTCGTGAACATTTTGACTCCGATTCTGATTTGATGACATAATATATTTTAATAAAAATTATTGAGTTGTCAAAATAATAAATTGTAAACATATCCAATAGTTTCGATTCTCAAATACATTTTATCGTGTTAAATGTGCCAAATCGATTAACTAAAATTATACAAAATAAAAAAGTAAAATTGACAAATTAAACTTATAAAGAGACCCAATTTTAAAGATTAAGTTTCTTTAGGTTCAGTATTTTATCATTATAAATCAAAATTTGGTCAGTTTCTGAATGTTTTGTCTGAGATTTTTCATCCATCGATTATTAAATACAAAAATTTTCATGTCAAGATAAATTTTTTCAAATGGTCTTTTTTTAGTTATATATTCAATTCGAAAAAGCTTAAAAAACATTTTTCAAATTATGGTAAAATTGAATCAAAATAATGATTTAATAAAATCATTTTAAATGTCATTTTTTTCTTTTATATGGGCGACGATTTAGCTCCTGTATATCAAATATAATTGTGAATATTATTCCCCCAAAATAAAAATCCATCTTGAATACTTTTGATTTATCATTTGAGAGTTTTTAATAATCTGAGATATATAGATATATCTTTTAATCTCTCAATCTAGTTGACATCATGAGTTATCAATGTTAAATAGAATGTGTTAAGCTAAAATTTGAATGTTTCTGGTGTTAAAACTTTCGAAAAAATTTTTGATAAACTTCTAATTTTGACTACAATGTCAGAATACGAAAATTAATTGAATAATATGCAAACTTTTTATTCCTGTTATGTTATAAAGGTTTAATTTATAAATAAATGTATGCACAATAATAAATAAGTGTTCTATATTCAAATTTCCGCTACTTCAGTGATACTTTCTAAGTAACTGACAATTTTTCCTGAATTCGTTAAACATTTTTCAGATAAATCAAATTTTAAAAATTTTTGTTGCCTTATAAATACAGCTGTATTCATATCGTAACATGATTGCAAATATGAGTTTGACAAAATTGTGGACAATTTCTTACAGCTGTCAAAGTTGGATGAAATCTATGCCGTGATTGAAAATATATTTAATTATATGTTTTATTAATTGTGAGTATTTATAATAAATCCGCCTTTTAAAAATTATTTTATCTCAATAAAATAAACTGTATCGAAAATTTATTTGTTTAGGCTTCGCTCTCAACTATTATTTTTATAATTAAAGATTTGATTATCATTACAATTTATTTTAATTGAGATTCAAAATAAATACGTTGAAAACATACTTAGAAATAACTGGTCATAACTAAAAATCTCTACATCTCATAATTATTTATAAATGTAGTTAAATTTTAAATTTTCTCATTTTACCATTTTAATGTCACTTTTTTTCGCAAATAGAGTATTTTTATTGAAAAATATGTCTCTATCTTTATTCAAGCGTCTAAAATGTTAACATAATATTAACTCTGGTTAAATTCGTAAGTCTAAATAATATTTAATGAATACTAATCGATGTCGGTGAATAAACTGCTTAAATTTTTACGACTAAGGCTTTTGATATATTTTTAACATTTGCTGTTAGCCTATATCTTTGCATGAATGATTCGTTTGTTGAGTTGATATAAATTACAAATATATGCGTGGTTTTAATTTTCGGATTTTACTCTATTCTCGCCATGTTATAACAAAATTATAATTTTTTGAAGACTTTAAATCAATTTTAAAGTTGACTAAAGCTAAAGCAGAGAAGTTAAATTTTAAGAATAATAATGAGGAAGAAACTAAATCTATTTCGGTTAGGAAATAATTTGTATTGAAACTAATAAATAAAAAAAATATTTGAACCGAGTTTAAACATTTGAAGATTTGAAAAAATGTTTGAACTTGTTTATGTCGTTAAATGTATAATTTAGTATATTTTCGGCTTTCGATTTTATAAAATCGTCAGGGGTATCTATTCTTATCTCAACTACATAATATGGTATGATTTCCATAAGCAATACATTTTAGCATCTTAAAAACACTATAATAACAGAAATTTGATGTATTAACCATTTTTCAGGAAATAAGAATAAAATCTAATCTAAGCAATATAGAACTTCTATTAAATTATTTTTAATGTTGTTAAAATTAAATCATGTGAACAATAATTTGTATAATGTCAAGAAAATATAATTTTTTACAAAATTCTACACTTTAAATTATGATAAGAAAATAAATATAGCTTTTATAAATTAAAAAAATTCTTAGGATGCTAGAAGCGATTAATAGGAATATAAAAAACATTTAAAGAATCAAAGATGAAGAAAAATATATAAATTTTTTGAAATTATTTTTTTCTTCTTAGAGCTTTAGAAGTTATTCAAACTATTAAATACTGAGTCAGTGATAAATTACATTTTTTTGTAAATTGATATCAGTTTTTGATGGTATGTAGTGTCAATAATTTTCAATCGTTCATTCTATGATTAAGATAAAACTATGATTTCAATGTAAAATATTTTACATCATCCTTGTATTCTCTCTTTCTAATACTTTAAACATGTGATTTTATTATAACTGTAGGCAGCAAAATTTGCGATTTATTCACATGAAAACTTCAGAGTAAAAGGTATAAAAATTAAATTTTGAAAATTAAAAAGTTTGGAATACGCATGCAAGTGATTCGTTGCATAAAACGTTTTACCTATTGTAGATTACATCATTGATGGATTTGTAATTTTGTTAATTTAGAGAATAAACTCTGAATTATATATTTACCGACGTCATAAGAGTTGCAAAAAACATGCAAAATTTAGAAATAAAATTAAATAAACCTATTCAGACATACTCAAGTGTGGAAAGCTATATAAATTCATTTGTTAAATATACCTTGTCTAATTTTATTTTATATTTTACATTCCAACTTTTAGATAAAATTAATTTGTCAGATATTTATTTAAGACAATTTAAGTGTATCCAAAAGAATTTTTAACAAATTCAATCAGTCATTTTGTGAAAATAGCTTTTATACTAAAATAATTTCTGAGAATATAATCAAATAAATATTATGTATCACAAAATTTCTTTGGGTTATTGAGATTTAATCTGAGAACAAAATTATTTATAAATAACAAAAACAAAATCGGATAGTGGAAATTGATAAAAGTTTAATGGTAAAATGATTGTACTGTTTGAGTCGATTTATCATTTTTCAAAATATTTTGTGTATGGCTGAAATCTCAACGATCAGCAAAATGATTTACTCTTTAATAAGAAAAGCAGAACTGATAACATCCGCGATATAATTATTTCGCGTTATGTAGATGTAAACTCTGTATCAGTTATCTATTTAAAGTGTTTTAAAAGCACCTATAACATTGATCGTATCATGATTTGATTACACACAAGAACATCGAGAGTTTTAACAAATTAATTTACATTAAAAACCGTTAAACGTAGTCTCTTTGAAAAAATCGCCAAAATCCATTTTTCACAATCTCAGCATATGCCTTTGGAAATTTTAACTGCTTATATTTTCAGAAACTTTCAAACATTGTGAAATATAGTAACTCACAAGTACCCGTAAGTACATTTATCTGCCATAGTAATAATAGCTATCTCTCCCCAAAAAATCGAAAATCAATAAATGTGTGTATCACGTTGATAATGTTAAAAAAGACATAATTTCAATCTAAATTGAGTATGATTTCAACATAATAAAGTTCTAAATGAATTTTTGACAGTTATAAAACACCAGAAAAAGCTTTAAACAATAAGACAAAATTTTTATTCGCAAAGATACAAATATATTTGAAATATCCTTCAAAAACAACTGTACAATTTCAAAATAATGGTAACATTGAAATATTATAATTTTTGCTGACAGATTATAAGAATTAGCATTTACGATAATATGATTTTCTTACATAAGTTTACCTATTTTTTTTGAAAGATCAACAATTATTAATCCAATTTAAGGATCCCAAAAAATTAAAAAAACTAAGATTTTAATTAAATTACAAAAAATATACTGATATATTTGTGACTGAAAAATTAATAATCTGAATAATTTCAAAGATGGGATTTAAATTGGGATCACGTTGAGTTATTTGAAGTTACTTTTTCAAATTTAATGTTTTATAATATTTCGTGTGAATTAGTTTTTAATAATTTCATTTTAAAGAAATATTTTCAATGAATTCCTCATACACTTCATAAATTTTAATCATGAATATCAATATGAGTAAATAGTTCAGATCATTTATGAATGAAGTATGTATTATTTATTCATAAATTATGTATTTGGTTTATTTTTATTTCTTAATATCTTTTAATGATGCAAATTTATGAATATTTTGTAAATGTATATTTTTCGATAAAACAAAACTCATGCCCAGTACTAACATTTATATTTACATGACTTTGATAAAGAGAATGAATTTTTATTTAGCCTGCTTAGTTATCCTTAATCAATCAATAGTTCTTTCCCCAAAATCAAGATAATGAAAAAGAAAAAAAAGAGGAAAGACTTTTAATTATATATTCAATTTAATCAACATGACTCAGCCACGACTGAGTTATCTCATGTCAATTAAAAACTAAAAGATGTTCAGACGATTTTAATGATAAAGGGGTGTCAAAATAGAAAAAATATTTGTGCATTAAGTTCCCGTGAATTAAAATGAATTTCGAAACCTGGTATCTCTTGTCTGTCATCAAGAAATAAATTAAAATGCATTGTATTTCATATAAATAGAGAGAAACTTTTACAATCATTTATTCCTTCTAACCAGTCTAGATACGACTTTTATTCGAGAAAAAGCTTCAAAGCTTTTACCAAACATCAATCCCAATCAGCACGCACACTTTTGACCAAAATTCGAGGAAATCAGAAAAAATTACATTCTCAGTCAAAAGATCGAAGAATGAACAACAAAAGAATTTCCACAGAATTGAAATATTTGAATATAAAACTGTCCCCTGAAGGATTACCAATGTTGATGGGATTCAGAAAAGGGAAACAGCATGATAAAGAGTCTCATGTCAATCACAATTATGCAAACACTAACTCGGCTTTAATGGAATAAAATTATAATGATCTTAAAATGTGGCAACGTAACACCTTTCCATTAATTCAAATGTTTAAAAAAATTTCTTAATTTCAAATCTTTCATGGCCTACGAAAATGAAATTAGATTTATAGCAGACATTTTCAAACATTTTAGTATGTTAGCTGATTTCAAATCACGTGAATCTATTCCGAAATTCGAAAAAAATGCATAGATATACCTAGACGGATAATAGATAATTATTGAGGTTTCAAAATAGATATGCAATATATCATAAATAATCGTTGAATAAGTTCGATTAGAACACATCAAGACTTTATATTTATGTATGATGTACTTGAGCTCTCCTCTAACTTAGTCTTGAAAACATTTCCAGTATTTTTTAATCATATAGAAAAGATTTGCAAGTCCCTCATTTTAAGAGACATGAGAGCATGTACTGGTGCGGAGCATTCGTTGATCTTAGTAACCTTCAATATTTTAAAGAATTTTATAAGTCTATGCGAATGGTAATTTAAATTAAAATTCAATCATAAAGTATATGAAGAGCACAAAAAATGTGTGTGACCTATCACCTCGCTGAATGAGTTAAATCGTTATTGAAAAAATTATAACAAATATCATATTTATTTTTAAAATTTTTTCAAAAAAACCCTTGTTCTTATTTTTTAATACAATCATCATATTAAATTTACCTCTTTTTAGAGTGATGATCCGTACAAACGTTTTCTAAATTCTCTAATTTTTGGGTTTTATCTTTTTCTCCTAATTGGTTGAAGTTAATGTTATTTTTTAAAAATAATAAGAATAATTTTTATGAATTATATGATTAACTTTAGTGAGATTTGTTGACATATATTTTGATTTTGAACATTTAGTTTAATAAGTCAAATTTATCATAAAAATATTACTTTTGTGATTTTAATATTTTTATTAGATTTAATGAGAAGAGAAAAGATTAAAAATCAAATTTTATTTTTTCTCGTTTGTGAATATATTACGTCATTTTTTTCAAGATCATCAATTTTTTTCATTTTGCCTGAAAAACTTTTCGTTAATTTTTATAAACTTTAAGTGCAAAAAAACATGTTTATTAAAAATACATCTCATATTGGCAACAATGTATGTTTCGGTTTTTTCTTTTAATTCGTAGATTTTTAACTGTGTGGTATATGCATTCAAATTGAATTGTCGTTTTTAAGGTTATTACTTTTTTTTAAAATCTAAATCAGTTCATATTGAAAATACATTAAAAGAATGACATTTACTTTTATTTAATCATCGTTTACAATTTTTAAATCTCAACATTTTTGTATTTGGAGCTATCCTTGTTCTTAAAAAGTGTGCCCTATCCATAAACACAAATGATTATTTTTAGATCTTTTTCATTCTTCAAAAACCAAAATATTATTTTTATATTTTTTATTCATACGAGATATAAATTGTTTTAAAAGTTTCTTTTTAACTTTTGAACAAACCTTGTTTATTATTACAAATAAAATAATAAATCATACAATTTTATTTTTGTGATCATAGAAATTTATAATTGTTCATGTCTTTTGACGTTTATAAAAATCAATTTTAAAGATTATGCACTGGTTGTAAAATTCTCATTTTTATTATGTTTCAGGATATTAAATAATAATGAATATTATTTAAAAAGTTTAATCCGCTTAAGAAAATCAAATATTAAAATATTTCAGAAAGAATTATTACTTTCATTGTGCAATGAAATATTTACCTATTTTGACAATAAAATCATGTAAAAATATTTATAAAAATTATTTATTCATATATCTCATATATTGTTTATATCATCATCGTTTATATGTAAAATTTTGTTTATTCTGTTATTTCAAAATATTGTTTTAGATTTTGATAATAATGAAGAAAAATGTTCTTTAAATTTCTTACAGAAGATGGGATCTTTGAAAAATAAGAGCCATTTTTATCGAAATAGTTTTAATTCTGTTTATACGATAAAACTCTTTGATTAATAGGTATTTTAATAATTCAAACAAAAAAAAATTTTATGAATATCATGAAATTTGCAATTTATTTATCTATGTAGATATATATGAAATTCAAAAATATTCTCCTTGTTAATTTTTAAATGCATCTTCCGTGTAATATATAAGTTACAATGTTAAAATTCATCAATATTAGTGATTCATAAGTTTTGAAAAAGTACATTGAAAGTCTACAGTCATAATGTATATTTATCACTTAAATATTTGTTTGATTAATTAACCAAAACACTCGTATATCTAATGAATTTTTAAAGAGAACATTAATTTATGATCAATTCTTGAGTTAAACATTTTATTTTCGAAATAATATAGAGCCTATAATATTTTAATATTATTTTCAAAAAAATATTTTGAATTTTTCTAAGGTCATAGCTTAGGGAATATTTAAGGTGTATAAATTTTCATACAAAAAATTTATTATATTTATCGGTTTATGATTAAAATAAATTGTCGGCCTAAGAATAATTTATATATTGTTTTTATACATTATAATTTTAAGATTTTTTAGTGAAAATTGATTGACGTATGATCATAAAACTATTAAAAGCGTGAATATTTGTTTTATTTTTTGATATTTTACTCCAACTTAACGATGACTTTAATTTTTTTCGAAAATATTCGTTAGCTTTTGGAAGTTATTGCATTTTACATGTGAAGAATTTTATCTTATTATGATTTTAAAATTCATCGGAGATGAATTTTTTTATATTGAGGAGTTTTGTTTTGTTATAATTTGTGAATGAATAAATGAAAAAAAATATTTCCTTTGATTGTATGGAGAATAAAACCTTTAAGAAGAATAAAAATTCCTTGTAAATTATACTGACATAAAATATCTCAACTTTTTTATTTTGTTATATATGAAAAACAGGATATAATGTTCAAATACCTCAAAATCTAAAATAATTTATCATATATAAAATTATTGATTTGATGTTTTCACTAGTTTAATTTAATGAATTTTCAGATTTTAAATAAAGAAAAAATTTGCTTATTCTTTATCTGTATTTCAATATTTTGTCATTTGATCAATATACTTATATTTATTTGAAAATATTGATTTGTTAGATTGAGAACAATAAAAGTAACACATATTTTAAAGTAGAATGGGCTAACTTTTACACAATTCATATTTTCAACAATAGGCACGTATAGAAATGATATTAACACATATTTCCAAAATTTACTTTTTTCTTTTTGTTAGTTTCAGCTAAAACAAAGTTTAAATGAAATAAAACATCAATTGACTATTTACGACGTAGATAAACTTCACTAGGGCTGTGTATGAACCTGGATTGTTAGATAACTTCATTGTTACCAATTTATTTTTTAAAACAGTAAATACAAAAATGATAAATAATTTTTATTAGATATTTTAAATATATTTTTTTACTGATTTTTGGCAATCTTTATATTAAATTTCCATATATGTAATTTCATCTCTAATTTTTAACCTAATTGTTTTATTTTTTCTTAATATCTTAAACAATCCTATAAATTATCAAAAAAAACTTTTATGAATATAAAATTTTTATATTTTGTTCATATTTTCTGAAGTAAAAATAAAAATAAATTAAATATTGTGTGAACAAATTTTAATATTTTTTGTTTTAAAAATGAATGAAATCTTATAATATTCGAAATTATTAAAATATCCTCAGTCGATCTCTGCAAACTTATTGCAAACATTTATTTAAAAAGTGTATAATTCTCTGAAAAATTTATGATTTAATGATGATTTTAAAAAATATAAAATTTTTATTTTACTCAGATTCATTATTAAAATTTGATACATCTTAATATTGCAAAGAAAAGATATCAGTTATCATTTTAAATTGAGTTTATATTAATTTATTTAACATTTTTTGGCTAGTTCATTCATATATTAAATTTATAAGTGAGAATGAATTAATATGAATCACACATCTTGATTCTTCAGTTTTTGATTATGCGAAGAACGAATAAATACTTTGTTGCTAAATTGAAGAATTCTTTAATGTTAAAATATATTAGATTTTCATTGAGTTTATAATTTGAAAGAATTATAGGATTATGAGAAAACACCATTTAATAAATATTTATACCTATTATTTTATTTTCAGATTGAAAAAGAAAAATTCATAGATCGTTTCATCTTATCGTTGTATATTACAGTCAACAAAAAAGGTATAATTTACAGATATTATGAATAATATTTTGAATTGAAGAAATATTATCACATTATTAATGAAGCATAATAAAACAAAATTGCATTGCCAAGCGAAATCAAATATTTGATCTGAAAGATTCATATTTAAAATTTTTTTAAATCCAGGTTAATGGAGTTATTACTTTTGAATTTTTAAATCTACACAGAATAATAATATTGTTTAGGTGTATTATTTGAAGAAAAAAATATGCCACTACATCAAAAATAATAATTGAAAAAATTCAGACGAAAAACCATAGAATGTATTCGTGAATTATGAGTTCACAAATCAGTCCATCATATTTAAAACTATTTTAGAACAATTCAATATTTAACGCATAACAGATTCAAATGAAATAAAATTTTATCATTATAAAAATGCGAACACTATTTATTTTTCAGTCATTTCATTTCTTTATTTTCCTTCATTTGTATCAAGATATGAAATAATTTGATCAGTCATACCACATCTCGAAAGAATCAATGATTCAACAATAATTTAGACTGAAATAGTGACAGAATATTTTTAACAAATCTATGTCAGTACATTTATAGATTAACTCATATTATAGTAAAAGTGAAAATTTTATCATTTCTCTTATATCGTATTCTCATTAGAATTGTTGGATGAGACGAAATAGAGATTTTTTCGTTGTTAATAAACTTTAATCAAATTTATAATTTAATTTTTTTCAGTCTAAAATCATACTTCCGAATGTTTTACATGATATTTTTTATATTAGTTATACAGATAATTTAGACTAGTATCAATCTTCTTTTAAAACATACAAAAAGATGAAAAAATTAAGAATTTTATAATAAGGGAATTATCTATAAATCATATAATATATTATATGGTTGTTCTAGTATCTGATAATTCTGGAAATAAAATATATTTAACGTAAAAATATTATGCTCGACATTAAAAAAATTCACATATTTGAATTTGATTTTACAAATATTTGACAGTTGATAATTTACTAAAAAGAATAATTTAAAAATAAAAATATCTGGTTTTTATAAGATTATAAGAAATTAAAGCATCATCTATGATTTATTAGAAATAAAAATATGTTTGCAAGTCTAAATGAACAAAGAAAAACTTAAATTAAATAAAATAAACATATTGCTTAATTAAATTGACTAATATGGGTTAAGTCTATTTATCATGTTGACATATTTCAAATTGGGACTATATGATAGAATTATTATTCGGTTTTAGTAATGACAAATAGCTTTAAGTAAAAATAAATCTTTATTAACTTCATAATCTATGTGACGTATGCGCAATAAAACTCAAATAAATAATAATTTCACAGGATAAATATCCAGCGATAAGATTTTGCATCCATATTTTCTTTTCCAACGATTACTTTAGCACACGTTGTATCACATCAGAAATACCCTCTGAAAATCTGGATCGTTGCATACGCATCTCTTACGAGTCTTTTTATGAAAGTCTCAATTGAAGGATGATGACATTGATAGTGTATTAAGTATGAAAAGTCAGGTTACAACATTGTTCTTAGTTCTTGTTAATCTTTCAGACGTAGTATAAAAATGATTCCATAAATAGATAAGAAATATTCAGAGAAATAATTTTTATTGTGTTATCCCCGCCAACTTAAACGAATTTATACATACTCTAAATAAGACAGAAACTTAAACATCTGTTCGAAGTCCAGCATGCTGTCAGCTCATCTAAGAATATACATGTGAACATCTGATGAAGTAACTATAGTTAAAATAAGTTTAGCGAAAAACATCTATTCTTAAATTGTAATTATTATAACAGTTTATTTTTGTGCCGTTGTACATAACTTTTCGAATGATACTTTCAGCTAGATTTAAATAACAGTTGAAAACAGTTACACGAATATATGTTATTTTGAATGCACTTGTTGCATCACTATCCAATAAACTTCTCAATAAATGAAAAATATAGATTGTAGCACCTAGAATATTTCGTTTTTTTATAATGTAAAGAGCAAAATAATTCATCAAATATTGAGTAATTACCAATCAAAACAAAAATTTCGATTCCTATTTTATTTTTAGGATACTGCTGAAATTCTTCTGCTGTGCTGAATGTTATGTCTGTTAGAGGTTATGGAAGTGACTTTGATTTTTTAACCTGAAGCATTTTGCTAAATCTGTACAATGTTGTTTTAAGAGATAGTTATTCAGTATGGCTATGTGTACGCTTGGTTCAAAGTATATAATTATTTAGCTTATGACAACAGTTGATGTTTCAAAAAATGCAATCTCTTCTGTACTTCATCCCAGGCACAGGCTGTTTAGCTGAAATTTACCATTTTTAACATTTGATTGTGTTCCTGGTAATTGTTTATTCACGGTTTCATCGTATTTAGTTTTTATATGTGCCTGGCATCTGTTATATTGGATGATTTATTAGGCATTTTAATATTCTTATACGTGAATTTCTTATGTTTGACAAATTCATTTTGGATGAATAACACAAACAGCTTTCGCTTTGACGTTATTTCAAATCAGTTTTATTTTTGGTCATTTTTATAACTCGATTAATTGAAAGTTAATTATGTGTTTAATTATCTGCGAGCGTAGTTCGTGAAGTGCGAAGCAATTAATCTTATTTAATTTCAAATTTTTTTATTTGTTTTATCTTTAATGTTATAAAATACGTCAGTACACGAGCTTAATCTTAATATATAAATTAAAATAGTTATACGATACTGTTTAATTTATTCAGCTTTTTATATCAATTTTGTACGTGATTAAAGTGATAAATCGTTCGTGGAAAAGTGTCACTTAACCAATTTTGAATAGATGATTGTTTTGGTACTTTATTACCTACCTTCAAACATCTTTTAAACATGTTTGAAAAGATATTAAATTTATTTGAATTTATAAAAAATAATTGTATAAATTTGAACTTAAATTTTTCAGGTTAATTTTTAGAATAAGACAAAATGTCTTAGCTAATTATAATACAATTTCATATGATTCAGAAACGCTTCTGTCTGAGTATCAATTGTATTTTATTATTTATGTGATTTTCTTTAAAAACAAGTAATGTCTGATTAAATATTTCAGAAAACCTTTCAAATTGTTTGAGTTATAACATTTGTGTAAAAGTACAAGATATTTATGAGGTAAAAAATTTCATGAATTTTCACATACATGAGTTCAATCAGTTGTTGATTTGAAAACCATTTTCTCAGTTTATCTTAGGTTTTTTGTGAATTATAGAACAAACATGTTATATTTTTACTCCCTGTCTCCATTACCAAAGAATCTAATTCGTCTAAACAACAAACTACGTATTATTTCGTTCTTATTATGTATTTATTAATAGATTTATAGAATATACCTTATATAATAAATGACATATATCTTAAGGAATCCGTTTTGATAAAAATAATGATGCATATTTTTAATTCCCTTTGACTAGATTCAATAACATTTTTTAATATTAAAAAGAAAGATAGCCAATCAATAGAAAATAGATATATACAGCAATGCAAATAAAAATACACTGATTACATAACCTTTTTTACAAGGTTACACTTGTTTAAGCTCATAAAATAACTTGAAAAACATTTTTAATGCTTTGATCAGAGAGATAAAATAAATGTAGAACAATTATTTATCAGGTATAAATTATCAAATAAAATTTACAGAACACAAATAAATTTATTTTTTATCGTGTTGAGTTGCAGTTTTGAAGATGTAGAATTATGAATAAAAGTGAAATTTAAAAATGTGCATATTACATCTCTGTTTTATAATATAATAGATAAAAAATTCAAACATTACCAAGATTTTATAATGTTTAAATAATGAACAATCAAGATTAGTTTCCACTTTTATATCTATATACTTGTTTATTATCATCTCAGTTTGATAATAAGCAATCTTTTGCGGTGAACCTTTGGGAATAATTGTCAAATTTATGATATTTAACGGAAATAATTAAACTCATTTGGTGTTTCCAAAAATTTGAAAGATACAATGTTTTTTGTTATGATCAATTATTATCAAAAATTAAAAAAGTAATAGCTGACTGTGAAAATTTAAAATGATAAATTGTTCAAATCTGTAAATCTTATAAGTCTACAAAAAGGGACAGATCAATGGATATAGTTTATCTGTTCCATTTTTATCAAATACAAAATTTGTAATAACTTTTTGTTTCTTATTCATAAAAAACCCTCTTTATAATAACTAGTTTGAACGATTGAGAAGATAAAAATGGAAACATGCTTATATTCATAAAAGGCTAAAAAACGATATCGAGAAAATAAATTACCTGCCCTTTAATCAGTTAGGTAACATATATTAATCTTTCAATTTTGCAATTTTTCATATAAATTTTATTAAAGAAAAGAATGATGTGATGAACAACTTTTGTTTACAAAAACGCACCATTAAAAGTTAATAAAATTAAGTCATTTTTTCTCTTTTGTGAGCAAATTAATAAGAAAATTTTATCTTTTATAGATTTTTACGAAATAATATCCATCTATATTACAATTTGAATGCTTCAACTGAAGTATCTACATTATTCCAGGTAATTATAGAAATTTTAACGCAAACATCTTAAGATAGGTAGAATAAATATTCTTTTCATAATCATATTAATATTATTAAAGTTTAATTTTCATACACTCGAAAATATTTTTTTGAATTTTATAGAATCATAAAATCATTAAACAAAATTAGTATCGATCATAGATTATTCCACGATTTATCACAAAAATATACTGTTATCTGATCAAAGATCTTTTATAATCAATTCGTTTTTTCGAAATATATATGTAAAAATAAAAAAGATTAAAACATATTCAAAGGACAATATCAGATCTTATCATCTAAAAATAATAGAATTTATGATTAAAATTAAATTACGATCAAATTTAAAATCTAAAAAAACATTGGTATAAAAAAATGCATAAAATTTGATTATTCTAATAAGTTTGTAAAAATCAATTTTGAAGTAATCTATTTCTAAAATAATCTGTTTGGTGCCTAATTATTATTGAGTTGAATTCAACCTGAGTTACAGATGAAATATTGAGGCTTTTTTCTTTGATAAATGTGGATATGCACAATAAAATATGACTTGATTACAAACGAGAGAAATCAGCAGACACATGCGGAATTATAGATGATACGAGTTTACAGATAAGATCTTACAAAGATATTTTTTATTAAAGTTGTATTTTAACAAAACAACTAATATATTTTACCATGATATCTTTAGAGATCATAGAAAAACATTTTAAACTTTAATCTGGTTAAATTTAAATTCCACTAAATAAAGTCTCATGCGTATTTTTCGAAATTTATATTTAAGTGAACACAAACCATCAAAAGTAGATTCAATGAGAACCATAGATTAAAATATAAACATTATCTGATTCAATTTTTAAAAATACGACCTAAAACATTTCTACAACAATCATATGATCCATAATTCTAAAATAATTTATTCTGATAAATACTCACAGAAAAAATATCAATGTTTCATTTGTAGTTTAAATTCAAAAAATATAATAAATATGACAAATACAATTGAATAATTATGAACGTATCAATGAAGTGTTCTAGATGATTTATTAATTTAAAATATTATTTACTTCTTGATTTTGAGACAAATAAAAATTTGTTTGCTTTAAATTAGTTTTTGTAATAATCAAGATATTTACATGGCGAGTCTGCTCCGATCTGATGGATAAATGATGCATAATATGTATATCACATAGATTAGGTTTTCTAAGGATGTTAATAGGATTTAAATCTTCACTATTTTAAAAATACAAGTAAGTTTTAGATTCATATGGCAAAGATAAAATTTCAATGAAACAAAACTTGTGTGTTTCTCAAATTTTCTTTAAAATCTCCCTTTCAACACGATAGTAAATTATAACTTTTCCATCGAGAGATACAATGATATTTATTATCATTGTATCAGAGATATACTAAGTCTTTTCATCGATAAAATTCAACAAGTTAGAATATAATATAGGCACTACATACCTACCAACGATGTATTGCCTCCTATTAACTACGATAAGCGGCAAACATATAGTAGCACTTCAAGAATTTATAGTTTAGAATATAATTTCTTTGTAGAAATGAGGAATTTATGAGGATAAACATTATTAATAACAAACTGAATGTTCAATTCAACAGATGTAATTTAACTAAGTCCTGTTTTTCATCAAAAAATAAGAAATGGATAGAAGTATAAATTAGAATATTATCAAATCATAATCGTCCTAAATTTGAAATAACAAAAGAGTTTTCAACACTCTTTTTGAAGTAAAATAAATCATATATCTATATTGTAGAAAACTAGAATCATTATACACTCTTAATATGAATGAAATTATTTCGAGTATTTTTAGGTTAAATAAATTCTCGCATTATTATAAAGAACAAATCTTTGCGTTTCAAAAATTCTCCTTAACATAAATGTGGAAACATAATTTTATGAATTCAGAGAATATAACAAAGAATAAAAAGCACAATGAATAATTTTTAATGGGTTATCTTAAAGTTGGCTTAAAGAAATATAAGCATAATTTGTATAAAGTTCACTTCCTTGCTAAGGCTGTATGAGTGTAATCAGCGATTCTGACGAGTACGTGCATTATAAACAAAAACAAATCAATGAGAGTCAGATTTGGAAATTTTTTATCGCTCATTAATTCCAGATAGTATTAAATTTATTGTAAACATATCAGAATTAGATATCACTCGAATTAACTAATAAACCTTTACAAAAGAAAGTTCAAAAATATTAATCAACATTAGGAATTCAGTTAAACTTTCGTAAGCTTCATCAATGTAGAAAGTCCCTCAACATTTATGAATTTTTTACTTCTTAATAGTTTTTTTGCCCCCTAAAGATGTCATTATTTTTAATTTTTTGGAACTTCGACTTCGTAGAATAACCCATTTATTTGTGAGACGAATCTTAGTTAAACTTGAATAGAATTTCCGTAACATTGAATGAAAAATCTTGCAAAGTTTTTTTCAACTGGATAACTCATAGTATTATGCTTGTGAGAACTTAGCTCTCAATATCATTCCTTACAATTTTTTATTCTTATGAGCAAAAGAAAATTAACATCTATCGGATTTTCAAGATGACTAAAGTATTAAGAGTATAAATTTTATTTAAGAACCCATTGTAGAATTTTTGAAATTTAGTCTTTAAACACGCTAGATAATCGATATTGTATGTTAGATTTGAAAATAAAAATTGGTGTGTTAATAAATTGGCTGATGAAAAATAATGATATATAAATAATAGAAAATTTATTTTGATTAAAACGAGCAAAGAACTTTGAAAAACAGCTAAAATATTGGAAGTAGTTTACTTAAGCTTTTATGAAAAAGAGAATAAGAAGTGTTTATTTCTCAAGATATTGAAATCGATTTACAGAATATATTTTTGAAACAAAAATAAAGTGAATGAATTAAGAAGTGAAAATCAGCTAAATCTTTGCCAGTTGGTTTATTTATCTCACAATATAAAATCGGAAGTTACAAATTACATCAGTTTTAATCTCTAAAAGTTTATCACGAAGGCAGAAATCGAAAAACTAATCCTAAGATATGATTTTAGTTATGAAAAACAGATTTGTGGAATTTCATTGCCAATTTTGAAAGGGAATCATTTTCTTTCTCGGCTCTTAGATTTTTTAAAAAAGTGAAATTTTGCATTCACCTATGAGATGATACATAGAATTTGTGAAATACCCTATCTCGATTCGTTGATTCTTTAACCTTTTATTGCGATAAAATGTTAACAGTAAGAACACGCAGAGGCCTATTGTGTATAAATCATCAACTCTAATAATGAAAGAACAAATAATATGTTTTAAAAAAGTCGCTGAAGCTTTGACGATCATTATATAAAAGCAAAAATAAGTATCAAATATTCTGTACCACCATACTGTTTAGTTTCAGAAAAAGAGCGCAATCGCAGATTATTTCTTTAAAATGGCCGTGATGAATCATTTAAGAGTTGAGAGAAATTAGGTAAAAACTGTGAGGATTATTAGATATTGATAACTTGATGTGTAACGTATATAATGAGACAAAGGTGACGTATCAAAGTAAAGATATATTTAATCATCTTAAAATTATAATTATGACAATTAAAACGATGATTTCGCGAGCGTCATAGCAAATTAATAAAATCTGACAAAAAGTTTTTACACATTGAAAATAAAGATCTAATTAAAAGAAATTATTTGAAGAGATAAGATATTCTCACACAGTCATGGCGCGATTTCGTTAAAATGTAAAAATTTCTTTGTTTGCTAATATTAATTAATCACAATATTACGATTATAGATAGTCATATACGTCAAAGTCAGATATTCAAACAAATTTTTATTTCAGAAACATTAAATGCGAAAGAATTCCAAAGATATTTTAATCATTGTATGAGTTAAAAAATTAGGATTCATAATCACAATCGAAAACTATCAGATTAGGTTACTCCAGTTAATTAGTTATTGAAAAATAAAACGTATAAACAATGTCCTTCGTCATTATTTTATATTTGTAAAAATGAAAATTTGATGTAATTTAATCCCAACTACGCCGTTAACAACAACGGATGCATCTAATCCCTAAAATTAATGGCGTCGAAACGAACGTTGATTTTTCGCTCAGTGAATATTTGTAAAAATGATTTCAATAATATTATGATAAATATTATTTAAAAAGTATTTTTTTTCTTATATCTATAATTTAAAAATAAAAATTCATGGTCAATCACTTTTGATAAATTTTTCGATTCGACTATATAACGATTATCTAAATCATAGAAAATACGCAAATATATGATTAGATATCAAAAGACTAATTAAGTTAATAGGGTATTAATTCTAGCTATAAATTCGGATTATTTCGTGTTGTAATTTATAAATTTGTGTACACTCTTGAATGCTTGGAATAGTTTTCATCCTGGCAATATTTCGAGAAGTAAGATTAATGGATAGATTTTATTCTTTTGGTCTATATCGGTGAATTTCTTAAAAAATCTTGTTTGAGTTTTTAAAGAATGCATTTTTCATAAAATTCTACAAAGATTTTTTTATTCAACGATGAAAGTCTTTCTTGATAACAGATATTTTCATTTTATTTCAAATTTTTTTTTATATATAAAATATTTTTACAAATAATCTCTCCGTAAATCGGCCTTTTTTCTGACAAGTTATTTTTGAGCTTGGCCAAGTTATATTCTTCTAATATCAATCTAAATTTAAGTTTAATGTCATTGTTTGACAATGATTCATTAAATCTTTTCTTTTCAAATTTTATTTAATACATTCATTTTTGAGTTTTATTCATGATTTCATTTATCTTTCGTTGAAACAACTGTCATGTATATATTAATACCACAGTATAAAAGGAGTAAATTAAATTTTATTCTGGAAGTTTTCCGATTGATCAAATTTTTTACAACTATCATTTCAAAAACTGAATTTTTTGAAAGAAAATACAATAAGGATTATAATTGCTCAAATTTTAAATTCGCCTTTCATAAAAATATTTTGTTCAGGATATTGTTTTATATTTTTAAAATGAAAAAAAGCTTTTCAGGATATTCTATGAAGTGATTTAGTTGAATCTATAAAGATACTTTGAGATGTTTTCCAAAATCTTAAAATTTATATTTAATTGAAACAATGATCAATTCCATGTTTTTTAAATTTTTTAAAATTACATATATATATTTTTAATGATATTTTTGTGTTATCATTTTGCACACATGTTTATTATTTTGTTTATTTTATTAAAAGTAGAATTAATAACATTTTTAATGTGTTCTGAACGGCTGGAATAATTTGATTAAGACGCATTATTTTAGTTTTCTATGAGTTTAATTCATTTATTTGATGTCAAATAATATCATTTCAAATTCATTAAATATGTGAATCGTATATATGTATGGAAAAAGTTTTTATTTTTGTTCATTTAAACTATCCGAATTATCTTTTATTCATCTTAAATGTTATTCTTATTAAATTTATTTGCAAACATTATTTGTCTATTCCATATTAAACTAGATTAATTTTATACAAAAATGATTTATTAACATTATTTAGTTCAGGATTTTTAATTTAACAAATATGGTCGACATTTCTAAATTTGAAATATATTTAATTTATTATTAAATTATATTTTACACGGTTTTTGTGAAAATGTTTTATTTTAAGTGAATATAATTTATCTCTCATAATATTTTCAGTTTGTATTCATATCATTAAAGTTGTATGAAATATTTTTTTAATCTACATTTTGCAATAGTCTAGAATTTTACTTTTTATTTTCTGATTTAAACGAAAGATTTCAGTAATTTTCGAGAGTATTATGTTCACTCAAAGAAATTTTCAATATTCCTAATATAAGTGACTAATTGAGATACTTTAATTAAATAATCTTCCGTATTATTTGATAATTAACATTATTTTGAAATTTGATTTGCAAATATACTGGCAATAATTTTGTGAATTTATAACATTAAATATCCAATTTAATACATGGTATATATTTTTAGTTTCAAAATTTTGAGTACATTTAACATTTTTTTGTTTGAACTAACATAGATCAAGGGCTTAACTTTTCAATTACCTGCGCCTTTTTATCTTTCAGATTTCGTTTAATGTTTATTTTTTATAGGAGTATAAGAAAAGTTATAAAATGAATTTCTTCGAGCTTTTATCAATAATGATGCATTTTTAAAGCATCATACGTTAAACAAACTGATTCGAAAATATGTTTTCGATGATTTTTTATGATTTATATCTTTTTAGGTTATAACTCCTCGCTTACAGAAATCTCAAACGTACTATAACACAGATCAAATGAAAGTGTTACAGGTATTCAGTTAAGATATTTCAAAAATTGTAAATTACGTCGAAATTTTAACATCTTTTTGTAAAAAGTCATCGAAATTGATGTTTTTATGGTTATTACTTTCAAAGATAACTTAAAATTTATTTCATATTTTGATCATTTGAATATTTTTCAATTATATGAATTTATTTATCTTTATCTGAAAGATGAGATTTGTTTTTAGGGTGAAAATCCAAAAGAAGATCCTCAGGCTTCTGTGGGAACTATCGAATCAAATGTTCGAAAGTTTTTTAATTATTTTAAACTTTCTATATTTTGCCATTCAGAAATAAATTATTATTTAATTTTAATTTTGAGGTTGACTCGTCGTTCAAAGAATCGGATGGTTTATTATCAGAGTGATGAAATTCAAAAGCAGGTATTTATTTTTAAACATTTTATATCAGGCGAGTTATTTTAATGTAAATGAAGAATTGAATATAATTAAATATATTTCCTGCTTTGAACTGTGTATATTCTTCTTTGAAATGTTATCTCTTTTAAACAGATTATGTTTCTGCGTAAATGTTATTTAATCTACAAGATGTTTTATTGATTAATATTCTAAATTTATGATATTAAAATATCTATAAATAACTGTATCACAAATTTTTATTTTCTATTTCACGTTAGGACAATGTTCAAGATGAAAAATCTGGAGATATAAAACAAGAAGCTAAAAATCCTGAATCTTTCGTAAACATTAAATAAAATTTAATAAACCAACTTACTTAATTTTTCATATTTATAGATTAAGAAATCAGGAATAAAATCAAAATTTAACATCGGAATTTTTATCTTTTAATTGAATACATCGATAATTTGATGTTAATGAATATTTTATCAATTGTTTGTAGATTTCTGAACAAACTTCAGAAACAATTGAGGAGAAAGAACGAGTGTGTTGATGATTTATTGAAAATAATTTTATATACCATTTAAATATTGTTTTTTATTTATGAAATTGTCAAGAAGTTATTTGAGTTTATTTTATTTAGTATATGTTTGATGATGAATATATTTTTTCGTTTATTTAAAATTTTAATGATATAATACATAATTTATTTTTTCTCACGAAAATTAGTTGATTGTATAGTATTTTACATAGAAAAGGTTCTGCTAGTTTTTTAATTTGATATAAGAATTAAATACGAAATATTATCAATTTAATTTTTATGAAAAGACGATTTTGTGAAAAAGAAAATTTTAAATGTTTCGATAAATTAAGGTTGATATAATATTAGAACACTTTGATGAAGGAAATTTGATAGATTTATATATCACTAAAGAAAAAAAAGTATTTTATTTTCAATATTGAATTGTAAAAAATGAAAAATAAAATAATTTAGAATTTTTAGAACTGCATACCTGTATGATTCTTATCAAAATAGACAATGTAAAAAAATCTCAACAGTATAATTAATATTCAGTTATCAAATGATATTTAACGTGAATGCATTTTCTTGTTTATGAAACTAATGTTTTTGAATTGAAATACTCGAAAAGTTGTAATTTTCTAATTTTTAGAATATATAATAGTTTTCACATATTCTTTCAACTAAATATGTTGCAAAACGAAAATTTCATAATATATGTGAGAATGCATTTTTTTAATTTTTAATTCCGCTCTGATAATTTCAATTATATTCTCAAATTGGATGTTAATTTGTTTTTGAATTCATCTTTTAAAGATCAAAATATATATGGTTGTTAGGATGAGATCATACAATATATTTTATTTGCTTTCAATTGAAATATTCACATGTTTTCAAATAAATTGCTTATCTAACACTGTATCTTTATGAATTCATTTTATGTTTTTTATTTAAAGAATATTTAAATGAATATTAGATTGAAATAGATCAACGCTTTTTTTAAATAGGCAATTAAAAAAATTATATCCATTAAATTCTTAATTTTATATTTAATTCAATCAATCGCTTGGCATCTGTCCTCATAAGTTTTTTCAATATATTTTATGTTTAAAATTATCAACTGTTCACTATTTTTTTAATTTATGTGTTTATATGTAATATTCATGCTATTTCTCAGTTTTATACAAATATATGTATTTTAACATTTTGTTTTTAAAAATCCTTATTAAAATATAACGATTTACTGGAGTTGTAATTGAACTTTGCTTTCGTCTAAGCAATATATTAATTATTTTTAAACGTTGAAATTCATACTTCTCTAATGATTGTGGTTTTATTAAATAATTGATAAGATACTGATTACACTTTATTTTACAGGTTATTTCTTTAATTTTTGATTTTTTCTAATTTATAGTTTTTATGATTTATTGATGATAAAAACGAATATCTAAATTTTAAAAATGTCTAAATTAAATTTGAAGAATTCCGTTTGGTGATATTTTCTCTAATTATGAGAATATTATAATTTCAGTTCCTTCATGTTTTTTCTCATATTTAGAAATCTCTGAAATCAAGACTGATCAAAGTTAAAATTATTTTAATAATAAATTTAAATTCAATATTTATGAGATTAAATTTGACTGTTCATAACGATAAACCTGCAATTTAAAATTATCATAAATTTTTCTTTTTCTGATATTTTTTATTTAAGATTTCCACAAATCAATGCAAAATATTTATATATTTTATGTTTTTTAGAATTTTAAATATTAACTGTAAATTTAATATTTTTATAAAATTAGTTTCGATATTAAATTATGTTTTAAAATATATTTTCAATACCTGTATCGAATAATGAATTTTTTAATTATGATGGAAAAAATATCTTGTTTATTAAAAAATTTATTATATTTGAAAAAATAGCTGATTTATAATTGTTATTTAAAGTCTATATAACAGCGTAATACGAGGAAATGTGAAGAAATGGTCAAAAAGTAACTTTAAATTATTTATCTAGGGAAATGGTTATATTAATGACGTTATTATTGTATAAAAATTATCTTTTTAAATTAAATCCTTTTGGTCAATATTTGAAAAAAAAAATTTTTATTTTAAAATTTTTTCTTCTTTAAATAAAATGTAAACATTCACCTGAAGTGGGTATTTTTTGACTAATTATTCTTTTTCATAGTAAAATAAATGTATATTTTATCGACAAAGTCTGTTTTATATAAATATTTTAACATTAAAAATAAATCGTAAGGTCAAAAAAGCGTGGGAAGAAGTTAAGGTTTTTTTATATTTAAATTAGAAAACATTGTCTGAAGATATTTCTCAACAAGTATTAAGTTATTATAATGTAATATCTTTGATAAATATTGATTTGTATGTGCGTAATTATTGATATGAAGTTCGTGTTTCAAATTTATTAGAAAAGCTATGGCATACAATGCAATAATTGCTTATATTTGTTTAATTTATCTGTTTTGAATTTTTTATGATTTTAGAATTTTCAATTCTAGTTATTTCACATTTGGTCAATTCACATATAGACTTAACTCAACAAATTTTCAATATATTAGAACTTTTATTTAATTTGAAGTTGAGTTTCGATACTGTGCCAGTTCTCAAAAGAGTATCTAATCCAATAATTTGAGTTTTTATCTCTCTTCGGCATTCTGCAACAAGTAATAATTATTATTTTATACTACTTTTGAGAAAATATTTTAAAACTTTATTTAAATTTACGTATAGTATCCATCATGTTTTTACTTGTCTTAAACTTATATTTTTCTCATTTTTATATTTATTCAGATGCAATATTATTTGATCTTCGCAGATTCAGGGAGAGTAATGAAATTAAGATTATAGGATTTTATGATATCTGGAGACATTATCAAAGTAATTTTTATCATTTTTTTGGTTTGTTGTTACACAAAAAAGTTTTAATTTATATATGATATATCAAATATTATTCATTATTTAACTGTTTGAAGTGAAATTTGAATCATTAAGTTATCAAAATATGTTGAAAGAACAAATTTTTTCTCATTTTTCGTGAGATGTCAATGGTGTTAGAATTAAGTGTATAAAGAATTTTTTTTAATAAAGTTATAATTTAATATATAAAGGATATGGAGATGATAAACCGTCAATTCGATACTTTAGTATTATTTAACATCATTCTAGCATCAACATTTAATGAATAGTGCGAGGGTATTTACTTATAAAATTTATTTGAGGTTTAATCTAAAATATATTGATATTTTAAATCAAAGAGATATCACTTGTTACTTATTTTGTTTGTAACCCGTTAAGAAATAAATTCACATCATATATTGTGATTAATTCTATAAGGATAATTTATGTTTCAATTATATATTTTTAGATAATTTTCGAGCGTTTAATGCAGGTATGCTTTTTTATTATCCAGCGAAATCATGATTCATTCCAGGGATTTTTGGTATTTTTGAATATCTTTTATTTTTATCAATTTTTAATGATTGCGTAACTTAGTGTTCAGTTTAAAAACGCTAATATATCTGATATTATGGAAATATTTTTTTAATATTTAGAGCTGAATAAATTTTTAAATTTATTTTAAAAACTATTATCTCATATTTTGGCTTTTCAAATTTAAGTTGCAATATGGAAGAAATGAAGTGGGAAGGGAATAGGAAAAGATATTTTCTCAATCTTGAGATAACATCATTAAAATATGAAACATTTAATAATTTTATTGTTATAAGTGAAATAAAACTTTTATGATTTAAAAATTTATCGTTCCTGTTTTTAATTGACATCAAATACACGTATTCTACTGACGTAAACGAAAATAATTTTGTCAACTGAAGATCTATTAACCGTAAAGTTTAGGTACATATTTTAAAAATATTTATTTTCGCTATCTTGTGGATTAAATGATGAGACAATCTGAATTTTGATATTTTAAATTTTACTCATGTTCTCAATCGTCAAATTTTGATGAAATTTGTTTTTATATTCTAGCAGTCATGAAATTAAAATATTTTTTATATTTATTATAAATTTACTTTTTTAGTAAATTTGATCCAAAATGATGTTCATTAAAGTTTTCTTCAAATTCTTTAGGTTATCGTCAAAGCTATGGTTGTTGCGTTAAAATAATTTACAATTTTTTTTACTTCTTAAGTGAGTCACTAGTTATGGAGTTTTACATGATTATTTATATATTGTGATATATTGGTTGAAATGAGAGATTTTTGTGTCGTCTATCATTGAGGCGTTGCATATAGATGGTCATTTTTCAAATTTTTTACCTTGACAAAATTATTGGTGTGAGAATTATTGATTGAGGATCTTTTACAAATATTTTTATGTGTTTTGGTGATGGATAAAAAAAGATTGACATTTAGTGAATATATTTTTAGTTATTGATCAAAGATAATTGAATTCTTTTTTGATATTACGATTTATAGATGCGTATATATAAATCATCCTCTGTTATCGTATTTTCATTGATTATTAAAGTTATTATATTTCTAAATCATATTTAAGTTTAAGTTAGATAATTATTTTTGTAACTTAATTTATTCTAATAGTTAAATATTGTGTTGTGTGATAGTTATCAATCGTATCAAAAAGTAATCATTATTATTTTTCTATCAATATAGAAATATCATTTTCTTTTTTTTAAATTTAATGAATGATTTCTAAAGGCTCGATATTTGATATAATTTGTATAATATTAGGAATTTTCTCGAAAATTAAGTTATTCTGAATTAAAATAAATATATTTACAATTCCATTATTGAGGTAGAATTATATGAATCAATAAAAAATAAGTATAAAATGACAGATCTAAAATGTATTTATTTTCTATATTTGTGCAAAAATTATTTCAAGCATAACTAGATGGTATTTTTTCCTTTTTTAATCTCAACAAAAATTTGATAATCAGTTTTCTTTTATAATAAAATTTTCAAACAGTGTTTTCGTATTTTACACTAATTTATGTGTGTATATTTCATGAATATTCTTGAATCATCAATTCATAAAAATATTCAGTTGATTGATAAAACAAGCAAATTATTTTATCATTAAAAGTCAACAATTAATTGTTTTTTATCTTTTGATAAAATTCAAAAATTTACATTTATTAAATAATGAATATAGTTAATTTGTTTTTGCACACATCTCGGTTAATATAATTTTGAATTCTATTACCATTTGTAACAAATAAAATTGAAAATTTTTATTCACCATGTGGCGTTATATAGATGAATAATTTTTTGTAAAACATAGGTTGAGAAAGATATTTATATAATTAAGTATTTCTTTTTTAATTTCCAATGAATAAAAAAGTTTCTCCAAAATATCATTTAAAATCTTTCTGAAATAATATCTTTAATTAGTTTCGAGTTAAAAAATTGTATCCTTTATCGTTATGAATTTGAAAACAATATTCTTTATTCATCCATAAATATCATCAAATGAAAAATATAACTCAGGTATATCATACCTCATTAATCTTAAATTTAAATCTGATTCAAACTCAAAAATAAATCCTCTCACACCACTAAATTTAGAATCGCCTCTTTTTATTTTTTTAGACAATGTCATATTATGAAAAAAAATTTTGTAAAAAATAATGTGACGGAATCTATTCTAAAATCTTGATAAAAAATATTTATTGTTTTATAAACGCATGACAACCATCTCATGAATATTTTCAAGAAAAAGAAATCAACATTATAATATGAGACAAAAAAGTTACGCAAATATAAAAATCGACCGATAGAAACCCCAAATTTGTTTTTAGGTGATTTATAGTATATTTAAAGAAGATATTGCTTTGTGAGTTTGTCGAATATATTTCATTAAAAAATAGCATTTTACTTGATCTAGACAATAACGTGTTACTTAAAAAATCATTCGGTCACATTTAAGTATTAATTGCCTCCGTTCATTATGTCATAAATAATATTATTCAAAAGTAAAATAATTTAATTTTATAAAAGTAAAATATACCATTTTTTGATTATATCGTTGAAAATAAACTTGTAAGTCTTCCTTATTTTTTCCTTCGATCGACGATTTTACTAAGGTTTTCATGTATTAAGTGCTCAATTGAACGAATTTTTAATTATTATTGTAAAATACGCAGTTAAAGAATTCGTTCTCAGCAAATCAACACGTAGATACCGAACTCTATCTGAAGAAAATTTTTAGTGTTCTTTGTTTAACTTCATAATAATAATAAAAAATCAGTTTTTATGTATAATAAATGTTGACTCCATAAATTAAATCTAATCGTATTTTATATCCATTTATTACACAATAAAAGTGTATAAGACAATATCTTCTAAGTATTATATGCGTTCTTTAATATATTTTCATATTTATTGCCTTTCTTAATTGATAATTGTAGAATATTCGAGAAGAAGTTTGTTAAAAAAACAAGGTATTTTGATTTTTTGAAAATTTTATTGAAACAAAATTATCATAATTTGATAATTTTTATGAATATTATTTTTCCTTATTATTTATTTTCATGAATTTTTTAAATTAAACACCGATGTTACATGGCAATCGAATATATAAATGAAAATAAAAAATACTCTGTGTTATATTCAGCTAAAGAGAAAATATTTTTTTTATTCTAAATTGAAAATAATCTAAATAAATTTTATAATCGAAAATCTATTTATTCAGTCAATGAAATAAAAGTATATCGTCACAAATTGCAAAAAGATATAAACATAAAATCTAAATATGAACAATATTTTAAATATTTAATTGATATAAATAAATTATTTACAACCAAATCTGTTCAACTATCATAACAATTTTTTATAGCATCTAAATTTCTAATTTAATAACTTTTGTTTTGTAAATTTTAGCACAATTAGATAAAATATATATAAAATATCATAAAAGATTAAAAATTAAAAAAATCACAGCAAAAAAGATAAAAGGATGATTATTGAATTATGTAAACGTTTATTAATTTGATAATTCATAAATAAATAACTATAATAATCTTTACTCAATTCAAAACATATTTAGGAGACAGTCATCCGATGTTTGATTAAACATTTTCTAATACATTTTTAAAGCGTCTTTTAATGTTCCTTTTATCCTCGTGTAAATATATTGATCATGATAAAATAAAATTTTTAAAATTTTAATATATTTTCAATCATATGGGATATCTAAGCAGCATATCGTGATTAATATTCTCAAATATGAAGATTCACTCATTAAATTTAGACGACATAATAGTTTTGTAAACATCGAAATTTTTAATGCCAAAATTATTTCATTCAATTTTTCTAATTTTTTTGATCAGTTAATAACTTTTAAAAAAATGAAAATTTCAAAATTTTTGTTTTATTTTTATGAAAAAAATATATCTTTAGAAATGTTTGTTTATAAAGCCAAGTTATAAATTTTTTTATTAATATGAATCAACCGTCTATAAATTAAATGTTTTTAATAAATCAATAAATGTTTCATGAAAATATTTTTACAATTTAAGAATATTTTTCAGTTTAAATTAATCATGCATTTGCAAAAATTCAAAATAGAAACAAAAAATATCATTTCACAAAATCTAAATTAAACACGCATAATTCAAAGAATTTTGCCATATTTAAAATCACATTTGAAGAAAGATTTATTTGAATAAATAAATTATAAAAATCATTTTATGTCAAGATTTATTAAAATGCAAGAATATTTATGTTTTCAGAGAAATATTTTAAAAAGTGAGGTTAAAAGAATTTTCAGAAATATATTTGAAAATAATGTATGAGATGGCCGTATTATGATAATATTTTAATATAGCTGTGTTAGGTAAACAGTCTTTTCGATTCTAGCTTAAAGATAACAAAAAACAAGGACATGAATATTTAGGATTAAAATGCTTGTTTGCTGAAATAATTTATAATTTTTCGAACTGATATTCATTAAAATCCTTACAATAATTTGCTCAATGAAATACACATGAATTATTTAATGTATCTGAATTGTTAAGTTGGATCACCAAAACCTGAAAATGGTTATCAATTAGACCATGTAATCATAGCAGAAATTATATAATGGATAATTGTCTTGATTTAAACATTTTTATCCTCAATGTTAATCATGTACTATTTTAGAGGAATTATCGAAAATAAAATAAGTCGATCGAGATAATATTTTTTAACTATTAACGAATAATTATTAATAAACTAGTTATCAAAGCTTAATGTTGACTAAACTTTTTCTTTAGGTACAACAGATAATTAAAACAAGAAGATAGAAATAATTTAGAAATTATTACAAACATCAAATTGAAATATAATTTTTTTACAATTCAATTTTATTTGGTAAATCTAAAATGAAGTTAAAAACTGTTGAATCGATGTTTTTGATTCATTTGTAATATACTCTGTATAACTTCAGGAAATATAAACTTTAACTATTTAACCATAATTTACCTCATAATTCTCAACCATTAGTTTATCACAATAACTTGAAAAAAACGATTAACAAAAAAATTTTTGTGTATATAAGCTTAAAGGGTTTGATGTAAAAATACATTGCTTTCCTTAAATTTGAAAGCATTATTCAATATCTCGAATCCCGGAAGAACAAGTGTTTGAAATGATTTAAGTTATTGATTATTTCTAAGCAATATAAAAGTATTTATTGTATAAACATGGTGGTTAGCTTTCAATAAATGAAATTAAAAACAGCCAAAATAAGCACTTCAATCATAAATAAAACATCTTTGAAGTTTAGATAAGAGAATCTAAACATCATTTAAACTGAAAATTTCAAACAAACAATTAAAAAAATATTGTATACATGTTTGAATTAATAAATCTCGAACGAATACATAGTTGCCTACACGACTAACGTTGATGTATCATTTCCTTAAAGATTTATATTTGAACTAAATTTGTGTTGATGATCTTTTTTAATCTAACTCTGATATATAAAGCTGCATTTCTGACTGAAATTAAACATCTTCAAATATCCTAATTTTTTAGTTTTTTGCAATAATGAATGAAAAATACATGAGTATAAAGTAATTATTTTATTTTGTTGACATCCAAAATTTTTTATTTAAAGTATATTTATTAATCTCTAAAATGGTGTTTAATCTTATCCTTGAGAATTTAAATAAAACGTAAAATTAATATGATAAGTTAAATTCTCTTTGCTAAACTAATTAAAAATAATTTTAAAAAATTCTGTGGTTTAAATACAAAATGGAGTCACTACACACATATCAATAATTATTGAACTTTAATTGACGTCAATAATATCATTGTAAGATAGTACTTATTAAGAAAGAAATAGAAATAGGATATATCTAGCATATGGTTAAACGTAAAAAAACGAAGAATCAATCTTACAAAATGCAAACCTTATCTATATGCATTGAATAGAAAATAGTTAACAGCAGATTTTAAGTGGGAAGCAATCAGGGAATATTTTGTTTCCCTGTAATTTTGATATCTATCAAACATCGAGTTTTGAGTGATAAATATCAGCCTCAGACAAATATTTTCTAATATTTGAAATGAGCGTATTTAAAAAAACATATAAGCTTAACAGTTTAAAAAGTAGATATGTTCGATATGTTTAAAATTTTTTAATTATACTCTCTACATAAAGAATAATCTCATATTCTGTCTCAAAACATTTATATTATCAACTTTAATCTGTCAAATGTGCGGTTATCTCCGTATAAAACACAAATATATTTTCCAAATTATTCAAACTCTATTCAATAAAAAAATGAATATTTGAACATTTGTATATCATTCTTCTGAAGGTTAAATATTAGATAAGTGATATCTATTTGAATTATAATCATTTTGAGCTTAAATCAGGGAGATTTCCTGAACAATGGCCAATTTATAATCATAAAAATTATTGTCTTAAATTAACATAATTTAATTTTACTTGAATATTACTGTTATTTTGTTTCAAACCTCAACAACATGTTTATTATAACCGATATATGAGACTAAAATTGTCAAATTTATAAATCAACAGAAAGTGGGATATCTTTATCTTAATGAGCATTATATCTAATCTTGCATTAGAGTTCTTTGAAAATTCATCGTCTATCAAAGGATGATTAAATAAATTTTCCAGAATAAAAGTACATTTAAACAAAAATGAAACTGACAAATAAATAATATTGGAAATTTTACAGATAATATTTGATAAAAATATTCTGTTGAAGGTTATCATTAAAAATTTAAGATGGATTTTAATGATCTGATCACATTTTTTTGTACATATAAAAATTGATTCATCTAAAGCATAAAGATATATTACATAGTTGAAATGTTTTATAAAATTATTTGTAAATAAAACATGATTGGCGTTTGGAACATTCGTAATTATAATGCAAAATTTAATCTGGAAATAACAAAAATATTTTATATTTTTAAAGCAGATCCTTATTTATTTATAATATAAATTTTATACCGAGCTTAAGATTTTAGAAACAAAATTTATAATGGCTGTATTTTAGCAAATATAAGATCGATTTCACATTTACAACGTCAGATATGGCAGTCAAAGTTTACCAGAAGGTGATGTTATGACAATTTAGAAAGCCAAAATTACTGATATAAAAAACTAATGCAAAACTTAAAATGATGAATAAGATAATATATTTTACTTTTTGGAGATTTAACAGGCATCTACTGAATTTTTATATATGATGACATCGATGCTTATTTCGAGTCTCTGAGATGCCTCTAAATGTTTTTTGGTATCTGTAAAAACGACACAAATATTTGTAAAATGGCTCTTATTTTAAGTTTTTTGAGCTTTTGAAATTACTTAGATTTCCATTTTTTTAATGTTTCATAAAATAATTAATTAATTGAGATTAATGAATTCGAAAATGGTCAGATGAGGTTTAAGATTCTATTTTTTTCCTTTGCCTATCACAATTATTTATATTTTAGATACAATTAAAGCATGTTTTTCCTGGTTGTAAAATAAAACATAACCATATCAGAACGTTGGAACAGGATATATCTTCTACGCAGTAAAAACGATATTAGTAAGGCTGGTTGTATGACTCAAGCTAGAATATATGAAATTGACTTTCTATTAAAAATTATTATAAATACCAAATAATTTTTATCAGATCAATATAAAATGAATCTTATGAATTTCTTTTACATCAAATGATGTATATTTGAACTAATAGGCATGATTGAAAAGCGTACATAATTTAAACCTAGATCGAAAAGAGAAATAAACTATGAAGAAAAATAAAGACAAAGATAACATCTATTAAACATTAGAGCACCTTCTAAATTCGCCAATTCTTCAGGCCATAAGATAGAAGAACATGGAAAACATTAAATATTTTTGATTAAAATATTTTGAAAAAAGTTATGGCACTGCATTTAATAATATGTAATATCCACTATTTATGAAGCAATAAAAAATGACTCAAAAATATAAGTGTTTTTTGAAAAAGGTAACAGCTTTTATCCCCCTTTTACAAAGCATTAATTGCTTAGTTCATACGTTTAGCCCTCTAAAACCACTTTTCACTTTTTCATATGGCAGAAAATAGGTCTGAGTTTGAATGGAAATCGTGTCAAACAAAAACTCACAATATCTTCTTCCCATTTGACCAATAATAATTCTGTGAGAGTTTTTGGTGGGAATAAATGTGTTTAATACATACGTTGTTGTGGCAAAACTTTAAACTCGTATAAACGAAGATTTGAATATTTTTTGAATGAACATAAGTCTTAGTGATGTTATTTTAGGAAATATTTGTCAAATGCACTCTTCTAAAAAGAATGGAATTTATAAAAACAGATTGTTATGTAGTTATCTTCTATGTATACAGACACTCAATCTGAATTCGTATATAAATTATCAAAATTTAATGATATTCCTTAAAGAGCGTGTTAAGATTGTAACTTATAAAACGATGTAAAAATGGTAACTATAAGATATATAGACAAAATTATATCTGATCATAATTAAAAAGAGATTTAAGATGCGAATATTTATTTTTATTTTATCATATTGAAGATTTGATTTGTATAAATATTTTTATTAAGTATCGACATTAATATAATATTGTCCGTACTTAACGCGCGTCTATTTTTAAAAAAAAGTAACTACAACCATTTTTTGATGGTATCAGATCTGATTTTGGAGTAAATAAGACTATAAAATAAAAATGCTTCTTTCGAAACATTATCAAGGAAAGATATATCATTAAAAATATGCTAATTAACTTAATATATAAGATATATAATGTGTAATATTATATCTTCCATTTTAATTACAAATACATCAACAATAGATCATTTTTAAACAAAATACTTTGATTGGGGTAAAAATTTCATTTTTCATTTTATTATGATTTTTCTCGTTTTTTTTAATAGAATTAAAATTAAAGTATAAATTACATATTTGAACAGTTTTACAAATTTATAATGTTTTAAAATAATTTTTTCAGCTTTGACAGGATAAAGTACATTCACTGATTTCACCTGTTTGATTTTCTTTATTTACTGATCAAAGTTATTTTTACTTTTAAAATTTAAAGTCATCTAGCAGTTTAAATTTTTTTATTTGTTAAATAAATTTTATGTTTTGTTAGAAATGTAAATAAAATCCACTGTGCCGGAACATTTTTATTTTGACGATGTTAAAATTCATCAAATTAGATTATATACTTTTTAATTTTCAAAAAACAACTTTTAAGTTCTGTTGTGAATTATGAAGCAATACTATTTTTAAATCTTATATTTTTAGTGGATTTGCCAACTTGTTTTCGATATTAATTTTTTTTATATATTTACATTTTACTAAATTTTATGAGTTTTTGAAAATGTGAAGTTTTTTTTAATTTAGAATAAAATTTTCGTTATAATTCAATTATATATAACAATATTTGCACATATGGTGAAATTAAAAGCCTCCGTTTAAATTATTTTAAGGTTACAAAGTTATTCTCAACTGATAGAAGTGTGTTTTGAACGTTAAAATACAAAATCTTCATAACATCGTGTCCTTTTTTAAATCTTAGTTAAATTCGTTATTATCATTAGAATTTGATACTAATTCAACAATTGAATGTATTTAAGAATTTGAGAGAGATTTTAAAAATATTATCCATAAATTATATGGGCGAGTTGATTTATCAATCATTTATGGTTTATAAATTAGAAGATTTTTATTATATAGTATATCACTATGAGAACGGGCATATGAAAATAATTTCAGAATATTAAATAAATTGCACTTCTCAAGATTTAATTTGAGAAAACTGATAAAAAAAAACTTATTTGTACCTTCTCTTTATATTTAGTAGAATATTTAGACATTTTTAATTCTGCAGTCGTAATATTAGTTTTATATAGTTAAAATAAAAAAAAATATTGTCGGTAAAAACCACTTTAATTTGAATAAAATATATTAAATCATTATTTTAAAGGTGTACATTTTAAATTTTTTATGAATAAATTCCTAACTTATTTTAAAAACAGATAGACACAGATCATTATCATACAAAACTAAAATGAAAATAACGTAATTAAGGAAGATTTAAGGATAAAGAGAAAAAAGATTTAAATTTTTTGTATTTTATTGTAAAATATACTCATTAATTTAAGGTTTTAATTTAATTCTGATTGTATTTAACTTCCTAATTATAATTCTAAAAATATATGTAATTATCATTTAATTGTGTTAACTATCATAAAAAATACACCTATATTTTTTACCAAATCTATCATATTGTTTAATTGAAAAAATACTAAGATTTTTCAGTTTCAACGAAACAATAATTGAAAGCCAATTTTTCATATTTTAAATTTACTTAATTTTGCAAATTTAAAGTTATCTAATATTTCAACATTTAAATATTTACCTGGCTTATAAATTATGAAATTAGTTTTATTTTGTATATTTTTGTGTGTTTAATTTTTTCTGGAAAATGAGATTTTAATAGCAGATGCAGATAAAAATGTAAATTTTATATTTTTAAGATGTAATGCAATATGTTTTGTAGACAATAAAAATTTTTAATTTTACTAATTTTAGAATCGAAATTTTATGTGAAAATAAACTCAAAAATTCCATTTTATAAACTATCGATATATATTGGTTTAAAATATCAAAATATATCTTCACATAGAGCTGAGACTAGGATTTTAAAAAGATGAAATTAATAAAAAATATCAAACATAATATTCAGAATGAAAATATGTTAAAAACATTTTAACATTTCAAGGGTTTAAATGAATTATATTACATGAGTCTCGGTCTACAAATAACTTTGTTCTTTTATAAATTAAAATAAAAAATTTTATCATTAATGTGATAAATATTTTTCAAATAATGAACAGAACTCAATTTTCAAATAAAATATTGATATAATAATATATATTTCATATATTAAGAAAATTTTTTATCCTATAGATATATTTAGCTATAGAATGTACATAGTGATTCATTTTGTCATGAATCAAATCTATAGCTAATATAATTTATTCATTCAGTTTGTTAACTTTTCACTTTTTTCTTGATATTTATATTTTATGTTATGAAATGTTTTTTTCAGAATATTTTTCACATCAAATTTCCCATGTATTTTCAATATTTTTCAAAAATTAACCTGGTTAGAATGAAAGTAGTTCTCAATCTCCACAAAAATAAAAAATAAAATTGACAAACTCATCAGTCTATTTAATTTGTCACAAAGTTTATTTTATTTTTAATAATTGTAACTCAAACATGAATAAGCTGAATGTACACGTTAAGCATGATTCATAAGGTTGGTGAAGAGAGCCTAAAATATTTTATGTATTTGAATAAATAAGGATTTCTAAGCAGAAAAGGTTTTGAATATAAATACTACAAAAGTAACTTTTTACGTAACTTTCATTCTAAAATTTTTATTTAAATAATTAGACATTACACAGAGGCCTTTCGATATGTCATGATAATATAAGTGGAACTTAATATATGATAATCTATGAACTAAATTTAACGGGCTCATTAAAAAGTTATTGAATCTATGTGCATTATATATTGAATAAATCAAAATGAACTCTTTAATTTAATTATGGATCAATATTTTAAATCAGAAAAATTTCAGGTGAAATTATTTTATATGATTTATCTTTGAAAAAAAATTTTTTTTTTATCGAATAATTGCATATATTTACGTTTAAAATCTGTATGTTTTGAGTATTGTTGAAAAATTATTTAAATTGAAGATACGCGAAAAGCGATGTATTTAGTATTATTAAAGTTTGTTTTAAATAAATGAAGTGATATAATTTTCCATTGTAAAATACTATTTTTTACAGTGAAATAAATTCTCTTTTGAAGATACCAACGATTTTTTTCGACTAGTTGTTGATAATTATTTTCTTTTTTAATTTTAACGAAATTAAATAGAAATTATAAAAATTTACAAAACAAAAATGAAATGAATATTCATCAAACACAAATTAAAAACATTTAAAGTTTTAAATCATTTCTTTGTTTTCATATTTAAACGATTTTAAACGTATAAAGTAAAAATAATGATGTTAAAAAGGCATATTTAGAATATTTTCTATCCAATTTACTTAAATGTTTAAGATCTATAAATAATCGTTCCGTATAAACATGAAAAATAAACTCATCTATTGGATAGAGATGAGGACTCGAAGTAATAAATTATAAAAATAATAAAACCTGGTTTTAAAACACGAAATTAACAGGAAGTGAGTTCTAGAATATCGCTTTTTATAACATATATACATCATAGATATTGTAATGAAAGCATTAATAAATCTTAAACGAATTATTTGAAGGTATTTTCAAAAATGCACAAACCTTCATTTATTATGTAAAATCATCATTTATTTAAATCCAAAATATCACATATTTTTTATACCCGGTGTTATTTTACTTTAAAATAGGAGATGATACCTAACATTTCAGGTTTTTGTGGCAATAGTGAAGCATGTAAAATCCTGCATCGTCATAAAATCGATTATCTTAAGTGAATAAATAGGTTATTAGGGTTAAACAAATTCAGGTTTTTGAGATATAGGTAGATTTGAAATTCCTTGTGATAAATATTGTCTCAAAGTGAGTCTGAGTATATACAGCATTTTCTCATAACTTTTTAAACTTATTTTAGGATTGTAGCACTGAAGACATCAATAAGTAATTCAAAATCCAAAGAAAAATAAGTGAATAAATTATGATTTATCTTTCGATTTTTAAGATAAAATATATCGGTATATTATTTGGCTCCATATATGCTTTGTAAGACAGTTTAACATTTCAAGTTTTTTAAAATGGAGCGGACATAATAGTTCCAATAAAAATCGATTTTTTTTGTTTCATCGTTGATGGCAATTAGATTTATTTTTTGTTCTCTGACTTATTCTACAAATCTGCCATTTAAAGTTATTTATTCAGTTATTTTCGATGTTCCGGGTTATAGGTATTTTTAAGGTGATAAAAGAGATTTTACATTGCATAATACCAATAGATTATACTTATAGAACGTTGTAAATGATTTTTTAATTTTTTACAAAAATCATTAATAATTTTGATTGACTTTTATTTTAAAAATATCTTCTTTATCCACTTCAAAAAATCTGAATGAAATAGTTTTTAAATGATCTTGAATATTGTATCTATGATTCTGAGTTAGTAATAACCGTTTTAAAGTTTTAAAAATGTCCTCGTTTTATATTTTAAAATTTTCATGACTTTATAACAAACCATTATAATGTTAGTTATTGTAAAATTTTTCAATTTTTCATCCTTGATTTACTGATTAGAATTTAGTGAATATTAACCTCATTTTTAAAATATAAAAATTATTTTTATTTCTATACTTAATAAATAATCACTTGAAAAATTTCAAAGATATTTCATTATACATCTTTGGATTTGAAGTAATTTAACGAATTAATGATGAATTAGTTTTTGAACGGTTAATCCCCATTTTTTTCTAATTGATTAAATCTTAAATTATATTACATATATTTTTAAGCTTTATTTACGTGTCACATTTTTTGAAAATATAAAGTTAGATTGAATGAAAGTATTTTTTGAGTTATTAAAATGTTAGTGTTATTTTAGAATTTTGAAAGAAATAAAATTTTACAAATCAATAAAAATTCGAAATATAATAATAAAATTATTATATTTCTTAAAATATAGTTAAGATAAATCAAAGGATTATTATATCAGATGGGATACAAAAAATTTATTATAATTTATATTATATTTGGGGAAAATGTCCACAAAAATATTTATGGTATAACTTTAATCTATACTGAGTATTTTAATGTTGTATTTTATAAGAATGGCTTTAAAATTTTATATTATCAAATTTCCTTGATTGAAAAATTCTAAAAATATAAAAAAAAGATTTTTTGTCAAAGTAAAGGTTTAAGTCATTTATTGATGAAATTTTATCAAAGTATTAGATATGTATTGATTTTTATTCGTTTTCTTCAAATACGGGTTGAAAAAATTATTTTTTTCACTTTATTTTAAATACTTAAATAATACTTCTTACATCAGTTAACAATTATGATGATAAAATATAATATTGAAAATTTATTTTTATATTCATACATTCTAACTGGTAGTTTTACAAATATTTTAAGATTCAATTTTACCAAACATGGATTATTTCTCATAAAAAATAAAAAATTTATTATCGTTATTAAATGGGATATAGTTAATATTTGTCATCTAAGTTAAAATAAATCATTTTCAGTAATTTTTTTAAATATAATTTCGAACTTCCTATTTTATAGAAAAGACAAATATTCATCATAATTTGAAAAGATAGAATTTTAGAATGATTTCTACAAACCTCGATAGTTATTTCGCATTATCGTTGATGAGGCATAGGATTAAAATATTTGCAAAAAACCATTTTCTTATTTTTTTGAAATTATTTTAAAAATATTTTAAAATAAATGCATTTTTAATTTTTTTTACTTTATTGTGCCATTTTTATCTCACATCAAAATTTTTGCTGGAATCATATTTAAAGAGTATTATCTGATTGATGAAATGAATATATTTTCAAAGGTACTTTACAATTCACAAACCTAAAATGTGACACTGTTTTCTTATTTTTATTTTTTTGCTTCCTACAAACTATGGAGACATAATCAAGTAATATCGGTAACTTCATTAATTATTAGCTTAACTAGAGGAGGGATAAGCTTTAATTACAAAAAATACTTAAAATAATATTCCTTCAATTTATAATTTTAATTTTTCAAGTTAAAAAAGGATATGTTGAATAATTTGATCTTTTTCCAATTTAAACTCAAGTTTATAAAGAATAAAAAAAATATTTTCCAAATTATTTGTGGTATTGGTTGTATGTAAGCTCCACCCATATGTTCTCATTCTATCTTTATATCTAGCAGAATTTGAGATTGTCTTAATTTATGTAAAAATGACCATTTCTGTTTGCACCATTCTATGTTTCGTTCAAATATTATTGGTCCTCGTTTCAAAAAAGCGTATGTATATCGTATTTTTGTTGTATGGTCGTCGGAAAAAGGAGAATCTTCAAAGTATTAAAAGTCTGAAGGATTAACTTTTTTGAGTTTTTTATCGAAGAGAGAGTAGCTTGGGACTATTTCATTTTATTTTTAAACTAATTTTATATCATTTATATTTTTCATATTTTTTCCTGAATATTCTGATTAGAGAAATACGATATTAAATCGAGCTGTCAGTTTTATTATTTAAACTTTTGACAGGTGATTTGAATTATTTTTGTTTCTTTTGCAAAACCTTGAGTTATAACTTGCTTTAGTGTTTGAAAAGATAAGTCTGATAAGTTGTGAAGTTAGAATATTGTCATCATATTTACGTTTATACATCTGTATTCTTTTTAATCCTGGATTTATTTATTGAGAAAACAACCCTTCTTTTGGTGAATTTAAAATATTCCCACAAAATACGATGAATTCTGATGTTGACTTCAATCTTCATTATTTAATCTGTTAAGATGGTATCAATTATGATGAATCTTAATGGCAAGTTTAATTCTTTATTTTAAATTATTTTACGTAATATCCTCAGTATATTTTTATTTTCAGTTTGATACTGATTTAATTTCTTTGATTTTTATATTTTGAATGCCATTTATATTTTTTGTAATTTATAGCTTTACTGTTCAACTCATGTACATTATTTTCAAAAATTTCTTGATTTAAATATTTTGAAGATTGTATCTTCTGAGAGAAAATCATAACATATGACCTATAAAAAGTACGATGTGGTGATTTAGCATTTTAATTATTAAGTCTTAATTTGTTGAATTGTCTACAATAGCGTTTCAAATTTATTCCCTACATAATTTGAGTTATTTTTTATTTTTCACACATTTTTTAGTGATAAAATAAAATTTTGTTGCTTAATTACTTATTTAGGTATAACATTTAAGATCATCTATTTGGTGATTTTCATCGTATTTTTAAATAATGAAAGAATTTGTTTAATTTTAACCTTAAACGGGTTTACACTCTGCTTGAAGTGAGAGAGAAGTTTTACTGTTTTCATTTGAAAAAATAAAACTTGGTTCAGATATTCTGAATCCATGAAATATATAAATATTGATTCAGGAAAGAGTTATGGTAAATTAATATTGCATCGTTATTGCATTGATTTATTTCAAAAGATTCATAATTTAATTGACTTTAACACTTTGTTATGAGTTTTTTTATCACATCTTAAATTATGTGATAAACGTTTTATTTTCTCTTAAGTATCTATATCAAGGCAGTTTCCTCAAAAGTTCTTTAAAATTAGTGTTTTTTAATTTCTGATAGAGGTTTTAAATTTTCTAAGCTTGAGCATTAAAGTGTTAGCAATTTATGTAAGTGATGAAAACATAGATTAAATAAAAAATCAATTTAAGTAATTGACGCAGCATAAAAAATAGTATTAAAAGTTTATATTCGCATATATTTTTGTTCTACTTGTCAAATATCCTGTTAAAATATAGAATCCCACGACAAAACATTGATTAATTTTAAAAATCATAGCTAGCATTGAGGTATGCTGAATCTTGTTTTAGCTTCAACGTTTTATGTATTCTTAGGAATAGATTGAGAGTTTGTCAATATGACCCGGTTTCAATTTAATTTGTCTTATGTATATTTTTACCTATAAATATTAAATACGTTTTTTCTTGAACACAATGAAAACGTTTAACACTTTTTTCTTACTATTTTTAAATAATTATGTCCTACTTCGATGATCTATTTGATGAATGAAATCTATTTCTGTGTTAAAAATAAATTATTACATATTTTTATGAGGTTGTGAATAACTAAATAAAAGGAAATAGGAAACATCTAACTATTTTAATCAGTTCCATTCTAGTTTTTCTTATTGGTTTTAAAAATAATTGTTTATATTTCTCAGAAAAAATTTTTACAGCATTATTTTTATTTAAGCCTAATTATATGCCTCAACGTTTCATATAAACTTTGACAAATAATATTTAAATCTACATATTTATCTTAACTAAAACATAGATTTCACCTAAATTTATTCTACGAATAATTTTCTCAAGAATATGTTCATGACTATTGTCGAAATATTTAATAACTAAGCATTTACATCATTGATTAAAGAAAATCTTTTCAAGCATTTCAATTTGATATTTCAGTCTAAAATAAATAAACTAACTTGGTATTTTAATTTAATATGAAAGAATTTATTTTGATTTATTAAAGATTGATACGTTTCATCAGCAACTTTGAAGACATGATACTTCTTTAACTCTAAAAAATCTGAATGTATATTTTTACTTTTTGGTGATACATTAAACTTCAAATAAAAGTATGTCTAGTGCTTACCATTAATCATAATCATGTAGTAGAGATCGTTAAATACCCGCTAATATTTTCAAGATCGTAGTTTTATTTTTTTATCGCTTTTCTTTTTAAATTATGATATTTCGTAAATGATTTAAAAACATATCTTTCTTACTTTATATATCTTGAGATTAAAAGGTAGATGTGCTGCTATGATGTTTGAAAAAAGTATCTTTTGAACCCTTACTAGATTTTCTTAAAATAAACATTCTTGATGTTAAAATTTGCTTCAAGAAAGAAATTGTGAAGCATCTGTCATTGTTCATATTTTACAAGATTTATTCGTTTTCGATGTAGATTTCTAATATTTAAGAATGAGAATTAAATCTAAAATTTTTGAGGATTTCTACTAAGAAAATGGACATTCATTCCTTACTTTGTCAGCATAAGTAACTTCTGAGATGCCAACAGCCCTATTTATAGAATTTGGTTCTTCTGTAGTGTATCGTTCATTCAGATAAAAAGTTAGACAAACAATATGTAAATTCATAAAGTTAGTCTTCTTTTCTTGTGATCTATATTCTGGAAAATAAGGGTCAGATATGATTTATTTTCGATTCCATTTTCTGTGCATTAATAACATAAAAACAACTTTTTGTAACTTGATAACTCAAATATACATATTTATATGATATTCAATTACTATAGTTTGACGATTTGTTAAATGTCTGAAATTCTGTGTTTGTGTAAATAAATGTAACTTTAGCATCACTTAAATCAGTAATTTGAATAGATAATTGAGATCGACTTTCGATAACTTAGTATATATTTATTAGGTTATTAAAGTTACAAATTCTGATTGAGAAAACATTTTCGATCGTCTATAATCTGCATGCTATCTATTTTGGATTTTATCTAGCTTGATAATCTGTTATATTTTATTTTTCAATCAAACTATTGACGTATATTGCTAATTTTTGATAATAAACGTTGTATTAGATGTAAAAATTTAAACTTGATTATAATTACAAACAGAATGATGTATTAAAGGGCTTTATCCAGTCTTTATAATTTCATTTATAAATTATATTTTGTCATCACCTTTATCAAATATTTTTCAGTCTATACAAACGAAATATCTTAAATGTAAATATATTGACGGTAACAAAAGAGAAACAGCATTAAACTTAGTTTAATAAGCAGATAATAGTATGTTTTTAGAATTAATACACCTCAGAATTCACTCTGGAAAATCGTTGAAAATAGTTAATTCCATATTTATTTAAAACAAGTTTGAATCTTTATGGAATGAGATGGTTTAAGGACAAATATAGTGCACTTGAGAAAAAATCTTCAAAATCTCTTAACAGATCTAAGAAACACTAAAATTTCGAAATAAAAATTTTTAAATTAGTAACAGAATAATCGTGGAAAATATTTTGGGCAAAAGTAATACAGAGTATGGTTTAATTTTGTTTCTTTTTAATTTCAGTATTATGATGCGATTCAAATTGCCGAAAGTAATCTTTCTTGGTTTATCTTATTCTTAAATGAAAGGCTATATTATCTACCTTTGGCGTTTTTTGTCGCTTTTAGGTTTTTAAATATTTTTTTATAATTATTCAGTTTGTTTTATAATTTTAAAACTTATTGTAAAGCTGTTTCGAGAAAAAACCTACATTCTTTTAAGCATTCATTCAATTGATTTTATGATAGTTTTTGAATGTTTTAATTTCTAGTCGATACTTTATTTTGTATTATTTTAATATTTTCTTGCAAATTGTTGTTTTATTCTTGTATGTAAAGGCTATTCATTTCTAATCAGATTATTATATTGATATCTGAAGCTTTCATTTATAATATTATTTTATCAATTGAGTAAATAGGACTGAGCTGTAAATTTCTTGAAATTAACTCGATATTTTTCTAGTGTGCATGCTTTACGCATTACACTGAAAGAACTTGACGAAAACTAATTCTTCTATAAACTGTGGTTGTTTTTTATCAGTTTTTAAAACTTTATTGAAGCAATACTCATGGTGAAAAATTTTTAAATTGCAATTTACTTAATTTTCAAACATTATTTTGTTGTCAAAATATATTACTCGTTTTGTCCCAAAACCATAATATACCTCTCACCTTTCCATTTTTCTTTTTTTTACATAAATTCTATTTTGTGTAGAAACCTCGACTCTTGTGGTTTATAAGGCTTAATGAAATATAAGATACTCACAACCTAGTATGAATCAAAATCGATGGCATAGAGCTTAATAGTCAAAATAATATCAATGTTTGATTTAAGATATGAATGAATTTCAACTCATTTTTTTCACCTGAAATCGAATCAATTAAACCTTTTCCTTGTGTTCGTAGTATGTTTCAATTTAAATATTGCTAAATTTCTACATCATCAACACTATATATTAACTATGCATAACAGAAGAGTAATAAACTAAAAATCATAGGTTATGATAAATTATTTAATTTCATATGGCATCAAAAAGGGCATTTATGTGGAGAAAAAATATTTTTAATCAAAATTATGATGTACACTTAATAAATTGTCGAATGAAACAAATTAAATCACATTTACATTGAAAAAAATCATTTAAAAACTTATAATTTTACATTGAATTCTTTCACCAAAATCAAAAAATTATTTATTTAATATTTTTATTTCCGTGTCCATATATAGTCAGAATTTACATTTTTATCAAATAAATGTCAACGTCTGATTGGATCTAAAAATTCAATCTTAAGAAAATGATTAAAATCTCAATTTAAAATGAATATTTTCCTGCTAGTCAGCCTTTAATGTTACATGAATAAGTCTAGGCGGGACACGTTGTTGATTTTACAATGTTATTATCGAAAAATTGTTTTACTAATTTTTCAATTGTATATTAGCTTAATAATCGCCACCATGAAAAACTCATGTTTTTAAATGGAATGGGTGTATGTTATTTATTTTTCGACTATTATATTTTTATCGAAAGTTTTGTTCATTACATTGAATGTGAAGACAATAGTTAAATAATATTTATCTTATTTATGAATTTCATAATTAAGAAAACACGATTATCATGCCATTATGGTATAACTTTTTTTATTATATCCAAAATGACAATTAAAATTTGATATTTATAAAATTATCCTTACCATAAATATTATTTCAATGAGCTAAATTTATCTTTACATCAATTAATGTTTTACTATATATGTTGGTTCGCTTTCAATAAGAGTTCGACCATCATAACAGTATATTTTAATGTTTTAGGTTCATAAAATGTTATCTTATAAAATCACCAAAACTGCAAACCTCTATATTAAAAAATAAACTTGCATTTTTGTGAAAATAGTATCGAAAACTATCTCCAGTTTTAATGAAGTGTTTCGAATATATATAAAAATAATCATAAACAGATTAAAATTCTACTTTTCTCGGTAGTTAATTTAATAATGTCTGAAATTAGAAATTGATTCATAGTCATCTTTATTTGTAGTTTTAATGAATAATTCTTGTTTTTATTTCATTTATCAATGAAGAAATAAATACATAAAAATTACGTTTATTCTCCATTGAATACAATAGTTTTTAACTACATTTACAGGTGTTAAAATATTTGAGAATTATCATTTTCTATAATTGTATAATTTTGATGTAATTAAAAGAGCCACATTGATAAGTACATAGCTAACGAGTTAAAATGCTTATTGTCTCAATCAAAACAATGAATAATTATTTTAATGTGTTCCGCCAATTATTTCTGCATATTTGTTGTTTTTGAGTCAAAAATTCCTTTAAGTTCTATTTTTTAAACTTTATATATTATATTTCACTGACCATCTCAAAAATAAAATAAAATTAATAAATGAGAAAATTTTTCTTTCTTAAAAGAATCAATGATATTACTCTCTACTTTTAATTTTTGAACAACTAAAATTTATTGCTGAAATAATAATTTTAATTCATCAATTATCTATCTACCCTTAAATTAATGAAAATAATTAATGAGATACGCCTTAATTAAATTTATTGATAAATATTAGACTAATTTTTCAATCGACCTTCTAGAATAATTTTTATGAAACTTTATGCATATAAAAATAAATCTGATTAGATATGATAAACATGCTATAGAATTGAAAAAATTTTGTGATTACATGTATGAATAATTCTAAAGAAAAAAAACTCGTTAGGTTTATAACCCATAAATTATTTGTGACTGTGGCTAAAGTATATTATTACTGCATTTAATGGGAGCATCTATCTGTCATTATAAGATAACTCAGAGTTAATTAGACTAAAAGTGGTTAAAGATAATTATATTTTCGGTACTATAAATAGACTAATTAAATTCTGCGTTGATTATTGTTTATATGTATCTATCTGTTGCTACTTGGGTTATTTTTCTCGAAGTAGGTGTAAATAGCTTTATTTCTGTTATTTTAGGAGATATTATTAAATATTTATTGTTAGACTGATATTTATTATTCATAAGTTTTCTTTCTATGTTTCTTGATTCTTATAAACGTTCAATTTAATTGATTGATTGTAAAATAAACCTTTATTATGTGAATTATTTTTTTGATAAAATTTTACTAGTTTTTATATTTCTGAACCGTTTAATCAGTCACATATTATGTTGTGTGATTGAGCGAGCTGAACGTTTTGAAATTCGGCCATTTTTAATTTTCGTTCTGATTAATTAAACATCTTTTCAGAAACAAGATATTTTTATGTCATAATAATATCCTTCAGTTAAATTGATTGTTTCATCAACTTTTTTTTAAAGCAAGATTTCATTTTAGAAGAAAAATTCCTTACTCTTGTTGACTATTAGCATTTTTTATTGTGACAAAAACGATATTTTGTCATCAAAATTACGAATAACTTGGAAATATTTCAAACTTTATTTTCAACGTTTAAGCATATTATTCTATCGTTAAAAATATTTCACACAATATTCTGCAAATTTTTGATGTTATTTTAAAAATTTGGATATTGTTTGACATATACACGATAATTATCAACTCTTTAAATATTTCAAGTAAATTAATTTTAAAATGATGAAAAATCAAAAAATTTAATTTTACAGGTGAAAATTTTATTCAGCTTTTTTTGTTTCACAAATTGTCATGTTTACTTTTAAATCTCCTTTGGTATATTTTTTCGTGCTTATCCGTTTTATAATAATTTTCATTTTTTCACCCTTACGTAAATTTACGAAAGTTATTTGACGTATGTTAATATTAACATAAACTGTATGACTATTTTACTGTCTTTCGAATTTTTATCAGATATATAATCACATTTACTCACTTGATTTTCCTCAAGCTCAGTATGTTGTAATTATATTAATATAAATTTTATAGTTTTGAAATAAATATAATTAGATTTTCATGCCAATTAAATGTTAAAACTTATAATTTTTTTTATTTTATCGTTTCAATTGAAGTTCTAATTTTTTATTCTTCAAGTTTAGCATGTAATACATTTTAAATTATAATTTAAAAAAAAATTTTTAATTCTTTATGATTTTTTTATTGAATTAATATTTATGTATTTCAATCGATAAAGTTTTTATATTATTTTTTGTCATTATAAAAAATTTTTATGATAGTTAAACAGTATTATTCACGTTAAGTTCCATTATAGTTCAGTTGTAAAATATTAAATTTTATATTCTTATTTTATCTTCGGAATTAAATTTTTGAAACCAAATTTACGTTTAAAAAGATTTTTCATATCTGAATTTCTAACTGAAAATATATTTATTTATTTATAATTGTATCTTTATATTTACTTAACCACAAATTGGATTTTTTTCATTGAATTTCGAATTTTATCTTCAAACACAACTTGTTTTGAGAATATTTTGTCCCATAATAGCGAAAAAAATTAATTTTTAATCAAATTTAACAGTTATAAGGTGTTTTTCGATTGTGTTTATTCTTATTTTGTCAAATAATTGAATTAAATATCGTTGTTTTTCCGACGTTAGAATTTTTGAATTTATTTTAAAATTTTGGTTTAACATTGCGATTTTCAGACTTTTTTATTTTATTTAATCAATAATTATTTTATCTTATGCCTTTCTTGATGAATCATGTTTGATGAAGAAGATAAAAATATTTTTTCCCAATTTCTACAGGATATTTTAACCTAAATTTGTGTTTCAAAATAAAATAATATTAGCTTTATTCTGTTGGCAATTCAAATATTTTTCAATAATTTTAACAGTTAAGAAATTTTTAAATATGTAGAATAAATTAATAAATATGAAGAAAATCTCTTATTTGAACTATTTTTACAAATTTATTTTTTGAATTTTTTATGCTTGTAATAATTTCCATTTCTGAGGATATTTTGAAAAATCTCAAACTTTTAAGAAACTTTATTTATTTGATACGAAATAAATTTTTAAAAGTGACAACCTTTTTTAAAATCAATTTAAATTAAATCCGTAAAAAAAGAGCCTTGATATAAAAACTTTTGGAAATAATGATATATAATATGACCTTTGTTTTAAAATATTTCGTTAACAATTTTTAAACATCTCTAATCACCTGAGTTGATCACTCAATTTATTTTTAAGTGTTCTTAACGATACAATTTTAAAGATAATATGATCAATATTTTGTCAAATTTTTCAATTTGATTATTTTAACTGACGTTATCAAAACGCGAATTCTAAGGTTCTCTTTAGAGGAAGGACAGGGCTCATGCTTTCTAGGCATCGGGCCAAACCAGAAACAGAAATGGTAATAATCGATTATCAGTTAAAAATTATTCAATATCTTTTTATTTTTATGGTTTTTAAAGTTATTTGACCATCATTGGAATATATTTAAACTAAATTGATTTATAATTCTCTAAACAAGAACATGATCACAAAACCAAATATTTTTAATCTGATGCGATATATAATCCTCTAAGTTAAATATTTTTAGTCTTTTCATCAAGATATTTTTAAATTGTTTTTCTGATTAACTTTTTTTGTTGAAAACTTTGTGACAAGGCTGAAAATAATTTTTATAAAAACTCAGGATTGGCCATTTAACAATTTTTCGTTTATGAATATTTAAATTATTGAAAATCGCAATTCGTATGTTTCGATGATGGTAAAATAAATTATATAAACCTACGAAACAAATCTCATGTTTTAAGGGTTAATATTATTGTATTGATAGCATTTTATTCAAAAATGATTTCAAATTCTGACTTTTAAATAACAAAATAGGAAATTCCTCATTCTCTAGGGGTTAGGGTAGGCCGTTTATTTTCCTAGATTTTTATGATTAAATTAGTTTCTTTTTAAAATATTTTATTGATTTCTAATTTTCTAAATTTGTAATATTTTCTCACTTCTGTTATATATATATATATTAACAGATTAAATACGTTATTATGAGCATTTATAAAATTGTTCAATAGTTAACTGTTTAAAATTCACAAAAATATTTTCCCCCATTTTCTGTTTATTTTAATGAACCGTAACATAAATTTGATTTTTCACAATTTTTAACCTTGTAACTGTCTCCATTTATTAAAGTTATTAAATACTTAAATTTTCTTGTTAAAATAATTCAAATACTTTGACATTTTTAATTTTTCAAATAAAAATCTCAAATTGTATTATTTGTTTTTTTTGAAATTGATAATATTTCAAATTCATCATTTTTTAAAGTGGCCAAATTTGAAATCAAACAACATTATACGATTTATAAATTAAGGCTCATATCACAAGATTTGAAAAATTAAATACATATGTATTATCTAAGTTACTTCAATAGTACATTGAACTTTTTGACGTTGCTTTAAAGGTATATTTTAGCTCTGATCTTCGTTTTATAATTTTAAATAAAAACTAAATTTTTTGTTTAAACAACATTGAGTGTGTTCTGATAATGAAATTATCCTATTACGATTGATAATTTTATCAAATTTACACTATTTTTCTTGAATAAATCATATTGATTAGGGAATTAAATTTTTTTCATTTAGTTAGATACTCTGTACAAGATCAACAAACAAGGTATTTCCTTCATTGTTTGAGTAAATATTAATTTGAAAAATATTTACTTTCGTAAAGATATTATATTTTCTCACATACTTCAAACAAAAAATGCTCCAAACTGTTTAATTATAATAAATTCTTTTAAGCAAGTTTCTAATAGTTTTATAATATTTTTTTATATTAGTTGCCATTTATCAATATTTAAAAATATTTGATTATTTTGTTTTCATTTCCTCTTTTTGAATTGTTTAACGTTGAGATTATGGATGAAGATATATTCCTTACAAATTCAGTACATTTTAATATTTATAGCTTATTCAAATCGAGGCAAAGATTAAAATGGTTTTATTGAAATTATAAAGTTAATTTCAGAATTATAGTTTATTAATTCACAAAATTGATCATTTAAATTCAAAGATACTTTTTTATAATTTTCACGTTTATGAAGAGTTAATTTTACCTAATTTATATTCTAATTAGTATGTCAAAGAATTGAAAAATTTCCGGGGATGGATGGTGATTATATTAAATTATGATAGGCTTATGACACTGAAGCGCGTTACGATGATGTATGCAATTAATTTGTAGATAAACCTTTTTTATTAATTAATTCTTTAATATTAGTGTTATTGTGTTTTGGATGTTAAAAAAGAATTTTTGATATTTTAATCGAATTTTTAAATCCGTAAATTTTTTACAACATAATTATTTCAATCTTATCATTACAGCACTTCATTGTTCTGAGTGACAAATTAAAAGGAATGGTATTTATGTATTTTGAATTAGATATCAGCGTTTGTAGATCTATCTGATGTAACTATGGTCAATATTTGATATGTTTCTAATATTTTAAAATAAATATAATTTCAATTTACGAGTTTTCAACATTTGCAGTTTAAGATATTTCATATAAGTTTTTTTCGTAAAATTTTGAACAACAAGAAAATTGAACCTTTTTATATGATTTTGCATGATGTGAATTAGCGCGCTCTTCAAAACTGCATCTCTGTATATTTATTTATTTTATTATAGAAATATGAAAATTGTTCAACTCTTGAGGTATCTTTAGTTCAATTTTTATCTTTGTATTTTTCATTTATAACTTGTAATCTGTTAACTTTTTAAAATTGATTTCAATACTTTCAAAGTTTTTATTGTGATTTTGGTTTATTTTTTATTAAACCAAAATTATTATGATAAAAAAGAGCTTATCAGGAATAGGTTTTGAATAATATTTAGGAATCAAAACAGAGACTCACAGAATTATCGTCAGTCTTGTGTAATTATAGGATAGAAGTTGAATAATGACAGTCTCACAGATTTAACTTTTTATCAATTTCGAGTTCGTTTCAATGTTATTTTTTAATATTTATACACTTAAATAGAAAAATTTTTATTTTGAATTCACGAGGATTGTTTATCGTCGTATTCTTGAATCTCATTTTTCTAAATAAATTCATACCTACATTTTCTTAAGATAAAATAAATATCGTATCACAAGTTTGAATTTAAAATTTTAATATTATGTAAATTTAAAGATTAAGTCTCGACCTATCTCACTATAGTATCCTCTCTTGAAAGAAAATTTAAAATTAAAGTAATTTTAAAAAATCAAAATTTTTATAATTTTAATTAATTTTCTGATCACTAAGATTCATTTTATTTAAAATATCAAATTTGAGAATTCAGTAGAATTTTTTGTGATTTAACAATAAGAGTTAACTGAGAAAATTTATGATTAAAATCGCTGTAAAATTTTAATAATAAATTTGATATGAATATATTAAATATCCAAATACATTCAAAAAATAAATCCAACGTATTTTTATAAGTTTTTCGAAATATATATTTTTTTAATAGTTATATGATTTTAAAAATTATACTTACGATTTTCTAAAAATTTGGAATTTTTTTATTTGTTAATTGAACTACATGAATTAGTTCTTATCATGCTTTTTCGAGTTTACTCGATCGTGTGTCTTTATAAACATTGAAACGTCATTTTTTATCACTTTGAAATCTTTCAGAAATAAAATTTGAATCAGATATCCTTCCGCTTTTTCGGCCTTAGGGATAGTTAATTGGTTTAATACATTGAAATTATTAAGCATAAATTTTGAAATTCTGCAATTTTATATTTATCATTGAACAATTTTTATGATTCAAAGGCTTTATGAGTTATGAAAAAAATCTAAACTGTTTAGTATTTCGCTTCAACTCATTCATTATGGTTTATGATAAAATAGTCAGAGTAATTCTAACATTTTCATAACCAATTCAATGTTTATAGTTTTGAGTTTTTCATCTCATTTTTAGGAGTTAAATATCACATTGGATTAAAAAGTTTTATTCTCTCACCTTACTTTTGTCAAATCAATGTTTGTGATTATTATATTTAATTGGGTTTAGCTTTATATTTAATACGTTTTCGTAAATGATATAAAATACTATTTGTAAGAGGCAGTCAAAATTTAAACATTAAATAAAGATTTTTACGTGTTTATTCACTTTGTATCTCGAGTTATCGATGAAATTTATTTTAATATTTTTTATTTAAAGAAAGTTTTTGAACCTTTTTGATTTTAAAGTTGAAAAAAATCATAATATTAGATAACATTTATAAAAAAAGTTATTTGCAGCAATAATATCAAAATTTTACTTCGTTAAAACCTCACTACATTAAAGTATGATTAAATCAAATTAACCGATTTTTTGTACGAAAGGTAATTTTTTGTTTGAAATGAAAAATATCTTTGGGATTGTGTTATATTCTTTTAAATGTAAGGATAAAAATTTAATTGATACTTTTCAAGATTAATAATATTTTAAAATTTCTCAAACTTTAAAAATTAAACTGACAAAATAGATTTAAAAATCTGAAATTTTTTCTTCCTCAAGTAATCATAGCCGTTTTTGTTTTATCAGAATTTTTAAAAATGTAATAACAAATTTCGAAATTTTAACAACTATATTTTGATGATTGAGTGCTTTTAAAACATATTTAAAATTGTAATCTCGGTAAATTTAATTTGATTTCAATCGTCATGGAAATTTTCATATTTTAAAACCAAAAATATAAAATTCATCTTTCATTTTGCTTTATCCGTGAACCTAGTTTTCATACTTATGCCGATATTTGTTAAGTCTTTTAACTTTTATTCGTAAAATTTGACTTTTTTGAATATTTGACAATTATAATCTTATTAAGTTGAGTTACTCGTCGATATTTTAGCCCCGTTAAATTTGAAAAATCCTCAACTTTATATCGAGCGATCAATTTTACCAACTTGTTGAAAAGGCTATCATATCTTAGATATTTTCAATTTTTGTTGATATATGAACATTATTTATGCGCATATTCAGATAGTATTTCTTTAAATTTGACTCATGCTAGCATAAATTAAATCTGGAAAAGGGTTTCAACGATCTACATTATCAAATAATAACTTAATAATGTTATTTTGTTTATTTTAGCTTGAGAATTATTTGATTAATATTCTAATTTTTGTTAAAATGATAACACTAATATTCATAATCCATTGTAACGTTGATACTCAAAAAATTATTGATAATTATAATGGCGTTTTAAATAAAATTCAGTGGTTTTATATGCCTAAATTATCATTTTTAATTCAAAACAAACTTAAAATTTTTTAAATCATGTTTTTAACTTCTGTAGGATTTAAAATGAATTTTTGTGCTTTGTTCAAAATGAAAAAAAATATTTTGAATGATGAGTCTTAAATTTAATGTAAAAAAGTGAAAGAAAATATTTTTCAAATAAATTGAAAGTTTTTGTATGTTTGAATTTGACTTAGTGCACTTTTAAAAAATACTTTAATCTGTTGGTCATTGATTTTTTAGAATCTTCTTAAATAAATAGTTGATATGCTCTTGAGAAACTTAAAATTGTCTTTACCATCATTTTAATTCTTGATTAAATTCAAAAACGTGAAAGAATTGTGTTATGTTCATAAAATTGAATTAAATCAGGGTATTTTAATGTAAAATTATTCTTTCAAAATTAATAAAAGTGATCTGGATATAAACTGACAAAATATATCATTTGTGAAATTAATAATAAGTTCAAAACCTGTGTTCTTTTTATTTATCATCAATTTTTGTTTTCTTATCATCCAATGAAGATTTTATATAAATTTTAAAACGATTACGGTTTTGATTCGTTATCAATCGTATTTTCAGGTCATTTAAATCAATTAAAAACGGTAATATTTAACTAATATATTAAAAAAACATGCTAAGATAAATATTAAATGTTAGTTTTCCTCATTTTTAAAGTTTTAAAAATTTATGTGAAGTAAGATTATTAGAATTTCAGAAAGAATTTATTTTCATATTTTTATTCAAGAGAAAGAAAAAAATTTTAATTGGAAGGTAAAATCATTTATTCCTCACTGATCAAGTAAAAAATATTTTTCGATAATTTTTGTATTTTTTACCTGTTTTCAAGTTGAAATCAAATAATTTTTTTATTTTTGTACAAATATTACACCCATTAATAATTATGATTTAAATTTAAAAAAAATCATATTTTTTTGAATATGATATGCTTGTGTGAAATATACATGATATGCCTTATTTAAATTACTATGATTCAAGAGAGAAAATTGTGTGTGTTTATCAACTCGAATGATATTCTTTATGTCTTACGAAATTAATTTATCGTTTTCTATGTGAGTAGAAAATAAAGAGTGGCATTTTAGTTCTCATAAATCAACGAGCGCGCTGGATAAATATTCTGTGATAAATTTTAATTCTCTGAATTGAATAAAGGATGTTGTATATTTTTGAGTTTATATCAAAAATTTAGCAGTCTTAAGGATTTAGAAAATTGATGTTATTTTTTGTATTTTTATTTTATAATAAGGTATATTTAATTTGTTTCAAATTAATCGTTAATTCCCATTGAAAAGATTCGTAACTGTGTCTTAATACCCTTGATCTAAAGAATAAATGTTCAAAATTCGTTGATTGATATTTATATCATAGTGTTCATTGTTGGAAAATAAAATTCGAAATTTTGTTCGATGTTTTCATGTTCAGGAATTGTGATAAATGTTGAACTAAAGGTGGATATTAATATTATATATACACTCGATCTCGAGGAATTATAAAAAATTTCCATGTTTTTTACATTCGATAACAATTTGAAAAGGTAAATTTTTTTGAATTCTATTCACATCCTTGAAGGATTTATAGATAGATGATCTCAAAATTATATCGGGTTGAACAATTTTTTCTATTTTCGAAATTAGAAATTTTACCGACGTATTTTTAAATTTTTAATTCGGGCTATTTATAAAAGTTATATTCTATGAAACATTAATCATTCAACGATGACACTCATTTGACGAGATAAAAAATTTTATATAAAATTAAATATTTTGACAAATAATTGCCAAATTGAAGTTTATGTTGAAAGCTTACGCCACTCTCGATCATTTTTTCATTTAAATAATATTTACAGAATTTTCAACATTTTTAATTTACAGACTTTTTTTTAATTATTAAATTTAGGCGGAGGATAAAAAATTATGATAATTTCAAAAGATCAAATAAACATTGAACCACTTTTCATTTAAAAAAATTTAATTTAATCATGAATAATATATCCTTACTTTTGACAGAAATTAATACGTTTATAGATTTTTAAAATGTCTAAAACTACTATAATTTTTTAAATTTTTGAAAGAGAGTTAAAATTAGAAATTTTATCAAATATTGTCTTTTATAAAATATTTTTGTCATGGAGTATTTTCCAAAAAATATGAGTTTCTCTGTTTGAGGAAACTATTTTATAGTTAAATAAACATGAAAATCAAAATAGTTAAAATTTTTACCATTATTTGAGTCTAACTTAAAAAATTATGAAAGAACGAAATTTTATAAAAAATTAAGATTATTGGAATTAACAAAAGAACTTGAGACATATCGTTTCAAATTCCTGAAACAAAGTAAAATACCTAAAAATTCATTTACGTTCTGACGGAATAATTTTTTTGTTAATTGCTGAAAAATTCAATCAAGAGATTTGAATAGAATTAAAATTTAATGACATTTCCTGTTATTTTCTTTCCAACCCTTTTTTGTGATTATTAAAAGATTTTATAAATTTTGAATCTTGTATCACATAAAATTTAAAACATCTCTAGATAATGGTGAGTCAAATATTCATATTTATTCAGTTTATCCATGTATGTATCCTTATTGAAAGTATCAAAAACGTCGCCAAATTTTTTTATCAAACTTAATTTCTAATCATTTTTTCTCGTGGATTTAAAGTTACACGTTGTGGTTGATACAATTTTGAATGTTCCATTGTTATAGTCAGTAAGTTGATTCATCCGTTGGAACCAAACTTATATTTTATTTCAAATTTAAACAAATTTTGCTTTTTTAGTTTTTTATGAAAAATAAAACTTCACAATAATCAGTATGAATGGAAAGCAAAAGTATTTTCCAACGGTATGGCAGAGAAATAAGTGATTACGTTGTATGAATACGACATTTTTTATTTTAAGCTCTTTATGAATGTTCATTATGTCTTTGATTGAAAAAGTGTCATGGCTGTTGTTGGTTTTTAAGTGGTATCGTTCAAGCTAAATTTGATCTAATGAAGATAGCACGGTATATATTTGAGTGCATTCAGGCTGAAACGTCTTTTGATATCATATAGATGTTATGAAATTTCTCATTAACATCTTTTTCGAAAAGGGGAGCGTTTAAATGAGCAAGTTCAGAAATATCGTATATGTTTTATCAGACAAGCGAGATGATAAAGAGTAAATTTATATTCTTATTCGATTATTTTTATCGTTTACTTTATTTTTTAGGCATGATTTATTTATCTTAACAATAAAAATAAAAAATACTAATAACGTTAAATTGTTGAATTCTGAAAATCTTTGGTTTATTTGGTTAATTTTTTCATCGAAAATGAACAATATGGTTGCTGATTTCTGGAATTTTTAATTTAAAAACATAGATTTTTAAAATATAAATATTTGGCTGAAAGTTAAAAATTCTTAATATTCTTCAAATTTACAGTTTTACAAGAACGATGCTCCAATACTCGGAAACAAGTGTTTATGAATAATATTTTAATTTATTTTTAATTTTTTTACTGATTAAATTATTTTTTCATAATATCTTGGTTTTGTCGATGAATTTCAAAAGCATATATATTTTTATTGGTTACATCTTTAAATACGTGTTAATCTTAGTATTATCAGAAAAATTGACTCAATCTTTTTTATTAATCATATAGGAGAAAGAATTATGCGTCATCCGTCTTTCCTTATAATATTTGTCCCAAAATTATTTTGTTCAAAATTCATATTTTTATAATACTGTTTCATCTCACGAATAATCAGCATTTGGTATAAGCTCAAATATCTCTGTGATAAGCTATGTAAGATGAAATATTTAACATGTTCTTTATTTATGCATTCATAACGTGTATGGCAACGAAAACAAGTATCTCTAAATTCTATAAATTTATCTGTTTAGTATTGGAATGGCCAGTCCCAACTCATTACCGAAGGAAAAGAATTGTTTTTTTCAAGTAAAAGTTCGATTCTTCCAATATTTCTTTATGATAACGTGAAGAAGAAGTTTCATGTGACATCTATATCTTAAAATATTCTTTCTGATCTGAACAAAGTTTCACAAAGATGAATATGTGTGTACCTAGTAGAAGTAGGAACTACCTTTATTTCCATTTTTAATAAAATACATGGCACGTTCAACCTTGTGTAAAACTCTATTAATATGGTCTCTTAAAAATAATTTCAAATTGATATTTAAATTATTAAAGTTAACTCGTTTAAAAAAGGGTTTCTATCTGTTCTTATCTCTCTAGGTTAGATTAAGGCTTATATGCCACACTATATTTTTATGTAATATTTCGCAAACTATCTATAATTTTCAACCTTGTGCGAAATATCGTTAACGAAAACCATTAAATAGCTTTCTTTATCTAGATTGAAAAAAACATTTAAAGTTTTAGTATATTCACCAAAATTTGGAAAAAATTTAAAAAACAATTTTTAATCGTATATATGTTGGTAGAACATTCCATAATGTTCTAATCAAAATTAATCCGCCCGCCGAGTATATATAAATATTCGTGCGTAATGGCCTAGAGTGGTTTATATTTTAAAATAAACACAAATTTTAAAAAATCACTGATTCGATCATTGTTTCATTTTATTTTAATTATGAGTCTAAAATAAAAAGAAAACCTACTCACTGAAATTTAGTTGATGTGTGAATTAATCACATTTTTTCAGATAAATTAAATATTCTTTTGAAATAAACAAGAATATTCGTTAACTATTTCAAGATTGGTTTTAAATTTTTTCTGTTTATTCTTTATTATTCTGATTTGAGGCATTTGTCTGCTACATTAGATTTTTTCTGAATATTACACTAAACATAAAAATATGCAGAATTCCGCAAATAATAATTTTTCATACGCATTTTATTTGAATTTTTTTAACAAAAACTAATTTCCTCATAATTATAAAGAATTATTTGTTTGAATGGTTGTATCTAGCCAAATATTTGAGGTAAATCTCCAAATCAGTATTTTTATATTGGTATGAAATATTGCTTTTAGCTTAAAAAGATGATCAACCGAGGCATTCTATAATTGAATATACTGCTCTTTGAGCAACACAATATCCTGATAAAAAGAGAAAATAAAAATTCGACTTTTGATCATAATTAAATTTGTTGAATAAATATCTTTGATATTGCAAAATCGATTTACCAAATATTTATATTTTATACACGCTAGCTCGTTTATTAACAAGAATGCCATCATTTTAACAGAGCATGCCCAAAATACACAATTAAATGGTTTGTTGGTGTCTTCATAATTAGAGATGGACTAATTTTTTGTGTTAGCTGCCAAAAGTAGACCGCTTTAAATCTTTGTGGACCATTAACATGTGACTTTCTAAATCCTCACAAACATTATAGATAACATCTTCGGTCACCGAAATAACGAAAAAATCATCCACAATAACTTAGTTGAACACCAAGAATTAAAACAAATATGCTGTGTTAAGTTAATATTCACTTTAACTTTGTGAGGAAGTGTATAACATCAAAAATAAGGCGCGAGGTTTAAAACTTATAATTAAAAATTGAAAATTACTAAATTATACGCAAATTACTATCAGAACGTTGACTTTATGTTTTTAATAATTTCATCTTATAAACCTGTTTACTAGCATTGTGTGATTTTTCATGATTGAACGTATACCCGCCCAGTACTTCTGAAACGTCAAGAATATAATTTTCCAGATCATCTGCATGAAGTTAACGGACACTTGGAGAAAAATTCTTGTGAGTTTGTAGTGTGGAAATAAATCAACCACTTACTTTTAAATATAACCTAATATTTCATCAAAACTACTGTACTTTAAAAAATCACTGTCAGTTAAATTTCAGCTCAATCTCTTAACTTACCTCTGGTGACGCGTTCACGTCTGATTATTGTGAGAAAAGTCTTGTAAAAAATTCAGAAGATTCTTCAGAAATTCAAATAAAACTGCGTTTTCATCGTTTAAAACGTTGTAGAAATGGTCATTTTTTCACCGTACCCTATATTTGATACCTACTCCACTGCTAATATTGACTAAAATAAAGCACAAACAGTTTTTATAAGCAAAAAGAATTTTAACATAATGTCCTTTTTCAAATGAAGGTAATAGTTATCAAATTTCTTTCACTGTTAGCTGTCATATTTTTGAATGAATATAATTATAGTCTCAAACTGAAAATTTGAAGCGTTTTTAAAGTTTACTTTTTTGGTAAATTTCATCAAATATTATCTTAAAGATTTTAATTTCCTGTTTGACTTCACAGTTAAGAGCTTTTGAATAGATTAACACACATTATTGACACAATAAGAATGTGGATATTTTTTTCGAGATTAGTAACGAGGATGCATGAATTTTTAGAGATATTATTTTCCAAAGATTCGTTTCTGGACGATACTATAACAAATCGTTTAAGTTTTAACCAACTAATACATCGAGGATTCCAATAGATTATTTTTTGGAGTCATAAGACAGTAAAAATGTGCATTATTCTACAGTTTGTTGTTCAACCTTACTTATAAATTATAAGAATAGTTTTTCATTTTGGAATAATCCATAAATTTTATCGCTTCATATTCCTAATTCGAATATATATTAAACCAAGGTAATGTTTTGTATTTTTAGATTCAAAAGCATGAATAGGTAATATTTTTGAGAGAATAAATAGCGAAGTACGTATCTCACATAAGTTTCAATGCCACTTACTTTAACATTAAATCATGAACTATTATCAGAATTATTATTTCTTTTTTCAACGTGTTTCTAATTTTGGACAAAAGCGATAGGGAAATAAAATAGAGACCAAAATCATTTTTTCTGAGAATTTCATACGGCGGTTTAAATAGCATTGAAACAACATGTTAATTCGCATGTATAAAAAGACCAGAAATAATAAAGAATTATCAAATATTTTAAATATAATCTTAAATAAAAACCGAAATTCGTATATTTATGTGAAATTTTAAAGTAATTGTCGTTTAAGTACAAAATTTTAATTTAAATATATTCCAAGAGTGTTTTGAATTGCAAAATACCTTAAAATTCCATAAAATTCGTAGAATGTCTTTAAAATTCTACCGCCCTTTAATATTGGTTAGGTCAATCTTGAAAAATTTCAACTCAACCTACAATTATTTAATCATTCCAATAATTTATGATAAAACCATACCGATTTAACCCGAGTAAAATAGAGGTGAACTCAACTTTGTTGAAACGGTATGTACACTAAAAAATGAAAGAGTGTGAACAGTGATAAAAATATGCTTCTAAGTATTTAATAATATTTTAAATTGAAAATATAGAAATAATTTTTAGTTTCCATTATCAAAAGATTTCGGATAGAATCGAAAGTTTCTGCGCGTGAAAAATAAAGTGGCATATTTCCGATCAAACTATTTGAAATATTTTCATAACATTAAAAACTGATCATACGATAGTTTGATTTTGTTTCTTTATTGAGTTAAGTCAATAGCACTCTTATTCGTAAAAGCATATAAGTTCCATCAATTTTAATTATCTGGAAACATGAAAATTTTCGTGAAAGATTTTAATGATGATTTTAACTAACGTCTGAATTCAAGAAAATTGACAAGATCCCTTGGAAAAATATTATTGAAACAAACAGCCTTGACTAAAAAGTTGTTAACCAGATACGGTTGCCTCATGTACAGATGATATAAAAGAATTAATTTAGTCCCGTACGCCAAAACAAAAATAATCAAATGGTAACTTATCTAAAATTTAATTTTACGCTTCTTTTGTCCATAGATATAAAACTTTATGAGGTTCCCATAACCAATTTTTGTAACTAAACGATTTTAGATTGTATATTTTGAGCATGCCCACAGTTTCTTGCACTCAAATAAACCTTCATTTTCTTTTTTAATCCAATTTTTTGAATCTATTGTTATTGATGATGAATTGTTTTAAATGTTTAATCTTGCTCCTAAAAACTTCGAGACATGTTTTGCCTAGAATGTCCTATTTTTGCAACTATTCAGATGCATGAATTATTATTCTCATCAAAAGGCTCAACAAATCTTTTAGCCGTTGCAGTTAAAAATCGGGCAAATCTTTAATTTCAGCGTAAATAAAATTTCTTATTACAACTAATTACTCGGTGTCAGCTTTATGTATTTGTTTGAAAATCAGTTTAATTGTTTTCTTTTGTTTTTTAAATCAGATAAAGTTTGAGGAAATAAAAAATAACTTGAATATCTGTTTTTCTCTTTTGTTTCTTAAGATAAATCTGCCATGTTTTCGAGAATTTATCGGATAAAATATTAAATTATAACTAAGAATCACACTATTTTCCATTAAATTCGTTTGACTTCGTTAAAAATCTAAATGGTGAAAAAGCGCTAATTACAGGGGTAACAGGTCAGGTATGCGTGAAAATTTATCTTAGGATGGCTCATACCTGGCCGAGTTACTACTAAAAAAGGGATACGAGGTTTCTCTACTTTTTTTATCTCAAGGTTCACGGTATTCTTCGGCGTAGCAGTTCTTTCAATACTGGTAGAATTGTCCACCTATATACGGACAAAGCCAACTTCATGTCTGGTATCTATAGCATAGATATAGAAAAATTCAAGCTTCACTACGGCGATTTGACCGACATGTCAAGTCTGTGCCACATAATCACACAAATCGAACCTGATGAAATTTACAATCTTGCTGCTCAGAGTCATGTTAAGGTTTGCGCCTGTTTTAACAGACTTCATTCGAGCTTCCCGAGTACACATCTGACGTTGCTGCTATTGGGTTTCTAAGGCTTCTCGAGGCTGTAAGATCGGCTAAAATCGGCAACAAAATTAAGATTTACCAAGTATTACATTTTTGGTGACAGGCTTCAACCAGCGAGATGTTCGGGGACAGTCCTGAGCGCCCTCAGAATGAAAATACTCCCCTACACCCCTGTTCTCCCTACGGTTTTTTATGTTTTACTTACAGGCGCGGCAAAAGTCTACGCGCATCACATTGCCCGAATTTACCGCGATGGCTTCAACATGTTCATTGCCTCAGGCATACTCTTCAACCATGAAAGTCCTAGACGAGGTACGGTTCCTGTATGTTTAGGCGAGAACTTTGTAACAAGGAAAATCACTCGTGGGGTAGCCCGGATACATTTAGGATTAATAAAATTTGTGAGCATTTTATGACTAAAGATCACTCTCGGTAACCTCGATTCTTTTAGAGATTGGGGGCACGCCAAGGATTACGTTAAGGTTGGCGTTAACTTATTACAAGGCTATGTGGCTTATGCTGCAACAACCTAAGCCGGACGATTTCGTTATCGCAACTGGTCAAACCACGAGTGTACGAGAATTTACTTTGAAGTGCTTCCGGCATATTGGCCTCGAAATAACGTGGCTTTATGAATTATACCAGGTGGAAAGGAAATGGTTTGGAGGAGACTGGGGAAGACCAAAATGGCGTCGTGCGTATCAGGATTGACGAAAAGTACTTCAGAGCTAAGGAAGTGGTAGTCTCTTGACTTTAACACAGAGTTATCTACACGGCGATTCATCGAAAGCTAGAAGAGTACTCAACTGGTCACCGAAGGTTACTCTAGAAGTGAATCGATTTAGTTATTCTAAGGAACTTATTGAAGAAATGGTTGAGTTCGATTTGAAGATAGTTGAAAAAACCCATTGTAATATTTACATAAAATAACTAATAAAATTGAGTGCACCAAATTAATAGTTTTTGTTTCATCAATGTCCAGTTGCAGTTTTTTTCCATGCACACATATCTTAATACAATATAATTGTCAGTTTCACACGGGCGACATTTTTTTGAAGTTATAGATTGTTTTTGTCTGCAAAAACCTTGCAAGATATATCTTGGAAATTGGTGTCTCCCGTAATCCATCCAGTAGTAGTCGATTGGGCAAATAAAGATATTTTTAACCAGAGATACGACCTGACTCTGGTTAATCTCTGTTGCGTACTCATTAATTATCGGTTGTATCTTCGGGTAGAGACAAATAGGTGGCGGTTTTTTCTCGCGTAGCGTTGGATTCTGGAATACAAATCCTTGGTAATCGGGTGTGTTAATTGACATAAGATTTTTATTAAAGTATTGTTTGACATAATTTATCACAGTTAAATTTGAGGGTTCTTTGAATTCAACTATTTCTGGGTCTTCGAAAGGGATCGTAGGCATCACATTCCAAAAATCTTCAACAGCGCCTATCATTTTGTAGGGAGGTTGAAAGTTTGGCTTCTCCACATAGGACCAACCGGCCCTGACGTCTGCATAACTTTCAACCTTATTTGTGGTGACGAGTGTGCTTAGACCAGCAAACACTAACATACTTACAAGGCCAGGCATGGCACTAATAATTCGCTAATGGTTTAAGGTAATTCAAAAAATCAGTTATCTAAGCGATTATTTAACGACGCCGATTGTTTAGCCGTAACGTATTTCAGCCTTCTTTTTATCCAAATTGAAGCAACAAAACAATTTTGGTTTTAATATACGTTTCTCATGATGTCAACTTGTAAAATTTATTTCCAGGCACTGACAAATTTCTGGTTTGGTTCATTTAAATTGATCCTCTATTCTCAAAGGACAAATATCTACGTTAATTGAGCAAACAATTCGTCAATCGCGATTTCAAACCGTTTTATAAATTCTTAAATGGCAAAATTTTACGATGCTAAAATTATACAAATGGGCGCGCTTTCAGCGTTACAGATTATTATCAATAAGAAAAAAAAATACGAATTGAAAAACAATAAAAATGTCTTAAATCGAAGATTTGTGCCCAATCATCAATATAATGTGTAACTTTATCAAAGCGTGTAAATTTAAATACATTTGAAAGGAGGAAACCAACATGAATGCAATGAAATTTCCGCTAATCTCCAACCAATGAATGCACTCCGTTTCTAAAATTAAGAAAATTAAATATATCATTTAATAATGAAAAAATACTCCGATAACTCCTTTTTTCATCAAAATTTTAATATTTTTGTCGTTAAAGATTGCCCTAGGTGAATTAAATCTGTTTGAACAAAAATCTAAATACTAAATAAAATTCAAAACCGGCACGATTCAAAAGTGTAATATTACATGCATAAAAGGCGGATATATTTATTTGTGTTTCGGGGAATTTTTAAATAGCTTATACTAAGATAAACTTTTCCACTTAATAATCAAAATTTATCGATTTAACAAAAAAGCAAGTCTGTTTATTTTTGATACGACATTTTCTCGAGTCTTTAAGAAAATTAAGAATCCTAGAGGGAGAAAAAAATTATTCAGGAGTTAGAACTGCATTATTTTTGTTTGGAATAATTTTTACTTTTTAGGTTAAGCGTCCAAATAGCCTTGGATGGAATTAATTTCAAGAATTTCAAAGGTAACTAAAATAATTAATAGCCATGTCGATGGGTAAAATTAATAAGTTAAAACTTTATCAATGGACAAATTGAGCCTGTAAACATTGAATACATCCTTAAATTTCATCGATTTTTTCGTAAAAATTGATGAGTTATTGCATATAAACGAAAGAAGTCTGTTAAAGTGGCCACTCAAGACAAAATATCGTGATATTCATATTTAAATTTAAATTACGTGTGATTGTTTGTTACAAAAACTATTGGTTTTAACTTTCATCCCATTGTTATCGGAACTACTTAGTGTCAAAATTTCAATCATTAAATGATATTCATATTTGGTTCTTGTTTAGATTGCGTGGATCTGACAGTTTCAAATCAATCTAAGCCTTTTCAATTAGATAAAAATTAAGTACCATGCTCATTTATAAGATCAAGAATCTTAAATTAGTTTTCCTTTTATTCTCAGAAATCCGGCCCTTAAAAAGCATCATTCCAGTATTCTTCATTTTGGTAGCTTAAATGACAGTAATAACAATTTTCAATATTAATTTAAAGATGTAAAATATTTCTTCAGATTTTTATAAATGCCGGATTCTTCGATGAAAAATCCGCTTTTTGAATAGATGGAATCTATCGTTAATATCAGTAGTTTCGAAAAATTTTACTAATTTTGCGCAGGCACCGCCTCTGATTTCTAATCTTTCTAATTTTCTATTCATTCTTAATTTTATAATAATGTCTCAACCAAAAAAATTTATCGCTTTAAATAATTTTTATTTTCAAATAAATTTGCGGTTGCGTATATTTTTACATGACAAAGAATGCCAAAATTCTGAAATAAATTAAAAAATCGGTTATTAAAATTCTAATTTATTTATCTGGCTTTTGGCTCAGTCATTTAAATGGAGTCGTCTTGACTATAATATATATTCGAATACGTAAAAGTTAACACCGTGTGATTGAGGATAAATTCAGAAATTAATTAAACCTTTTATAATTTTAAGTTTTTGAAAAGTATTCATAGAAATATTAATACTTTATCTTGCGTCTTTTAAAAGTCTAAGTTTCTATTTTAATTAAGTGTAAGTCAATTATAATACAATAAAACGCGGTCGTTTTATTCAACAACACAAATTTTAATTTATTTTATTATAAATGTCAAATCAAAGATTCGGCTAATTTTAAAATTTGTTTATCATTAAAGTAGGATGAGTTGATGTATTCAATTTCGTATGTTTTTATAAATATATATGCATTTATACGACTTTTTCCCTTCTAACCCACTGTACACCTGTTAAATTTTGTGGTTTTTCGTGTTTAATTATCGAAAATACGCAAGGTTTTAAAAATCGTTTAAGTTAGTCTTTGATTTCCGATTTATTCAATTTTGAAGAGGTCAGAATAATTTATTTAATAGAGTTTAAAGTAAATCTTAAGCCATCGATATTTTTTCTTCGCAGTAAAATATTATGTAGTTTATTTTTATTCGATTTTATTATAAATTTATTGTATTGTGGTTATCACGACTTTTTCTCCAACGGAAAATTTGGGCGTGCGCATAATACAGATATTAACAATTTTGTTAAAATTTTATGCAATCGAAATTATAACTCAACGCTTGATGTGTTACTTCTGTTTTTCTTAATTTATGGTCAAATAATTATCTTCAGTGTTTTAACAGGCTGTTATTAATTTCCTTCACTGTCTATATTTATGGGAGTTATAATCTGATGGCTTATACAGGTTTAAAAATCCAGGGGCTGAGTATCGTCTAATTCCTGTTTCGGAATTTAATATGACAATTAAATTATACTTATTCAATCAATCGATTACGCTCAGTGAATGAGCTTAGGAACTGGTCAATGTTCTTTCATGCCAATAAAACTTCCAAGTATTAATAACTTTTATCAAATTAGAAGCTTTCGAAAATCGGAATTTTTTGTCAAATTACCATGTTTTCTCAACGTCTAAACATCCGAAATTTATTTTAAATTTTTAAACTTAAATAGAGATGGCGGTAATTTCATCATATATGCTTTTATTTATAAGCCAGCTGATAAAAATATCAAACAGGTGAGCCAAGTAATTCTAAAACTATAAACCGTTCCATACTTAAAAATCTTAATTCGTTTTCATCACCTTTTGAATCGTTAAAGATAGCTATTTTGGGGGTGCGATTGCGAAATTAGACCAAAGTAAAAAAATACTTCTGACACATTCAAATGAGTTTTAGTCATTAAAGTTATACAACAGTGTGGGGTGGCATATATGATAAATCTGCCACGAAATTGTAATTAAATGGAGGGTTTTGCCATATCGTGACTAATCGTAGATTATCGATATACACGTCATGAAAATGACTCAGAGTAAGAATTTCATTTAAAGTTAACATTTTAATTTTTATGATTCAAACAAAATATTAATTTTTTGAGATGATAGAAGTAAGTCGTCTTCGAGTTTTGGTTCGATCGAGTTTCTGTGTTTTCGGATTTCTAATGATAATAAAAATAAATACCATAACCCAAACATAAACTTACATTTCTGTCATTAAATTCATCAGAGCAATAAATTTTTTTCATTTATAAAAGGTATATCCTGAACGATACAAAGTTTAAGAAGTGATTTTAGATATTTTTCCGTATTGGTCAAACCTTTGTTTGGTTTAAATTTACCGAATTGTTTAAAATAGAAATGATTTGTGTGTTAGTGTCTTATTTAGTGTTATTTAAAATTTTTAAACTTAGTTACCATGTCTTTCGTTCGGATACTCAAATTACACCAGTCATGCGCTTAATAAATTAGACGAAGACAGGTCTATGTGAAATTTAGTTCATATTCATCTAAGGAGATTCTCAAAAATTTGTGCGATAATTAGCATAGATATTTGATACGTTGTGTGGAGGTGTATGGAAGTCACCTGAGATCGTTTCATTCTAAATACCAATGGTTACGTGACCAAAGCGTTACATAAGGAGGTGTAGCAATGAATTTTTACTGAATACAGGAGACACATTTAAGCTATAAAATATTTAATTTTCAGTGACAATATGTTTATTAATACGATTTGGTGCTTTTCCTCACATAATTGACCTTAGTTGATTTATGGTAAAGGCGTAAAATGATACTTTACATCACTGTTTTGGTTTGTGTTTTATTTCGTCAGTTGAATAGTTTTGTTTCAATTCTCACTCAATTTTAATCATCTTATTTTATCCGCATGCGTACTACTTTAATAGATTTTTTAGTTCAGCCGATAGTCTATAAAATCCAATAATCATTGAATTAAAATTCGAAAATGGGAAATTAACTTAATATTATCGAGCTCGAGACAGTTTTATCGATAAACATAACTAATTTATCAAACTATTTTGATTCATTTAAACTTTTCTTATTGTAAAAACCGAATGGAGAATAACTCGGTGAACACATGAAAATTTTAATTCAATAATGGCATTAATCAAAAATCGGAGACTATAATTTTCATATGGTATATTTTTTCAGGAACTATTATATTGCTAATGTCTCATAAAGTAAAATGAATATTTATAAAAAAATCTATTCAAGGATAAACAAATGAAGCCTCAAGCAAGCATTTCCCCTATTTTTTGAAAAGAAATGCATTGTCTCCAGCACGCACTTCAGAAGGTGATCTGGCATCAAATTTCGAATAATGAAAGGGAAAGAATAATGGACCTGACACTAGAAAGCTATTTTGCAACTGCAATAGCTTTTTGTGTGGGAGAAACTCTCAAATTGTTTACAGTAATTTACAAAAATATTCAAGAACATGTTATTCTTTGCCTTAAGAAAATGGAGTTGACAAACGATTTAAATCGAATTTTGAAGGAAATGAGAAGTTTCTCCCATTAGTTGATCCAGAGAGTCCTTTGTTATCAATAAAACAAGCGTGTTATTTTCAAAGTAACTTCCAATCAACTATAATGAACCACTAAACGCTTCACATAAGTGGCTGCGTGAATGACCGAGAAAAAACGAGAGAAATAAGAGAAAATTTTTATTGATTTAAATGAAACTTGAAGAACATAATGATTATAACAACCTTTTTGATCTAAACACGGCGCGTTTTCAGACCTTGAGTTAACTTTGAAGAGGGTGAGTAAAACTTTTATAGCAGGTTTTATCAATTTTTCTGCTTTTAAAAGTCGAAATATTTCATAAATATAAGTAAGAACTCGAAAGGAAGGATATAGCACCAAATTCAAAAACATACGAAAACTAACGAGAAACGTTATGTGTAAAGAGAATTCTCTCACCTGTATTCGTGTTTGAAAAAGCTAGAATTCACCATATGTCACTATTTATTTGGGAATTAAAAATAATAGAGTATAATTTAAATATCCTACTCCTCGCTTCTCTTTGGTGAACCCGGCAGAAAATTGTCGATAAAAATTAAAAATACGGATCCCCGTATTGAGAATCAAAAGGAAAATAGTTGCAAGAATTAATGCGAGGAAATATTGGAAAAGCTAATTACTTCTTGCGGACCATTTTATCTATAAATGCCCCAATCTAGCAAAAATAAATATATTTAAATTCAATTTATTTAATTTTTTTGAAAGATTCGAAAGATGACTGTTAAAATAATTCAATTATTTGCATAGAATATAAAGAGAATCTTAGCTCGGTTATTATTTTATATACGCGCGAATAATGTTATAATATTCATTATTTAAGGGTTGAATCAAACACTAATAAAACCATTCCCAAGACACACACCAGATTTATAAATGAAGGCCTTAAGATATATTCTCTCATGAATACAGTAATTGTATAAAGTTAGTTATAAGGACGATGAAATATCTTGTAAATTTAAAAATCTTAACCATCTAAGATTGGTTGAACTAATATGTATGAAATATTTCATATTTACCACCATTTGAACCACAAAATCCTAAAATCTGTGATGGTTTAGTTGGTTAGAAAAATCAAAAACACAAAGCCAGAGTTGGACGAAATGTACTTACGAAATATTCACACGTACGGCCTGTATCGTCATAAATCGGTACTGATAAAATCAACATTTATACATATTTTACATAAGATATTTAAATTACTTTGGATTTAAATATTTTACGCGAGGTACAAGTCCAGGTGCTGGAAGTGCCCATGACTCAATTCGATACTTCTACAAAAAATATGTAAATATTATGGGCTGTTTGTTTCAAATTCCACTCATATTGACATAACATGATTCTGTTCGACGTGTAAAAACTAGAAAATAGGAATCTAGCTGCTAATGATTAAAGACAAACTTTCAATCCTTCATAGGTGGGACCGATGAGCGTCGGGGGATCGACTAGAGTATAGGTGAACTTCTTAAATATTTTGATAACCTGCGGAGAATTATCCCTTTCAGATTAAACTGAGTGAGGGGTAGCGTTTCTTTCCCGCCAACCTATGCCGCGGAGGTACAGTGCTCTGGTTTGCGGGGAAGAGGGTGAGCGTTCTAATGATAGAAAGCCTCGCACTACCTGATTACTAGTGTTTACACAACGAAAGGGTACCGAGGGGCTATAGAGAACTGAAACGAGCATTATGAAAGGACGTACGCGTACGTAAGCATTCTAAGAAAAAAGCCCTGGTAGGTTTTGCTAATCCTAGCTCTACGAAAGGAGAAACGTTCAAAAGAAAATCAGCTATTTAAAGCCAGATTCAACATGCGAAGTAAGAAGTAACTCTCGCCATCGGTATAAAGTTTGAGATGAAAAAACAAGAAAATTTAAATTAAGTGTTGGATATGGTAGATATCGAAGAAATACATGACTATGGTTTTTGAAAAACTAAATTAAAAAATTGTATATAAACTTGAAATCGAATCAAAACAAGTACTTCATAAAAGTTCAGCAAATAGAGCCATCGTGGAATCTGCTTTTAATAAACTGTGGAATTATCAAAATACCTCCAATAATTAAGAAAATAAAAAAACGAATAATGAGTATTTTAATCTTTCAATATCTGGTTAAATATTTTCATTCATATAAACAGTTTAAATTTTAAATAATTGTAAGGATCATTGAGGTGAATAATGTACAGTTGAACTGCCTGTTCGGGATGGTTCAAACGAGTTACTAATGACACAAATACCAGGGAAAAAAGAATATTTAAAACGTTTCCGAACCCAAAAAATGTGGGCTTTTTGCTATAAATCAATTATAACAATCAATCTAGAGATAGAGTCATAAGATGAGCTTCGGCGAATGCCACGTTTAATCTCTCGATGTTTAAAATAAGAATGCAAAAAAGTAGCTGCTCACACCACAAAAGATCTACAACAAAGCAGGGTAGAATGTGACTTAGTTGGAAAAATCGAATATTTATTTAACTTACCTTCAATCACCGGATCTTACCATGGGGATGTTTGCGAGAATCGATCGTTAATAACTATAAAAATATCAAGAGGATTTTTTTCCTAATAAATTCAGTCTTCTAAGAATTAAACAAAAGCTTTTAAAGCAGGAAAAGTTTGTGTTGATTTTATGTTTCTGACCCTATGAAATGCAACACAAAAATTAAAACCTATGGAAAGACTCATATACATTTTAGGCAAACGTACGTCGACTTCTCTGGAGAATAACCAAGTTTGAAACAAACAATGCATAGGTGTCTTCGAAATATATGTATATTAAAGGAAGAATGCGAAGAATAGACCAAGCGGTTGAGCACGCGTGATGACTTATAAGTAATGTCCGTCTAAAAATTAAATTCTGATTATCTTGAAATAATTCGAGTAAAATCATTCTCTATGAGTTTACCAACACCTCAAACTTTATTTAAGTTTATTTTCATGGTAAAGATTCGTTTTCATTAATGATAGTCGGTTAACAAGGGAATATATACTTTATACCGAGCTGTACGAATTTAAGAATATTATATATTTTTTTGAATTATACGTTCCAGTTTAGTTTCTAATTTGGTTCTTCGTAAAAAATAAACGGGTGAAAAAATTTAAATTGATAATAGAGTTAAACAGACGATTCGAAGACCTCTAATCGGGACAAAATTTATATTATTTGAAATTTCTTCGAAGATTCTTGTTAATTTTTTAATGAACAGAATACGCGTGAATAAAAGAAAAAAATAAGAATCTTCAAGATTTAAAATGGAAATAATAGCATAATTCAGCTATAAATTTCGTTGAAAACAGTCTTAAAGTAGAGGAGAAAATATAATTTGTTTTAAATTTTGGAAAATCGGTTGGAAAAGAATTTAATGCATACACATATTAACTCAAACAGAGAAATCACAGTGGTAAGAATCCTTTTTTGTGTTAATTTTTCTGACTTATGCCTCAAATAGCACATTAGAGACAAATTATTTTTAAATGCAAAAAATTTTCGGAAAGCTTACAAATTGTAATTTCACCTTTTCGCATTTATGAAATTTAAATTGCTGCCTGTAAGAAGGCATGTTGAAGATGACTCAATGCCATCATAGTCGATCAAATTAGGCAGAGGGTTGACATAAATCCCACTGAATCATGAAAGAAAACTAATTTTCGGTGTGAATGAAACTAGAATTACAAAAAAGTTTATTCCATGACGCATGTTAAAATAAAACATTTTCTGGTTTTAAGAATAATACAAATTGAATCATGATTTTATGATGTTCCAGTCCTGACTGGTTACGTAAGCTCAAGTGTTTTTAACACGGAAATTTGTAAAATTCCAGGATTTTTTGAAAATTTGATCACGATTAAAATGTGTTTTATCGTTCAAACGAAGATACCATCGATGAACTCCATTCTTTCAAAAAATGTCTTTAATTTTTAAAAATATCAAAAAGTAAAATCAGAGGAATACAATTTTAGGAGCACCATTCCATATTTACACGCTAAACTATGATAGTTTTCTAAATTTAATTTCCTCAGAATGATTCAACCTATAGGCAGAGGAATCGATCTCAGTTTTAAAGATTATAACTGAACAGATCCAATTGATGAAAAATTTTCAGTCAGCTTTTAATCTTCCACAAAGAATACATTTAAAATGAGCCATTTATTTTATGAGTTAGACCTCAGCCAATCAGAAAACTATTTTCATCTTTTAAAGCCATGTTGAAACTGTAACTGAAAAACATCACCTCTTTAATGGATTAGATTTCGGAACTTATTAAATGCTATAGGTCTGCAACCGGTCTTTTTCGGCACGAGGTGTCACAATGCCATTCAAAGAAAGAGTTTGATTGATGACTATATTTATATTAATTTCATATGAAAAAACGTTATTAAGAATGCATAAAGTTGAAAAGAGTATAATGGAAAAAACGACGACAGTAGTAGGAGTAGTCTTTGAAACTGAAACACCATATGAAATAAATTTCTTTTGCGTGGATTTTGATAAGCTATAATTTTTTCCTTTCAATCAAAGGTATTATACATTTAAACAGTTTTGAGATGTTTCAAAGAAAACCACCCTCTACGTCGTTGTGAGGCAGTAAACATCTTAATCTGTGGCTTAAAGAAGCTTGGTTATTCAAATGGTTACGTCTCAAAACTTATTTAAATTAGACATGAAAATTTTCATTAAAATAAGGTACTGAAGCTAGAAATTAACAACATAGGTTGGATGTATGGACCGTCGAAAAATAAAGAAACGACCATCTTACATTGCAATACGGCGTCAACTTGAGCGGCAATTTTAAAATTTAATGCTTCTGATTATCTTATTGAGCATGATGAGTCAAAGCTATCAGGGCGTCTATAGAAGAAATCTTTATCCTTTATAAAGCCCCAGGTAAAGCTCGGTTTACTAGGCTCCGCCCTTACGCGCTTATACCACTTTTCTGCAATCTGGACATAGTGTAAAAACTATGTGTCGGGTGCGTGGGACCTGAACCTCTCTTCTGCCCACTAGGCAACCATATCTCTGTGGCGTTTTATCAAAAGGAAGAACAATGATGTTTATTAAAAACTTATAAACTTCACAAAATGTAAACAAGTTAAAAACTTAAAAAGCAAAAAAATGCGTGTTTGAAGATGAAACATGGTATTTATCTGATTTAATATGTCAGGTGTTTTACCTTTCTGTTAAGAAGTATTTACACCTTATTAAATTTACACTATTTTACTAATATGCGATTGACACCGCAACTGTTAAGCCTACAGACTAGCATGTTATTCATATCTTTAAGAGTTTAAACACTTTTAACCCATGGAGGAATATTTTAATGTGGCATGAGAGGCTAATTTATCACAGAAAGTTTCTGAACGATCGCATTTTCATATTTGCATGCTTAAACACGATTGACAGTGGGGGTAATCAGTTACCGGTTGGAACCTCACATCTACTAAGAAGATGCTTGCAGGAGAGAATTATCACGTGAGACCTTCTGGAGTGTTTAAAGCACCTGTATAGTCATTATTAAGTGAAATTACGTCAAGATCATTGATTTAGAGTAAATATAAATGATAAAGAGAAGTTTATGGTACAGCCAATTAAGAGCTTATGGTTGCCTTGTGAACGACGAGGTTAAAATACAACCTTCTTGTGCAATTATAGAAATGAAGAAAGAGTTTAAAGCTATTTAAAAGTACATTTAAAACCCATGTTGTAAGAAGGCGGTTCCAATACAAACTCAAAAATTAAATAAAAATACAACGGTTTTGCATTTTTGACTAAGTTTGACGCGTGCGCAAAAAATGTCTTCAGACAGCTCTCAGAAGTAAAGTAGCACGACTCCACACAAATTTTAACCAATTAACAAAAAATAGCTTCTAAAAAATAAAGACAAATATGTTTGTATTTTTGTTGCTGAAAGTAAAATTTAATTTAACATACTTTAAATTGGAAATTTGTTTCCCTCTGCAAGCACTTCAGGTTTCCAGAAAAATTCTGGAAAGAATACTTCTAGTCGCGGTATTTCCTATTTTTCATCTGAAAAAATTCGAATTTTGAAAACTTTGCTTGTGATCTTTATGTTACATGCTCATACAATTAAATTACAATATGGCGTGTTATTTCGTACTTAGTCGTTTATGACCACCACTTTTACATTACTTTCTAAGAACTGTATTTTTAGTCACTTTATGATCTTGTTTATTTTCTACGCCATTTAGTCGTTAGCTAGTCAGCCTTTAAAATAAATAATTTATTTTAATTTCAAATAGAACAGGGTATTGAAGTGTTTGATTGTTTTTTCTTTTAACGTTTCGACGTATGAAGACATCTTCTTGGTTTGACTTAATACCCGTTCTTTTTCCAGTTATTTTTCGTTTTTGGTATTTTTGAATCAAATCGAAACTAAATATCGCTTGTATCTTTTTTTTGCCATTTAATAACATGGTGGGCCTGTACTTCTCAATTAAAAATTCATAATCATAGATCTTAGTCCTCTTGACCTTCTATTTGAAAATTATTTTCAAAAGATCTTGCGGAGATGTGAATTAAATACTTTTCTTCTTAATTTAGCTTTTTATTTGAACATAAGTCACTTATTCCGATTTTCAACTTTATTCAAACACTTATTCTAATATAGTTTATCCTTTTGCACTATCTTTAAAATATTTTGGATTTGAAGTGTTTTGTTTCAAAATTAAACGTTATTTTTCAAAATATTCATAATTATACAAATCTTGTAATGTCTATCATTGGTCAGAGTTAAGATATCCATAGCTTCAACATATAATCAAATTAAAGTGTTTTCATCGAAATAAATTTCTTACCATCGTCAGGGGCTTAAACGTGAGCTTATTTCTCATTATTATTTTTCGCGCTTGTTTTTAAAGTAACAACACGTGTATTTTAGAGCCTAAATTCGTAAACTTGTTTGATGTGTCAACTTATTTTATTCTTTGGGTAAATTAAGAATTTAAAAATAAAATTTATCTCGTTTGGTTTAACTATTTGTTTGAATCCTTTTACGAATTAAATTAAGCCCAAAATGATTTAATTCTGAAAAAAGATATTTCGGGTAAGCGCGAAATACCAGGGGAAAATGTCTAACTTATATCTCGCCACGCCGCATTTCGATACCGGATTTTTTACGCTCCCAGAAACTGATACTGGAAGAATATTTTAATCAGTTGAACAGCAATGAGTTAAAGGATCATATAAAATTGACAGAACCTCAAACACGAAAATTTAACAAAAATAATTTATTCAAATACTTTTGACACTTTACTTTGTGTGCCATCTAACACTAAATCATTGAAGTTTTTTGGTTAAAAGACGAACTTAATCAAAATTTTCAAGAAATTACGAAATTCAGAAAAAGATCGTAAAAAAGCAACATAAAAAAATCGGTGCGTCAAAATCGGAGAATTAGTCATATTCATATTTTCACATATGATTTGGAATGAGAATAAATGAAAAGTCAGAATTTCCTTCCAAAGCCTATTTTATTGAGATAACTCAAAAACGCATGTCGGCCTCGAGGAGTGCATCTCTGTATATATGTCCATATATAGAATAAATGATCTCTTAAAACATTTGAGATTTTGCAAAAAGAGCTATTTTAAGTTATAAAAGCCAGGATAACTTTTAAAATACTGAGAAAGGCCTATATTTAAAATTATCTGTTTTTTCAATCACAGGTAGTATTTCTCTCTGAGACAAGGTTCAAGTTACATGCTGATATAAATGACGAATATTTCTAATGTTGATTTTGATTTACGATATATCAACAAATACAGATGGACTAATCCTTTATTTCTGGTCAATTATCTTAACAGATTGAAAATTTCACAAAAAGATCGCAAAATAAGCGTTTACCATAGAATTTAGAGAGAACAATATTTTTGGTTATTCAAAGTTTATTGTGAGAGATATCAAAATTTCCACGCCGAAGCCATGAAATAAAATTTCAACAACAATTGTATACCAGGAAGTTACTTACGTTCATATATCGCCTGTATGAATCCAGAATTAATTTTTTTATTCGTGGGGAATAATAAAAATAAAACATGTGAGAATGAATAATCTGAGCTACCCTCGAATATTGCATCATTTGTAGATATATTACAAACTGAAAGTTTATTTTCTGACTAGATCTTAGAAAAAAATTAGATTACAAACAATCTTGATTTTTGACAAGCTTTTTTGCAATACTACATGATATTTTTCAATAGTGTTGAAAAAATCATCTATGGGAGCCACGTTAATCAAACGACTCGAATTGTAAAATATCTTTAATTACTTTCAGCAAATTTTTAAATTTAGTTTTTTTAATTTCAAGGCCAGTTTAAATTTTCAAGTTAAAATAACTTATGGTATGAACAACGTGATAAGACATTTCAAATTAACGATCATATATGGCATGTTGTAAATTTCTGTGTATCTTTTAACTAATTTTGATCAATTCGATGTTTAAATCGAAAAATTGCAACCAAGTTTGATTTGACTAGACTGGAGCACCATCAGCCAAAACAGTCTCATCAAATTGACAGGATTTTAAAAATATTATATTTCTAAAATACGTAATTTTCAATAATTGATTGTATTTTATTTTTATACTTCTATCAAAACGTTTGATATGCGTAAGAAATGGTGAATTATGTTTTTAAAAAAATTTTTACTTCGTGAAGAGTACCAACAGTAAATATTTAATTGCAGGTGGCAAATGCGCAGGTTTTATCTGAAGACATTATTTCTATTTTTTATACTGTACACGTTTTTATTGAAGATAACAAAAAAATTAAAATCGAAGAAAATAGACATGTCATCAACTCAGGTATATTTTGAGTTTTTTTATTAGATGAGCATGCGAAGTGACCATATCAGCAAAAAACAACCATCTTGCACTTCTCGTATTGAAGAAATAAGAAAAATCATAAAAGCTGATCTTTTGTATTTAAATAATTTTCCAAACTACTGCGGAATAAATAATACAACCAGATACACGAAAAAGAAAAATATTAAAATCTTATTTTTCTTAATTGCAGATGGAGTGAAAAATATACAAATTCTCAGACTTTTCAATCGAATGTACTCGACGAAACACATATATTTAATTCATATTGATAAAGTAAGTAAAAAATTTTAATTAGAGATCCACTGACTTATATGATGATTTATTCGGAACTCTTAAAAATATTTCAAACGTGTACTTCATGAACGACAGAGAATCAGTGATGTGGGGTGGTGCAACACTTTTACACATCATCTTAAGAGCAATTAAAATGTTTTCTTTCTACGATTGGGATTTCTTTATAAATCTCAGTGGATCAGATTATTTTATAAAGTTTCAAATATCCCTCATATCAGGCCTCTCCATAGTCTTGAAACTTATCTTGGGAAGCACCAAAATTTTAATTTTTTGAAATACACGAAAAACAATAGCAGGTATAAGTTCAAGAATATTAACAAGAAATCCTAAAAATTATAAAATTAAAAATGTTTTAAAACATTTTCACCCAAGATAACTTAGAAGAAAATTATAACTCTAATTTTTTTGTTAAAAACTATTTGTTCCTTTTCAACATTTAATTTTAAGCATTTTTTCGGATTTAGGCGGTTGGAGTCTTTACTTAATTCATAAGCTATGCGACATTGAAAATTTCCTAAAAACACTATACAGAATGAATTAAAATAAAGTTAAACTATTTTTTAACATCCGATAATTGAGTGACACTTAGGTTCATAAAAAATCAAGGAATGAAGTTCACGTTTTTAGAATGCGGAGGACGCGTGCTCAAAGTTGGAAGTAGAGAACTAAACAAAACTGTGACTTGGACCGGTGGAAGCGATTGGTTTGTTCTCAGTAGAAATTTTGCAATTTATTCAACCGATGAAAAGGATATTTTAATTAAAAGTCTTTTGTCTATTTATTATTACAGTCTTCTACCGGTCGAGGTAGGAAAATCTAAAATATTTAGTCATATTTCCATACGTTGATTCTTCGATCTCCATTTTGTAAAGAAATCATTCCCCACCATTTGAGACTGATTAACTGGAACAGAAGAATCGGATGCTCGTGCGCTGTTAGAGAGATTGTTGATTGGTGCGGCTGTTCTCCAGAAATATTCACTCTCAAGCATTTCAAAAAAATAATCGTATCCTATTTATTTTAAAAAGCGATCTGACGATAGAGCCTTTATTGCTAGAAAATTCGAAGCTGTGGTAGATGCATCGATACTTGACCTAATCGACGACTTATACCATCAAAAAGATTTTCCCGCCCTTTACTGGGAGAAGTCTTGTTTAACTCTTCAGACATGCTCAGATTACTATAAATCCCTTACATTAATAATCGAGTCTCACAGAGCATTAATTCCTTATCAATATAAAGAATTTAAAATACATAAATTTTTATATCACTTTCGGCAAAACCGATTTGCTGGAATACTCATAAGACTCCATCTGATTCAAAGAAATAACAAAGAATCGTTTCACAATTTTATTATCAAGAATAAATTTGAATCTGCGCTAAAATTTCCCAGTCCAGATATCACTGTATTCTTTTTAAATCATAAGTTTGGATCAAGGTGGGATCCAAAAGCGAAAATTTTCCGAAATTTTGGAGGTGTTTTCCACTTGAATGACAAAATTGGAATGTGGCTAAACCAAGAGAACAAAAAATTATTTCCCGTTAACATTATAGTGGTTGACATTACAAAGAACATAACAGGTTTAGTGAATACTCATATAGATTATATTATCTTAGATCGAAGACACAAATTTCCTTTTTTATTTAACTTTAGAAACAGCTCAGGGTCATATTTCAGGGTGAAGATTTTTTCTGTGGGTTACGAATATGTGCACGAGTTTTACATTTTCGGAAAAAAATCTGAAAAGTAAAAGTTGTGAATAAATGATGTTTGAGCATAATAGGAAATCTATTTGAGATAACTAAATTCTGTGCCGAAGAAGACTATCTCCCAAGGTTTATTCGCACTCCGAAATGCCAGACTGAGGATTGGTCCTACGTGTCTATGCAAAGCGTCGCAATTTCGATGGCAAAATTTTCAAAAATTTAATCAGTTAGTGTATTTTAGATTAAGTTAAATATAAAGTGCATCATTCACGGATTCAAAAAATATTATTGTTTTCTAACCTTGGTTACTAGATTCAAGACATTTTTATCAAATTTTAACATAAAATAATGCGCACGCCGTATCGCGGTAAAATAGATATTTTATGCAATTATATGATGGTGAGGCCAGATAATTAATCTTAGTTCAACGTTGACTTTAAATCAGAAAATTTTGAAGGAATTCAGATTTTTGTCAAAATGATTTTCTTTCTCCTCACATGTTGCATATACTTGAATTTAGTTGTGGCGTATTTTTCAAGAATCATTTTTTGATCAGTTTTCTTTTGAAATGTATCCAAGAATAATTGCTATGTTCGTAAAATTTTGGTGCTTTGAGGTTTATCAAATGTCATGAAAATCTTTTATCATAATGGATGATTTGATAATTTGTAACAAAACAATATTAAAATTAATAAGAAAACCTAAATTTAATCATTTAATCTTTAATTTTCTATAGGTCAGAGCAGGATCTCTAACGTGTTTTTTGATACCCTAAAACATTTAATTGTTCTATTAATCAATAAAAAGCAACGATATTGAAATTATCGGAATAAATTTTGATTTTTATCTTTAATGTGTGGGACAACTTTAAAATGATAGTGCCAACTATACAACGTCAGGTTTAAAATGCTACCATTTAAATCGAGCTATAAAATCCCGACTTTTTCTAATCCAAACCATCTCACGATTAGTTAGAGTTTAACACTTTGGATAGCTAAAAATTATGATAATATTTGAACCGTTGTTTAACAAACTGATAAACGACCTGATTATCGTGCATTCAACTTATCTAACAATTAAAACTAATATTTTTAAGATGAAGGACTTTGAGATTTTGTTTCAAATCATTGTTTCGAATTAAGAAAAAAGTTAAAATCAGTGATAACGAAAAATCGTGCAATAACGGCTTTTAGCTTGTAAATAGCCCTGCGCAATAAAAAATAAAAAAAAATTATACTTTGAGATATTTTTAGTCGTAATTTGATTCTATAGAGTAAACGATCAAAGATTTTTGAGTTAAGCATTCATCAAAAATCAGTGCTGTTGGTTTGATAGTACCGGTCTAAACAAAATTTTGCAAAAAAATGAATTTTTTAGAACTAATTGGAAATAAAAGTTAACTTTGGAGCTGTTCTATAACCTTTTTGTTGATGAAACATCTGCGTTTCATATTTTATTAAATTTTAATGATGCTTTACCTTCAAAATTAGTTAGATTCTCATTTTCAACCCATGGTAAAATAAATTTTTAAATCAATAGAACGTGTCATTAAAATAAAACAGTCAGTTAATATCATTGAAGCATCTGGGACATTGATGTTCCGAACAAATGGTGAAAATGTAGGCTTAAATAAGTAAACCGCCGCCTATGCTCGATGAAGCAGCATTATTCAAAATGTATGTTTCATACAGTAGATATTATATGTTTCAAAACTGAAAATCTGTTTATAAAATACTTTAAAAGATATTGATGTATATTTACTATTGTTGAAGACATTAATTATTCATTTTTAAAAAGCCGCTCTGCGTGTGGCTATAACATCCAGTCTTTTAAGCGCCAATACAGGTTTAATTACATAATATGTGAAAAGTCATTTACAGATGTCATTTAAATATTTTTTAGACTTATTTTTGCTTATAGACTTGAGTGTTCGTAGATCTTGAATATAAACGTTTGTTCTACAGTTATAATAATATTTAATATTCGTACTCGCAAAACAGCTTTTTTGGTTTTATTAAAAAGAAAAATTAAATTTCTGAAAAAATGAATCATATATGACTGTCTTCAAAAATAGTTAAATTTTTATTGTTGTAAAACAAATCTACCAACATTAGTCCTATTGATTCATAAGATAATGATGCGCGAAATTTAAACTCAAAATAAAATGTCATCTTAGCTGGACAAACTGTCGAATATATTAACGATAGGACTTGTAATATTAAAAAACGAAATGAATCAAATAATTTTAAGATTTTAACTCATAATTTGTAACTTCTAATATTGGAAATAGGCCATTATTAAAAACTGACTTCAAAACGTTTTAACAACTGATTAACATAAAACTATGTGTGTTTAAATAACCAAGTAGAACATAGTTAGTGAGATGGTTAACACAATTTTTTCTTTGGAAACCAAATTTTTCAGTTCGTAAACTCAAATACGAAAAGAAACTATGAATAAAACTTAATATTTCCCTCGTAAACCCCTTTGTTCAATTTTAATTATCGAGTTAAACCGAGTTACAATTCGTCGTCTGTTGGTGAACTAATTATATAATTTTTTTTTATCCTCAATACCAAAAAACCGAAGTTGAATATTATAGTTAACAGACACATCAAACTCAATAAATATCTGGAATGGAGTTTGATAAAAATCAACTGAATTACATCGTTTTTCCGAATTTTCAACAGATAGTGATGAATTAAATAATTTTCCATTAAATTATTTAACTTTAATGATTATTTTAGAAAATAATAAATCTAATACGCGCCAAACCCATGTTTTAAAGATGGCGATTTCCAATTTTAAAATGGCTGACTCAAAGAATAAAATATTTTGTTATTTTAATTTTTGAAAGTTATGCTCGTAAGTCTCGAAATACATAAATATGGAAATTCTATAAACGAATTACAGATTATATCAGTTAGAAGAAAATACAGGTTGAATATTTTAAACTCCTCGAAAAATGAAAAAATAATTACATGGCAAAATATTGAAAAAATATTTCCAATATAATTGTCTATTGATCAAAAAATGTTCGTTGTCGAACTCAATATCAAGCAAGGGTGGCGTATCCACAGTGACTGCTAGTCTTTAAGCTACCCATATGTAAACTGGCTTGGAAACAGGAAACAGGCACGCTCACAAACAACATTGATTGGTTGATATCGAATATCTATACACATTCGATACATCATTGACTGCACATTTAGCCAGCCTCTATTGTTGGAATGGTTTTTGTAAGCCACAGACTGGTAATATGATATTTCCCAGGGTGAAACATTACGAGCGTACTGGCTCGTCAGGATGCGCAAGATAAGGTGAAGCACAATTTATAGATGGCAAACCCCTGGGGTGGTGTCAAATGTTGGCTTTAACTTCATTACGAGTATATAAGGTAGAAATTTACCTTATTGGCTAACACTAAAGTTAAAGAACAGAAGCATTCAGATAAATTAATCTGAGAAGTTTCTGACATGGAACTTTAGTTAACCGGTGAATAAATCATTAAAAATAGCTAACTTACAATTTGTAAAAAAATGAGCAGACCAATAATTCACAACGCTTCGACGTAGATGACAAATAAAAATTGACAAAAATTTCAACGATTAACAAAACTCAACTAAAAGGCTGGTAGTTTGAGCAAATTAAAACCATATAAACAAATAAAAGCCGCCACCATGGAAAAAATAAGAATGAGATATTTCTGCTGGATGGAAACAGGCAAAACATGTTTTCATTAATTTCATCATAAGTTCTAAACTGAAACACTCTTTAGATATCAGTTTATTTGTATAAGTCAAATGGTTCGGCCGCCGCCAACGTATTCATTCGTTTGTGACGATAAAGACAACAACCAAGAACTGCTAGAGACACCACGAATAATATAATCAACACCAAAAGGACGATAAGAAACATAATGATTTTTGAGGAAGCGACTAGATTAAAAGCCCTACTATTGCAGGTCATGAAGTAATTCGGCGAGACTCCGTAGCATAGAGTGGGATCTGTTAATGCTTGAAAAGCGAACGAGGAATCGTAGCATCGTTCGTCAGAGGGGCAATAGGCACACTGTTGCACAAAAGTCAAATACTTTAAGATCCATCACACAGGTCTGGCAGTCGCGCCTCCTGAAACTTTGGTAAATTGATCTATTGAGAAAAGATATACCAACGGAATACCTACTGATCTTCTCGCGTTGGACCGTGTTCAAAAGCGATACTTTATCAGTTTGAGTCATGTTTTGATTGGTATTAAGTTCAATACACGCTGAACGTTCAATCTCGGCTTTGGTTAGTTTATAATTTAACTCAAGAATTCAGGACAGAGCTCTTCGATAGACTTTATGTCTTTGTGGCGCCCATGCTTAGGGCGGTGAGCAGCGGGAGCACTATGTTCATGCGGAGGGCGTATTTGAACGATGTTTCCAACACTTTTGGAGCCACTAACAGTTTTAATTTTTTCTGGCTGAGAGTTTTTTTTCGAAGCTATGAGTAAAATAAGGTATACGAGTATCCTTTATGGTAGGTTTGCTGGGTGTTTCCTTCAATCCAGGAATCGCTTTTTTTACACCTAATCAAATTAAAAATTTACTGCCTGAGAAAGGCATGGTTTTGTCTTGAAGTCCATTTAGTTTTGGAGGGACCTCTGATTCGTGAGAGGTGAACAAGTAGAACTGCCGCTGATCCAATAAAGGTTACATTTTGTGAAAGATCAAGATGGGAAATTATCAGGTCAAGAGGGTCTTTTGCGTTGCCAGGCACATTAGACTGACCTGAGGCAGGGAGAAGGGGAGGTTTTACAGGACTTTTGGTTCCTGTATTTTCTCCACTGCCTTTTTGCTTTTTGGAGTTGCCAGATGTATCCGCTAAAACTATATTGATTCGAAATACATCGGGTTTTATGGTTGCCAAACGTCGTCAAACCTTCAGATGTGCCTTGGTCGAATGATCGATGCATTCGAAATGTATCTGGGTGTGAAAACTTTTCGATTAAATCCTCATAGCCCGCCAAAGACCCTGAGTAACTATAAAAACAAACTGTGGAAACAACACAGGAATAGAATTATAACTAACGTGAACATCAACAGGGATTATCGATCAAAAACAGTTAGTCTAATCTAATGGCCGTCGCACCCATTATACGATGTACGTCATGAAATGCTTATTATAACATTCACAAGGAGTACAAGAAAACTTCATACAGTTAGTATTTATAAATTATGATGTATCGTCGAGTGTATATAAAAGGCGAAACAGTTATCCATAACAAGAGTCTAATCGCTTCTTTGAAAGTGAACGAATATAATTAGTTTCACGCATGCGACAATTAAAAAGTTCATAGATAAAAATTGATGCACATAGGAATTATCATGTTATAGGAAAGATCAGGAGAATTTTCTCATAAAAGCATTGCCTTTTCAGCGAGATCGTTTTTTAATGGTCTTAACATGCAATTATTTTGTTTAGTTTTTCTCATACTACCACTGTCATGTTTTAAGTTTCTAAATTAACAGATCACGTCAGTTAAATTTATCACAGTTCTACAGCAGCCAACACCTATAGATTAATGTTTTAATTATAGGTAATTATTTAGTTTTTGTTCAGTTACGTCAATTAGTTGACATTAAATCACGACAGCCCTAAATTAACGTCGATTTCTCAACAATATTTTAATGGAAAATTTATCGATTTCAACATTCAAATACCGGTTAAATGGCGCTTAAAATATTTTTTGTGTTAGAATAAAAAGCAGTTTAAAAATAAGTTCCGGTATTAGACAACCGAGTAATCAATCAAGATTAAACCATGAAATACGCATAAATACTTTTAGAATCAATAACACTTCTATTTCCTTGGGAATAAAAATTTCTTAATGAATGGATCTTTTAGAATGAGCAAATTATTTTGGGCCAGGTCGAAGTCCATAGGGATAATTTGCTGAGAATGGCTCAGTACCCGAATTATACGTATTAAATATTCTTTAAAGTGATTAATTCGTATACTTATATATATCGAGTTATAAATATCAGCTTACCTTATTTTCTTAAACAACCAAATTAATGATTTTATGTTGAATTAGGAAGTCGTGCCATAAAAAATTATGGATGACACTATCTCTGTTTTCATGATATTAAATTATATTCTTAAAATTTACCAACTCTTACAGGCCCAGAAGCTTATCTGATTTCGATCATTCAAAATTATACTTATTCATAAACTCCAGCGAAGTGCGAATCGTAATTAATTGCCCAACCCTCCCAAAGCAGACCTCAAACAAAAGTCTGACCGAAAATATTAAGGCAGTTTAAACTCGAGCATGCGCCCATGTTTTGGCTCTCACTTCGCCGTCGTGCGGTTTAAGACAGAATTCAGCCTAATTAACTTTAAGAATATTATACTAAGCTTAGATTGTGAAAATCATAAGGTAGATTTTAAACCAGTGAAATGTTACACGTTATTACTATTTTTAACAACTTGAAGAACATTATAGGTTAATTCCTCACACTGCCTTAGCTTTTACTTTTCTGTGGTTTTAGTACTTTTAAGTTTATCTTATAAGTAATATTGGAACATAATTATAATAATTTCGATGTGTTCGTATGTTACCGTGGGGGGTTCTTTAGATTCTACCGCTGTTAGAAAAGTTAAGAATCCATGTTTGAAAGTTAAATAAGAGCGGTTGTTAGTATTTGAAAGTTGCGCGAGCAACTGTGATTCTCAATTTTTGTATGATTTATAAATTTCTTAATTTTCACAGAGATTCCAAAAAATGCGAAATATATTTTTATAATTTGATTTAAATAAATAAGAGTAGCATATCTTGAATTTTTTACTGCTTCTCATTTTTAAGCAACTCTTAAAACACGAATTTCATTTTACACTATTTTTCGGTATAATTTAATGAAAGTATCCTTTTGTTTATTAAATTTGACATTAGATTGTATGGGAAACTGGCGTGTACTCTTCTAAACACGGTGTTTAATTTGATGTTAACGTTCTGTAAAAACAATAGTAAATTTAAAATTCCACATAAACTAGCAAGTTTCCAAAAACTTCAAAGGACATCCACTTGATTTTATAAGGATTAAAATTTTTTATTCATCCCTCATAGACTGAAAATAAATGTCCTTGCCAGTTTCCACTTGATTAGTTTTGCTGCCCTAATTACTCATTTTGAACCAGACCTGTAAGCTACACAACGTAGGATCGTCTAGAAGATACTTAAAAGAAACGCTGGCGAAAGCTAAAAAATAAGTGAACGATTCTGCTCAATATAGTATCAACCTTTTATTGAACCAAAATTTACAATAAAACTAAGTGATTAGTCTCACTGCTTCCCCCGCAGAGGAATCGAGAACAGTTTTACGTAAAAATTTATCTTAATGGGAACGCTGTTTGACGCGGAAATTTGAACATTTCTGTGCAGAAAATTAAAATTAATATTTTAATATGAATACGCTAATACATACATTTGAGTGTAATATACGAATATATATTGTTCCTGATATTTCGATACATTTCAGTTTATACTACCCGAAAATATGATTAATCGGCTCTATTTAAGCACTAGAGTGAGTCTAAACAGTCTTCGTATAGCAAATGGAAAGGTTATCAATAATTCAACAGTTCACTTACACTAGAAGGTTCAATCATAGAACTAATTTTATTTTGAGGCGTACAGAAAGTAAAGCCCGGAGCTACACTGAAGTTGACAATTTTAGTTTTCTAAAATAATATCAACGTTCAATCTGAGCATGCCGGAAGCTATGCAAATTTAATGTTGATTTAACCTATTTTTAAAGCTTTAATTCGGATTATATTGCAAAACTGGACAAATTACAAAGAAAGAACAATCAAATAAGATTATGTTTCAGTATAATCAGGAAGTTCTTCTTTGTTCAAACCCGATACAATAAGCAGTAAGTCTAGTTTCAATTTGAAGACAAATGTCATCGTCGAATATATCTAGCGCGTCTAGAAAATACTTGAAACGTTTTTCCAAGTCAGTTTTCTCTGATCGGGCAAGGTCAACAAAATTCTGATAATTTTGGACTTCGATTTGAAGAGAATCACATCTGCAGCGTGTAACGACATAGCCATATTTTTCAGCTTGAATAAAATGATGACACTTTAAGTCCAACTCATCGTTTAAAATATCGAAGTTATCGATAATATCATTTTCAATGTACGATTCGAGATCGGATTCGGAATCCTACATTAAATAGTCCACTACCAGAATGGTTTCTGGGGAAGATGGTACGCTCTCTCTGATTTCCTCAATATAGTTATTGACTCGAAACTAGTGATGAGATAAATATACTTCTTTAGGGCTTGGTGTTTCGATCTTTGGAAATACTTTCTGATAATTATTGAGTTAATACGACTTCGAACGAGAGATCTGACGATGTTTTAAACACGCAATCATCTTCCTCGTGAGTAAACTGTGGTTAAAAACAAAAATTACTGGGTTATCATCTGTTTCAACGAGTTGTATTTCTGGTTTGCTAAATAATTGTGCGTTGTCTGAAACAGAACAGGCGCCATGTATGAAATATTAAAAGTACCTTGCATGAGTAATTGTTGTACTTCTGCATCGTTTTTGAAACTAGTTCCATGAATTTCTTGGATCATTTCGCACGTTTCTGACTTGTTTGTACATGAAAGAGTCATAAGTTCTTTCAATTCCTCGCGCGTGAAATACCTTAATTTTATAATTTCAAAACTTATGGGGATTTTTGTTTTCGTTTATGGCAAAATTTACCAAGCCACTTTTAAAAATTTGTCTTCGATATATTTTTTCTTCCACGCTCCCGCAGGTAACAAAGCGGTATATGACGACGTGCTGGGTCTGTCCAATCCTACAGGCTCGGTCAATTGCTTGGGAATCGATTCCTGGGTTCCAAGCGGGCTCAACAATAATAATTCTGTTTGCAGCTGTAAGATTGAGCCCAACTCCTCCAGTTTGGGTTGTTATCAGCAATACTTTCAAGGATATGTCTGTTTGAAAATCGGAAACGATGGTTTGTCTCGAATTTACCGAGGTGACTGTTCCATCAAGTTTCAAATATTTGCATTTCTAAATAAAATTTAAAAATGATTGATATAAAATTCAGACATGTAAAAACAGTTATTACATCAAGGATGAAAAAATAGATAAATTTTAATCACATTGAACTTAGGACTGGCACTATAACGAGCAATATTGAAGTTCAATTCTGATGAGTGGGTTTTCCTTTTTGAACTTTTGATATAAAATCAGAAGTGGGAAAAAAATCTTTATGTAATTCAGTTTACATAGTTTAACATTAAACCCATTCAAATATTTTTCAAAATAAAGTTACGTCTCGGGACGTACAATTCAAAAAAATATAGATGGAACAAATATCTTAAATTTAAAATGATTCCATAAATTTAATAATGGAAGTATTTCCAATGTGAATCTCTTTACAGATTTAAATAAATTTATTTGATATAAAACAAAGGTAAATTCATTCAGCCTAACAAACGGAACTAAAAGAGATCCATGATAGCTAAAAATGAATTGTCATATTCAAAAACTTTAAATGTTAATATGAATATGATATCGAAAGCTAATTATTCACATCCTAAGAGTTTAAAATATAAATGATAAAAATCGACAAATGACAAAAAATTGAGACGCCTTAAAACACTTAAATAATAATAGATAAATATTCAAGTGAAATAGGAATTTTGAAAGAAAATCATCTTTATTCGAAAAAGGGAAATAACGATTTTTAAAGATTAAACATTTCCATTTTTGCAAGAATATGCAAACGTAGTTCAATTTTTGAGTTAAGATACATCATTATGTTCCGATGAAATATTAAAAAAATTCCTTAGATTTAGAACTTTTTTTGACATTTGGAACTATGAGCGTGAATACTTTGAATTTAATTTTAGTTTAAATAAAAATCTTATTCAGAGCAGAGCCTCATTGTTTGAAGTGATACTTTTTGGTTAGATCATAATCAAAACAGCGAATTGATTTCAATATTAAGATGGATGGATGATAATAAAAATTGTTGAAATAATTCAAGCTGCAAATTCGAATTAAGATTAAACCTTACTATTTAAGATAAATAGGACTAAAAACGATTTGGTGGATATTTTTAATCAAAATTATTCAAGGAAATATGAAGCGATCTTTTCTAACGAACGAAAAATCAGTGAAAATGAATTTCACTTTATGGAAGATCAAAGAATTAACAGATTCCTTGTTGTAAAATCACAAAATGCATTTATTTGAGGAAAAGCTATGATTTGAAAATGAAGTTAAGATTGGAAAAAATAGATTTTGCATGTATTTATGTAAATTATTTGATGACGACAATGCACTAGATTCTAAAACAAATATCAGAAAACTTTTAAGAGTCTTCCAGAAAATAAATATTCATTTGTTTGAAAAGGGTATTGATAAATCATAAATGATCCAAAAGTAGATGGTGAGCCTTTGCTATATTATCTGAAAAAGGGGTTGTAGAAAAATTCTGAATGTTTCTGCTTAAGTTTCCTGTTTTTAAAAATTCATGAATATGAAGACACCCAATCTATTATTTAGAAGTTAAAATTTAATTGAGTGACTGCGAAATCGAGTAATATCTCGACTGTTTCAGTTTGTAATCTGTAGTCTTTTGGAAATGAACAAGTGTGTGCGAATGTCTTGTAGTATAAATTTTCCAGGAACAATCAGGAGTTGAACGATTTCATGATTGTCAAAATTAAAACTTATCAATACCAAAATTTATAAACCTTTTCATTTACGAAATAAAACGAAACGTGTCAAAAATCGTGATTTAAAATAAGGATAATCAGAATGAATGCAGAAATAAAATAGATATTTGAGAAATTTAAGATAAATTTCCGAATTGTGGCTGTTCATGGATAACAATGAAAAAAGGCACTATCTCCATATTAAGTGATTGGGATGAATCTGATCAGTCCCTTACATTTGAAAAAAATCCTTGATATTTTAATCGATGAAAATTTGTGAGACTAGATCAAAGGATTGCTAAAATCTTGCATAAGCATGCTTTAAATTAAATTCAATTAAAAAGAACACCCAAACCTGATTCTATAAAGAAATTGCGCGAAGTCAAACATTGACTCTCTCACAAAGCCATAGGTTACAATATAACTTCAAATATCATGATATATTATGGTAAAAAATTTTGTATGATAATACTCATAAAAACTTAATCTTAAAAAAATTTTTTTGATGATGTTGAAGTGATGGTTTTAAACAAAGAAATAAAAATCTAATTATTGGTTGAGTAGGGCAGAAGTGTAAAATTGACAACTCAAAACAGAATAAATATTTTTATTTTGAAACCAAGAGTAATCATGGATTACGTTTCAGAATGTATAGATAGTTGAGTTTCACAGATTTAATGAACATAGATCTATGTTCAATGGGGGAAATTCGAAAAACCATGATCCATGAAACTAGCATTTCGAAAATAGATAAAATTTGATGTTCATATAAGTAAAAAAATATTGCAAGCCTGATATATTATCAACTTAAAATAAATGATCAAGAAAGACGAATAATGAAGAATATAAATAAATATTATTTGTTCAGCACAGCAAAATAAAGAAGTTTTCCATAAAACATGTATTTCTTAATGTTAGTTTCAAAAATTGTTTCTCAAATTTAATCTTGACTGCCGCGACGAATAAATATCGTGAAAAAGAACAGTAGATTCTGCAACTGAGAAGTCAAAATCAAGGTATAACGAAAATTAACATCAACTACAGAAAAAATCAATAAAAAATTTATTTATTAATCGATGAAAAAATTTTCGAAATATGAAAGTTTTAATAACGAAGATAAGCGATGGTTAATCTTACAAATTTGTTAAGCATCACACCAATGATTTCAAGCATTGATCGCGATTGACTGAATACCAAGATTTTGCAGCTTTCTCCAAGAAGTCGTTGAAGTAATTTTTTCAGAAATGTTAACTTTGAAGATTTTTCAAAGGTAGAATCAACTGGTATGTTATGAGTTCGCTTCCACTCATTTTCAGAGTTTCTAAAACAATTTTATGTTCTTACATTAATAAATTTTTGAAAGACTTCCAGTTTTGTATCAAAATGGGATGACTTGACAGTAATCTCAGGATAGTGATCTGCACCAAGGCCTGAGAGCGATGGTTATTAAGCAGCTGTATCAAAGACTACCTTCAAGATCTATAATACTTCTTTGAACTGTTCAGACTCTACGAACTTTTTGTACAAAAACAACTGATATTTCGACAACGGAATCCAAACGACGAGATCAGACTTTGCTGCCATTGTGAATTTTTCACTTATATTATACCGCTACAAACCCACAGGCGGAGTAGATAAGTTGGTCTTGTTTAGTGCGTCGCAGAACAAAGGGCAGCACCACTTTAATAATTTTTTCCATTCTACGCTTTGCCAAATTACTCGAAGACTTATTGGTTGACTTTTTTAATCCCTATGTTTGAAATCAACTTACTGTTTCGATAACGTCGGCAAATTGAGATTTAAAAGTCTTCATGTCCCCTAAAAGTCGCCCAAAACTGACGAAATTTATTAAATTCCACAATTCCTGAATATTTACACACTGTAAACCATCAAGTTGTTTTGAAGAGGAGTTCCAGATAATGCAAGACGAAAATTCGTAGGAATGCATCGAATATTCTTCGAGGTTAACGTTGCGTTCTTAATTTTGTGGGCTTCGTCAAGCACAATTATGTCCTTAGTTTGTTGAGGGCGATTACCCAAATGAATTTTTGTTTTATAGAATTTAAAGATAGTATTTTGTGGTTTGTTCGAATCAGCCCGTAAGTGGTAATAAGTATCCCGGATGTTCTTTGAAGTAGGTTGAGTTTTTCCAGGCGAGACGTGTCTCCAGATTGGAAAACGTAATTAGGAATATTTGGGCACCAATTTTTTAACTCATTAACCCAGTTTAAAATGAGTGACTTTGGAACAACTATAAGGCAAAATTTAACGACATCTTTTAAGAACAAATAATGTATAAAAACTGACGTCTGTGGTGTTTTGCCTAGACCCATGTCGTCGGCTAAGATCCCACCCGTTGATTTTTTAAAGAGATTCAAAAGCCAAAGAACTCCAGTTTTTTGGTAGTCGTATAAACTTTGGAATTTAAAATCCACCATTCTGTCATCATTAATGAAAGACGTGTCGAGAAAGTTCGACAAGTTTTTCTCATCTGCTCTTTCAAGCATATAAAGTTAAGGTGCAAGCGTAGAGTTAAGCTATGTGTGCGCATGGAATTTGGCATTTTAAATGGAATTATATTATAAAACAGTCTTCTCACCCATGAACGAGTTTTAAAACAACATCTAATTTAGTATTATTTATGTATATTAAACTAAATGTATTGATAGTATGTTTTTATCACCAAGTGACAAGTATCTTTTATCATCCATGAAACGTTACACAAAAGAATTCTTGGAATGGCAAAATTGATTAGATAAATTTAAAATAGTATAAGCTCAAAAAGTGCCAATCCTGTCATCAGTATTTGTGAAAAATAATCAATATAAATGCAAGAAATAAACAAAAGTTAAAAATACTTATTCATCTCAGTCATTCGTAATTTGCTAATTTACTGGTCAAATTAAGGGTATTTTTTTAGCTTCTAAATTACACTAAAAATTCTTTGGATTAAATTTCTGCTTTTTCTTTATTATAAATATAAAGAGATTATACACTGTCTTTTCTGGTAAGAAATGTGATATATATATTGAGGAAATTAAAGAATAAATGTTTTGAAAATACACTTTATAGCTTTTTTTGAAAATATCATAATACATTTGTGTCCGAATATCCTGAAAATAATTCAATAAAAAGTGTTTCTTGACCCTAAGATTATTTTAATTTTTTCAGAACATACATTTCGTAACTGGTTAATGCTATCGACATGTCAGCCTGACTTAAGAATGTCAATTTGTTCAATTCTTTACATCAACATTTTGAAATACACGAATTTTAATGTTTTAAACGAAAGCTTAATTATTCAAATGTTAATATCAGCGGTATATTACCAATATTTCCCGTGATTATAGTCTGAAATAATGACGTTAATGTGAGACACGTTTACATTCGTATAAACTCGTTAATCGATAAAATAAATCTTTATTCATAAGACAAAGTGCATTAATTTTTAACACCCTGATTCTAAATACTCTCTTTACGTAAATTTCTTAAAATAACTTTTTGATTTTTTCCATGTAAAAAATAACGCATGACGGAGTTTTAAACGCCAATTTTTCTTTTGTTTTTAAGTTCCATTATTTAGCCTTTTCTTTATATTCTTAAGAATAAACGGTCAAATTATATCAATGGAAATAATTTAACAGTTTTAAATTCGTTCCTTGTTAGAATGTTCACAGTCGAAAAAAGCATGAAACTGAATAATTCATAGAATGTGTTGTTTAAACTTTATTCAATTCAGTTTTATATACTTTTCTCGTGGAAATCTTATCAATTTCTCCTTGACTTCACATAAATCGAAGTATATTAACTTAGAATGCTCTCCTTGATACTCAAAATAAGTTAAAACAGACCTTTGAACATGATTAATATCTCGGTCGCCAAAACTCGAGAATTCTGAAATTCTTGATCATACATTATTCCAGATGAAAGTTTTGAAGATCCATATGGGCTATAAGCTCATGTTAATCTTAAGATTGATAACTGACAGCACGTTTCTATATTTTAATATTGTAAAAAGGATTTGAGGATTTTAACTTGCTAGGATTAAAAACCAATTTTGTCTGAATTAAGAAAATCTAAAGAAATTAGGATTTTATGGAAATGCGCATCCCCATAAGCTGATATTATGGTAAATTTCCTCAATGTTAAATAAAATATAAAATTCTAAGTACAAATAATGAAAATTTAAGTTTATTGCCATTTTGGATCATACTAATGCAATAGTGCGCATGATTCGAATATATTTTAATCCGTTAATTTTACGTTAACGACAGTATGCTATGAAATATAGGCAATGCGTTCGGTTTCCTGGTTGTTAAAAATATATTTGACCTATGAATAGTGTTAAAGAAACGATCTGTAGAAATTAATAATCTTTCAATTACTTAATTGAAGGGATCATTTTATATTTGTATTTTTTAACCATAGATCTTCGTGTCACTACATTTGATTTTTAAATATCGGGGGTTTCGTTGATATAATCATACACGGATATGCCCGTTTTGACCTATATTCTGATGTATATTTTCAAATAAAAACCAACTTTGTAATACCGAAGGATAATATAAGAAAAATTGTATGACAAAACCATATTCGCGCACGTGCTTCTGAATAGAATCATCCTGTTAGAATTTTGTAAACTCTATACTCACCATGAGAAGAAGAGTAGTATTATAAAATATTTGAGTTCACTAATTTTAAACCTAAATTAAGATCTTTTCAAACGTTACTCAACTCCTTTGCCATATTAATATAATTGATAATTATAAGAAATATTGCAAAATTATAGAAAATTATTCGAAGAACAATAGTTATGGTGATATATGTTCAAAAAAAAAACTAGTTAACTTTATTATTTAGCTGATTAAGTCGAGACAATTTATAAAGTTATGTGCCCGTTATTTTATAATCCGCATTTAGTGGAATCTTTATTTTTACAGTTATTCAACAAACAAGTGGTTCAAAAAACTTTTAAAAATATTATTGCGCAAGAAAGCGTAAAAATTGTGGTTATAAAATGAATAATTAAAGATGCTTTTCGATAAAAAAAAGGAAAAAATCAGCTTCATCTGATGTATTGAAATGGAATTGATGATTTACTATCATTCAAAATATAAAAAATAGATTTTTGATGAAATTTGTTGTTTTAACTTCGAATTTCGTTTTGTAATGATTTATAAAATGAAATGACATTCGATTTGATAGGTGACCTCCATCAATAGCTTGATGGAACTCGTTAACAAACGTATGCTCGCCATTTTTTCCCGTGCCTATTAAAAATTCTTTCAATCGCATAAAAACATTTATAGTTTGAATCTTTGGTGATTCTAAAAATATTTACTGAAAAATATAAAAATAACGAGTTGATTATTTTGGAAAATTTTGACATAAAATACACGGTTTGAGAGACGAATTTATAAAATTTTCTTTATGCCACGTCTGACTTTATAATGGTAGATGCTACAATCGCACAAGTTTTATCGTTGAAAAATTTGTTGAGCTGAGAGTATACCAAAAAATGTTGAAATATTATTTTGGAAGATGAATTATTCTAATGGTTTTTCCTTATGTTCATCTGAATTGATAGAATGCGTCTCGAAATTAGGATTATCCGCCCATTTTTGCACCTCTCCTGAAACGAGGGAAGCAAAGAGAAGTATTCCAAGCCCATAAACACCTGCAGTAATCCAAAAAATTATTCTCCACGCGTTGGCAGTCTTAATATCTCAAAAGTGTTTACTTTATCACCAGTTAGTAGTCCTACGATCTGAGGACTAATGAATCCAGGCATCGAACCAAATACGTTGCATAGGCCCATTATCGGACCTGCAAACTTAGGTGCGATGTCTAAAATATTCACCGCATATCCAGTTGCATTCAAACCAGTAATCCCGACTCCTATACAAAGAAATATCGTAGCAACCAGGGGGCTAGGCGCGTACCCCACAGCCAGGATGAAGGAAGCAGCCGTGGTGCAACCTTAATAAATAAACCAGCATACCTATGGCATATATCAGCCGTCGAACGTTACGAATAGAAATGTTCTTACTGATCAGTTTGTCTGCTAAAAAACCGCCTGTTGGTCCGACAATGGCCTTTATCACATAGGGAATTGAAGCCACAAACCCAGTCTACGTTGAAAAAATATACCACACTTTTGCAATGTCGAAAGAGTAGACGTCGATGAAAAACTTCGGTATACAGATGAGTATTGTGTACAAACCCCAATCAGCACAGAAATTAGCAAGAGCGCAAGCCCAAACAGCAGGAGACAAAAGAATGCTTAACCATGGCACCGACTGATTCTGCTCTTAGAATATAGCTCTTTCGTTTGACTACCTCATTGGTTAAGCCAACTCGATTTGCTTTAATGTACTCGAACTCGTCATTGCTGATGGTTGGATGGCTCTCGGGCGTCGAATGGATAGTCATGCACCAGACAAAGAACCAAAGAAGACCAACGCCCCCTGAGATAAGTCAGTATTAAGACCTGTGACATAGAAGACTGAAGCCCAGCCACCGTCAAACCCGTATTTTGACAATAGTCCTGCGATCGGCATCGTTATGATCGTCCCCACTGGACACCCGGCAGCTGTGATCGTAAAGAGTCTAGAGCGCTCCAGAGTGGGAGCCCATATAGCCCAGATGGCATGGTTACACGGAAACAACACTCCCTAGATTAAACACGAAAAATACAAGAACCAATCCTTCGATTATTCTCAACCCAATAAACGCGTAGATGTTAAACCGGATCACCATTGGAGTTAATAATGTTAACAATGACGCTATTCCCAACGAGCAACCGAAAATATGGGTCCCGCCGAACTTGTAGGCAAGCCACCCTCCAGGAATTTGAAGTATTAGATATCCATAATAGAAAACTCCCAGTAATGTTCCTGATATTACAATGAGATTGATTCACCCTGTAATTTAGAGTCCCAATTAAATTCAGCAGGCTAGTTATTATTTATATATGGCAAGCTACCTTGGTGACCTTGAACCCGTTTTCTGTGATGGTATGGTTAGAGACCATTGCATTGATAGCGATGTTAATATTCACTCTTAATCCGTACAATAAGCAAAACCCCAAAAATACCATGCAAGCCAAAACATATCTTTTAGGAAAGGAGATATTCTGTCTTGCCTTTTTATCATTATTTTTATCTGAGAAAGCTGATGGCGAATCCATTCAAAAACCTCAATTTATGTCAAGCTTTATACCCGCAGATCATTAGTTTACATAAACTAAGTTAATATTTAACATAATTAAATCGAAAAATCTTCCTCCATCTCATTCAAAAAATATAACTAAGGACATTTCGAAATTAACTAAATACCATCTTACTTGATGGTATTTATGTTAAATATCAAAATTATAGAAAAACATGAGCCATATTATAATTACATATTTCATTCAAACTTGTAAGAATAAAGGATATTCAAGCAAAAATTCAATGAAATGGATGTTTGGGTATGTGAGATACGAGGGCGATAAGATTTTCCGAATTAATGCGCAATCGCAGTCTAAGTCAATTAATTTGTTGTAAAATTCGTTAGTTCTCGTCAAAGGTCAGGTATAATTGCAGATAGGCAGATTTAAAATGAGATACTCCCTAAGATAAGCTTCCTTACTGCCTTTACCCATTTATAGGGGATATCTAAAAAACATTTGCATTATTTATAAATATAAAAAATTATCGAATAAAAATCCAAAAGTTTAATAAATAATCGCAACATTAAGATTTAGTTTATATGAAACTTTTAAGACTATATATGTGACTGGCAAAGATGTGTCAAGCAGGATACAAACTAGAATAATTGATTTGAACAATTCATGGATAACATCAAAATAATTATTCTAACTTTAAATACAAATTTAATTTATTTGCATTAACTTTATAATTAGCACATTTCAAATAAAATTCAGAAGATATACTTTAATTTTCTTCCATTCTTTAACTCGAACGCGATATAAGTCAAAATTAAAACCTAACGATTATTGTGGAAAAATATTTTAAGCTTGTTCCTTACTGAATACGATAGTCCATAAATGGTTGATTTTTTCCATAATAAAATAGAACCACATATGTTCATGATGATTTGGCAAATAAATCAATTTACTACGTTAAAAGGAACCATGTAAAATTGGTTTGTATTCGCAGAATAAAAATGGAACTAGAAAAACTTCCCCGAGTAAAGATAACTTTTAAAAGAATCTAACTTCTAACGAAACCGAAAAAATAGTGTATTCGCATGAATTGTTCAAAGTCATGCGCGATGCTTTATTGATAGCGATTCAAACTTATGTATGAATTAAGTGGTGAGACGAGTTAAATAATATTATTAAATTATTTTAAAATCTATCATAGTTTTGAAAGTTAAAAGTGATTAATTTGTCCTATTACGAGATATAGTCAAATATTTAATTGATTATTCATAAAGTTCAGTTGAGAAGCAAACTAAGAATGATATGAATTATTTAATTTTCACAATTTAAAACATTTTTAACGGATTATTTTCTCAGAAAACCACAAGATTAAATGATTAGAAGCGTACGAATCTATTAAAACTTTGAAATCTAAATGCATATTTCTACTCTTATGTATATCGAAATAAAAACTTTTAAGAGTTGTGAAATGAAGATTAAAAAGGCGCGGATTAACCAGGATGAGTAACTTAAAGACGCGCGCATTTAATTTAAATCATTTTCCTCTATTATTAAAATTGGAAAATCAAACTGTTAAAAATAAACTGGTGGATATTATAAAATTTAATAACTTTTAATTTCATCGTTGCTTTCAATTTTACAAAAATGTTCTCATTTAGAAATTATATTCTCTTATATGATTTAAAACAATTTAACTTCGTAGTTAATTAATTTATTAAGCCTAAAAGCAGCAAAATATTATTTTTATTGAAAAAACAAAGATTATTTTGTATAAAAGACATATTTGCCAACTATTTTCAGTCGGATGAGGAAATAACAATCTAAACGACGAGGGCTTATTATTCATATCGAAAGTGACGGAGGTGACCTATAAATTGAAAATTCTGAATGTTCAACTGAAAAATGTTTCTATATTTTAAACATGAAAAGTATAGTTAAGCCAGACCATTGAAAAAAGCGGGCCTATGTTTGTTTATCATTAAGTCTTTTTAAAACGAGAAATATATTTCGACTTTTTAAAAGAGGCATCAAGAATGATGTTCTAACACAAAAAGTGAATAATACTTATATCGTTCCTTAGTTTTTGATATATAAAGAAAGACGCCATAAGAGTTGGCCATTCAGAAAAATTGTTACGAAAATTTCCTATTTATTTGAACGTATCTGTTGATTGTGTTTTCGTTTAAAATAATAATAATTTTCATCACATAAAAAGTAAAGAATGAATGATTATAATTAGTTTTACGTTAATCGAATGGGAAAAAATGTTTATTTTATACGATGCAGGTTGCACTTTATTTCTCTATTGTTGTGTATATGCGCACGCTTGTAAACAATAATCGACTGGAAAATGAAGATTCTTTAGTATTCAAATGAGAAATTTACGAATTGTTTATGAAAAAACAGTTTGTTTCTCTAACTATCTTCGTGACTTTTAGTCTAAATTTTTTATCCAAAATAATTTTATCCGTCTAAAAATTTTTGCGTCGTCTTTTTTATAATTACAAGTGTTTATAATAAAGATGACCATGCCTGGAGCAGGAGCTTCTCTATCAACTCTATTTTAATCAACTGAAAAGTCTATTCTACACCTGAATCTGAAGACGAAGTTGCCTAGATTCGAGTGAAGTTGTTGAAGGATCGGATTCGGTAAGATCTGTAGACGATGATGCAGCTTCTGAAACATTTGAAAATGTTTTTGAATGGATTGGAAAAATATTACTCTGCCAACATAGCAATTAGATTCAATATCTGCTGTTCTCAAATTTGAAGTAGACGAAAACTCCGAAATAAACTCTTTCAAAAAATATATGTCGATGATTCAATGGAATTTTTCATCAAAGAATCAAACAAGCAATACTTATAAAAGACGAAATTATAGCTGGGTAACTTTATTCAAAATGGACAAATGAGAGGATATAAAAGTCGACGAAAATCATAAATTGTTAGCTGTTTATTTGCTGATGTGAAGAAATCCCAAGAATCAGCAAAAAACACACAGATCAGTTTACATGTTGTTGCATACTTCTATGTACCTAAAACACAAATCATGAAATAGATATAGAGTTTTTAATAAATGTTAAAATCTTTGGATTCAAATTAATATTTGACATCGAGTGATTAAAAAATATTAAGTTATATATAAACTCGTAAATCATCGTGTTACAACTTCATGAATATACAAGCGAAAATTAACCCATCAAATAGAGCTCTGTATATATTTTACATCGAAATAAATCATATATGTTTTAAATCTCTTTTCAAACCCCTGTTTTGAGGAAGGCGAGAATAACTAATTACGCCTAAGATATCAAAAATGCACTTGTCAATTTTGAACATGAAAAACATCATTGTTTAAGTATCCCTTTTCGAAATACTTCATTAAGAATAACTCTCAACGTGGAATGTAAGCCAAGAACTGCCTATATCAGAAAAATTGAGGAAGGAACAAAAATAAATTTGCTCGAAACGCAGTCGAGTTAGTCATAATATTTAGTGAAACTCGACGATGTCTTTAAAAGATTAAAGAATTGTAATATTTCAAATGACGCAAGAACAAGAACGTAGCAGAAACCCTTAAAGGCTACTCTCTCACTAATATCTTTGATATTTGTTTGAAACTACTAGAGAAATGAGAGTATAAAAGAAATATATTAAGAAAACAAGAGAAGTTTCAATCAAGGTGCGAGGAAATAGGGGCTTTAATTTAACAATTTAGAAAAAAACCAGTTACTCGTTAACGTTGATCACGAATTTACAGTCACACTCGCAGAATTTTCAGATTTGGTCATCAAAAACATTTGAGTGGAATTTTAAAAAGCGCAATGGGCAGATGGTTGGGACAATTTCATTTTTCATAAAAAATTCAGCTTAAGTGCAAGAAAGTATGAACATGGAGAGAACAATTGAAGTTAAAATAGCATATGCTTTGGTTTATAGGGATATGGAATCTCGAAACAACGGTCTCAATTTCGTTTTTCTCCATGAAGTTTGGTTCAAGGAGGTCAGTAGACCCGGCAGAGGCAGAAATAAAGGCGGGAAATCAGCTCTTGGGACTGTTCCTGCCTCTAGAATTTGAAAAATTTATGTAGTGGGAGCGATGAACCACTTTTGTATATAATATCACAGAATTCAAGAGCGATCTGATAAAGACGATGATTTAAAGTATTTTCTTTTAAACCTGAAATCTATTCGTTTCGTAAATTGAATTCTATCTTTTAATCATATAAAATACACGAAGTCACGACTATATATGATCGATTTTGCATTATTAAACTGCTTAATATTATGAAAAGTATCAACATTCCTATTCGCAATTTGTTAAATTCTTTTGAAAATGTTTTTTATGAAGTGGAAAATAGTTGTTCTTTGACTTGCAACAAACGAAACGGAATTGCAGAACCTCCATTGTGAAAAATTTAGAAAAATTACGTCATACCATTGAAGGTATTTTAATAGTAAATGTTTGACTATTTGGTAAAGTTTCGAAAAGATATGACATAATCGAATAAATTTACAACAATCGATTAATTTTTCGCCATGTTGATTAAAAACTCTAAAAATTATGATACTGATAGAAAAATCAAAAAATTATTAAAAATTTAAAAATCTTGAAGTTAAAATGAACGAGCTGCAAGTGATGAATTTTACAAAATTACAAAAGTTATATACCTATAGATGTAATTTTAAAAATAATTTTTATTCCTTTCAAAAAGTGTTTATAGATGAAATCCTTCTCTTCAAGGGAAGACTTTTCAACAATACATTCAATGGAAAAGAACCAGTTTTTGATTTATGTTTATTGTTTATGGTATTTTAAAAGTGAAAGTGCGTCAGACCTGATTATTTATTCTGAAGCCACAATGCAGATGCGCAGAACTCATAGTTTAGGTTTTGGTGGAGGTAAGTTAATGAAGTTGATGGGACCATATCTCAAACAAACCATGCATCGTGTGTAGATAATTGTATATCAGTAAGATTTTTTTCAAACGCTGAATTAATATCAAACAGATTTTTGTGGAACGGTGGGAAAATCATAATGGCAATAATTTCATGAAAATTGTGTCAATGGTGAATCGGAAGTATACTACAAGAAAATAAATACAATGATCGCCAATGTGTGAAAGAAAAAACAAGACGTGATGATTCTATCCACAAGACACTCAAAGAATAAGATTCCGTACAATAAAATAGATTGACGAAGTGGTCAAACCGTCATTAAACTTTTATCGGTCATTGACTATTGAAAGGGTATACCCGGTTTTTAAAGAAAATACAGTGTTACATATCTTTCATAAAGTCAAACATATAAACCATCAAGTGGTAATTTTTTTCCATCTCGTATTATTAATCTTTTCAAAATGAACATTTCCATTTCTTGAGAAAACTGGGGAGAACATCACAATTGGTGATTTACAAATCATAATGGTTATTTAGATAATTTAAGGGCATTGCAAAATAACACTTAAAAGAAAACCTGAATGACGATTTACCTTTTCGCTTTGGACGGTGAAGTGGCCATTTTTTGACTGATCTGTACAGCGTCGGATGTGAAAAGTAATAAATACGGTGTGTGTTTAAGTTCAAATGAAAGTCAACATGAAAAATTTGCAACGAAGCCTGTTAAGCTACACTATGCTTGACTACTCAATTCAAAACATATAAAACCAAAAAATTATTAAATTTGTTGTTGATAATATGTGCTTTTTAAGACAATATCCTTGCAATGTTCTAAATTAAGAGAACGTTAAATATAACTTTTCGTTAGGAAGTATTTAATCTATTGAGTGCTACCCTTGTGAAAATCAAGTATTTTTTTGCAAATTAAAGCATGATCGATAACGGCTCACTAACTCTGTCAGTAAAAGTTATTTTAATTATTTCTCATTTAAAAAAGTGATTTTTATGATTGAAAATATGAGGCGTGCCCTGAGCCCCTTATTGCTTAAACGAGGCGAATAACGAGACAATAAAAATTTTTATGTTTAATTTTTAAATAAGCAAACTCGGATTAAAAAATAAAAAATTTTTCAGTTGTGGCTATTGTGCTATAGAAATAAGCCTGATCCAAAACTAACCCAGAATGATGTGTTATAAACAATTTGGTGTTTAATCATTTTACGATTTGTTCATTTTTGTTATTAGATTATATATATACTTCCTACAAGCTACAATAATAAGTCACATATCTCCTTCGAAGCTTCATAATTCTTGATAAAATTAAGGTAGTTTTCTTAGGTGTTAAGGCTTAGGAGTAAAGACGGTTTGGTTTTAGCGTTCGGATGGAACCATTTGAATAACATATCGTGGTTAAAACGTATAATTCGATTGGGGTTGTAAAGTTCCTTGATTTCGTAGTCTTGATCATTAGACTCAATGTTATTGAACGTACCTTCAAACTTTGATACCAGTTTTGACATGTATTTAGAGGCGACAAAAACAAAATCTTCTTCAACATTTATAGTCTAGTATATTCTTTCGTTTAATCGTCTAAATATTGTCTGCAGATTTTTCCAGCGAATTTTCCAGTTTTTGGATGCATATATGGTAGTTTTTTAAATTTTCGACATTGATCGGATTTTTAAAAGATAGAGAAACAGGTAAGAGGGTTCGATTCCTTAGACAAGAGAACCAGATAAATATCAAGTCGATGAATTTTTTGAGCATCTGAGCTAAAATAATTTTCTGTCGAGGTTCCATCCCATTTAGACGGATCTAATTCAATTTCTATTCGAAGTAACTCTAAAATCGTCTTGTTTGTTCTTTCGACAAAACCGCAAGTAATTGGGTTGTTGAGAGTGGATCGCGAACTTATCGATACCCATAAGATCGCATTGATGTAAGAAAATTTGAGATTCGAATTTGTTTTAAGATACCTAACCGAGATACAATATGTGAAAATATCACTCTGGTTGTAGTTTTTGCCGACATATCTTGTTTTGCGACTGCTTCAATCCACTTTGAGAAATGATCGACACAAACCATAATATATTTGTTTCCAGGTCCTTATGTGGGAAGTGGTCCAGTAAAATCAATCTCCCACACCTTAAAGCGCGATTTATGATTTATTGGGTGTGGAACTTCGCGTTGAGCATAGTTCTTGGATTTATTGAGGTTACTTCTTGGACATTGAGAAATGAAATCTTCGGCAGAAGAAACTACGTCTGGCCAGAAAATCGATCTCTGGTAAAATCAACTGTCTTATCGATTCCAAGGTGGTGAATGTGTTTGTATTGAACTAATTCGATAATTTTTTGGATGCCATGTTCCAGGAAAACTAGTTTTTTACCTGCATAGAGTAATGAAACTAACTTTCGTCAGTTACTTCAAGGTGATTAGATCCCCTCATTAAGCGTCTTATTGGTTAGTCGATGATTAGTGTGGATTTTTCTCCCTCGAAGGTGCGAATCACTCTTTGAATTGTTTCACATTTTTTGTTCAAAGGCGGTATCGAATTCGAAATTTAGGTTCATTGAGGCAGAGGTTCTGGAGAGGAAATCAACCAAAATCTTTTGGTTCCTTTAAAATAAGAAATACTTTTATCGAGTTCTCACGACTTTTCGATTCATCTTTTTCTTCTTGCGCGAGTATATTTCATCGTGTCAAGACGAACTTAGGGGTTATGATCAAACAGTAACTCAAATTTGCCTCAATAAAGGTAACACCTGAATTTTCTAAAAGCGAAAACTAGAGCCAAAAATTCATTATCGGTGGTGGAATATCTTATTTCTGCTGGGTTGAGTATTCTGCTTGAACAAGCACGCGGTTTCAGACACTGTACATGATTTTTATGCGAAATTACAGATCGAACGTCTGAATATGATGAGCCACAGTTGAAGATGAATATTCGAGAAGGGTCTTATTTTTCACGAGTTGGTATGGAGAGTAGACTAAGCATGAGACTCGAAAATGATGGGTCAGCTTCGTCAATCTAAATCTATGGAGAGTTTTATCGAAGCAAACTGAACAGAGAGTACGCAATTCAAGCGAAATTTCTGATAAATCTTTGAATAAATCAGAGAAGACCCAGAAATTATTTTAACTCAATATGATTCGACCGTTTTTTCAACTTTAAGATTTGTTTGAGATGAGAAGGGTTTGCCCCATACTCCGGATTCGGAAACGTTGAATCCGAGAAAATCGACACTTCTCAATGAAAATTTAAATTTATTAGCTTTAAGTTTGAGGCCATATTCTTTGAATCTATTCAGTACTTTCTGGATATTTTGTTTGGGATGTTGATTGAAAGAATTTGAGACCGTCAGGATACAATCAAGATACAAGCGGAAAAATTGTACTCCCTGTAAGATTGTGTCAATGAGGAGATGAAAATTCGAGGGTGCATTGCAGATTTCGAATGGTATGGCGTTGAACTCATAAAGGATGCTACCACAGTTAGGGTAAAAAGCTGTTTAATGCCCGTTGATTTCGTCTTCTTAAGACAACAAGTATACCTGATTGGAGGTCTAAACATGAATTATTTTAATGACCCTAAACATGATTTATTTCCTCAATCTAAGGTGTCTTTAAATTATCCTTCGCAGATGCTCCATTTACCTTTCATAATCAACGCTAAATCGTCACTTACTTCCCACTTTTAACCAGTAGAACTGGTGAAAACCATGATCTGTAGCCTTTTCTTTTAATTCTGCTTTTCAACATTTAAGAAATTTTGTGATTGACAATGTATTTTATATGCATTTGTGCATAATATGAATTTGACAAAATTGGAGTTGCATTTACAGTGCCGATTTGAAGTGAACATAGATCTGTTTTCCATAGGTCAAATTCATGCAAAGGAAAACACTATTCTTTCTCAAGAGATGATCGATCGTATTTAATTGAAGTTTGTCTAATTTTGAGTTGATAATCGATTCTGAGGATTTGATTGAGATACAATTTTGTGTATTTCTTGAGTTTAGATTTGAATTAGTGAGAGCGAATCCAACAAATCTAAGAATAATACCACGACTAACAGTCATTTCATAACAGATATAATTTTAAATTTACAAAGTCGTGATTTACTTTAACATTCATGATGTCGAGAGAAAAATTTAGTGTTCAAATATTTTCAATTCAAACTTCCCTCACGATTAAAATGTTAGTTTATGCTTCTTAGTGACTGTATCTTTTACCACGTGGAAGCTAACGATTGAGATCCACAAACCTGTATCCAACAATGCTAAACCTGACTTCGAATTTTTGGAATTTTTAAAGGGGAAAATGAATGTCTTTCCTGATTCTCGTCAAAAGATGAGAAAGAGTAGAAACTGCTAGATTTCGATCTCTACTTCTACAGACTCATTTAGAGTTTCCTTGTTTTTCGCAAAATTTGCAAATGGTCTGTTCCAGACAATCATTTGTCGTGCAACCCGCGAACCACATTTTTTTTAGATTTGATTGTAGTTTCTTGATGATCTTGTTTCTGTTTTATGGTAAGCTAGACTCAGCATTAGAAGGCTTTCCCGGATTTTCTTGAAGATATCTGAAATATTAATATCCGCTTCTTTGATTGCTGCCACCTGATTATAGTCTTCTACAGTCACATCGTATCCAATAAATACTTCAGCATTAACACTCGCGAGTGCAGGATTTGTCTTAGGTTGAATGAAAGCAGTGTATCGGCTGTTCGGCAGAGCTTGTTGACGCCATTGATCTCCATCCCAAGGATTTAAACAGATATACAGTGAGGCAATGATGAAATTAGTTTTAAGACGGTAAAGAATTTTTATCTTCATGGGGAAGAGATGGTCTGTTTGTGATAAGGGCGCTCTTTAAAATGGCTTAAATAAAAATATTTCCTGTCACGGTGACAGTTTTAGCAAGTCAAATCTCAAGAAATCCGTAGAAAGAGTATCGCCACCTGTCCTGAGATGGATTATCCATGCCTTGATTGAATTTAATTTTTTCTATGAAGGTCGCGAGGAAGAAGCTGAAGACTTCTGGAAAGCTAGAAGAACGTCCTTCTTCGAAGAAGGTAGGAAGGAGCCAAAATTGCCTAAGGAGAACCACTCCTCTGATTAGGCAAGAAAATTGAAGAGAAACAACCTCGAAAATGGATCTGAGCTTCTTAAAAAAGCTGAATGTTTTGAAAAATTCTGGTCGCCATTGTCGTAAGATTATATATACTTCTGATAAGCTACGATTAACGTGTATGATTGTTGTTTCATATAAATCAATAAGTTCCCCAGAGTGATAAAAGTTAAAAAAGAAAATTTAAACTCTGCTAAATAATTGTACGCTTCTCAATATTTTTCGCTCAATAAATACTTTTAATGTTTTTCATAAAATAGGCTTTTTGTGGAAAACTTCAGAAGTAAATTTAATTTCAAATATTTATATTTACAAATATATTCGATGTTATCTTCCTTATATTCAGATACTAGTATTGTCACTGCTTGAAAATATTGGGAACAATTTTTGGAATTGAAAAAGAGAATAAATTTTTAAACTTATTCTCAATTATTATCTTTTATAATAAATGAAGAACATAAAATATCCTCTATTTTTATAAATAAATATTTATTTTATTTATCAATTAATTTTAATCCATTGTTTCAATCAAATTTATTTTATTTCAAAACATAAAGTAATAAACTCACAAATAATATATTATTTGTAACGTTATATATTTAACAACTTCTATTATGAAGTAAAAACCAACAATTATTTAAAAATTAACTTTTTAAAATAAATAGAATTTTATATTTAAAATTAGAATTGCGGTTAAGGCTGTCGCATGAGTTTGGTAACAAATATATTTATTTTAAAGCTTTCACGAATGACGAAATGAGATAACTTGCAATCGTATAACAAGCGGGGAAAAATTTAAAGATTCAATAAAAGTTCACAAATTATCTTCAATCGGTTATTTATTTTTAAGTTAATACTGACTTATATTTTACGTAAATTTTCATGTATTTTTAACTTTGAATAGTTTTTAAATAAGTTTAAAGATAATACTTTAAATTATAATACACATTTAATATTCATTTAATGTATAGAAATTAAAATCTTGAAAATTCTAAAAGTATATTTTTCTAATTTAGTTAAGTTAAAAAAAATTTCTAAAAGCATAAAAGCCGGTAATAATCGAATTAAGGACAATATGACTCACAAATATTTGTTTATGACGCTTCGAATAGATTCCAACAAAAATCCTTCAAAAAGTTCTGAATAAGTTCACACAATTTAATTAGTTTGCAATTTTATTTTGAAAGTAGGTTTTAAATGATGAGCTCATAATTTATGAAATATCAATATATGAGAATGAAAAAATTCACGACACACACTCAATCGGTTGATTGATTTAAATTAGTTTGTCGTTCAAACTTATATACAAGGAAATTTGGAAATCTAGTGAATTTATTTTATATATTTTAAGGGAATTTCTTACGCTCTCATCTTTAAAAATTTAATTCAAATAAAATTTTATCAAAAGCAGTCATATTATTAAGAGACACAAAAGAGTATAGTTTTGGAACATATAAAATTTTATAAGATAAACTTATAAAAGTACTCTACTTCGGAGGGAATAAAGGCAAAAACTTGAACTATTCTCAAGTTTATTCAATAAAGTAAAGATGGTTATCAATCAATCTTTTAACAATGGAATTCATCAACTATTTCCTGCTTCTTTATAAAATGATATACTTTGTTTCAAATTCACTTATTCTGATTGAGGAATGGTCACATTATAAGTTCTGATAAAAAAATAAGTGGAATTGAATTGCTATCTTTTTAAATAAAGATGAAATTATGTATTCAACTATCAAGTAAGATCTAAAAGTTGAACTCATTGAATTTAAAAAAATTATGTCAATCGCATATAAATTTCCTTAAAGTATAGATTTTTGATCAACATTTAAACGAATATAAACAATAGTCTTCTCATGTTTTTATGATGATTAAATGTAAATAATTTTAAGTCAAGCTTGCAATGTTAATTCAATCAGCTTTGAAGAAATTTATTTATTTATTTTAAAAGATAGTAGATAAGTAACTCGCTTATAATATATTAATTTTGATCATATATCGGAACAAAATTTAAATCTATCTTAAAATTTTTTTAAAAAACCTAAAATAAGAAATTAAAAGATAAAAATTAATGAAAAAAGGAGAAAATTGAATCAATAAATTCTTGAATAACAGAAAAAATTTTGAAATATCAAGAAACAAAAATAAAATCATTGCTTTAAAACTTCGCTCATTTTAACTTTAAAATAAATATGAAAATGAAACAAATCTAGAGAGAAGGAATTTGTTAATATTCACAAATCAATAAGTTTTATTTGCGCAAAGAAAAAATGTAATCAAAATAATTATAAAGTTTCATCATGAAATACGTTGAAAAGTTAAGAATTATGATAATCGTTAGATCAACTTAACCTGGCAAAAAATATTTTTGAAAAATTTTATTGATTACAGAAGTCTTAAAGGATTGCAAATAACATAAATTACCAAATTTTAGAATTTTTACCAGTCATTCTTTCTCAATTTACATTGTATTCTGTGAGAGAATCATTTATAACCAGTAAAATAAATTTTTTTAATCAAAAAATGATATTCATACGAACGATATCTTAAAGCTACAGTACACCATAATTTATAGCAATTATAGATCAATAGATAAATTTAAGGTGTAAAATATCAAATAAACGAGATTGATAATTCAAAAACCTCAAAGCGAATCTTTTTTAAAATATTAAGTTCGATAAATCTATTTTTTTAGTATTGATATAATGTATCTAACATCTCGAGTTTATATAAATCACATGTTTCGCTCATACCAAAGTCAAAAAAGAATGTATATAAAATGAATTTATTTAGGTTAAACAAAATACGTTAAAAAAAGTTTCATTACATGGAGAAAATTTTTACTATAATACCATGATTTACAAAATCCACCATTATCACGATTAAGTCGGATTTTAATATCGATGTTAATTTTGAGCATTTAAATTTTTTCGTGAATACGTTGTTAAAATGATTTCATAAATGAAATAGTTCTTGAAAAATAACTTTTGTTCATGATAAATTAAGCATGTAATTATTTATGCTGTGTTATGAATTGAACAAATTAACATTCAAAATTAAATTCAGAAAATGATTTTTAAATATTTATCAACAAAATTAAAGAGATATTTCAAAATATCTCGATATCTTTAATTTCCGGAAATCATACAAGCGTTCTGGAAAAATACTAAAATTTAATTCCCTTTTGAATATATTTTAAACATCATAACCATAATTAAAAGTAAATATATAAAATATATGAGAGATTTAAAATAACAATTGCCCAAAACTCACTCAATTCAAATTTTACTAATGGATGTGAAATATGATCATTTTTGAATAATAAATTGGCACTCATAATTTTGATCCAACTTTATTTGTTTGAGTGTAAAATAAAATTATTTATCTTGGAGTATTTATAAATGGAATTTTAAAATACATAATAGATAAAATTTCAAATAAGATATTTCATATACATTAAAATAATAAAACTTTTCTCATTCTAAATTTTTTTGTTAAAATTCAAACAAAAATATATTCCGAAAAAATTCTCATAAAGATTTTTTTTGTTCCATATTTTTATTCAACAAATTTATATTTGTAATTAATTAATTTCATTTCCTGATAAAAAAATTTATTTGAAAAAGTAATATCTTTATTAGACATCAAAAATATTTTCTGCTCGCGAAATATCAAATATCGCTTCTTAAAAATGCTCTAATGTGTTGTGAAAGTTATTTTAATGAACGTGAATCTTATTCTAATCGACGTGAGGGTTATTTTATACAAATACATGAAGGGAGATAGTCATTTAAAAGTGTAAATTTTCGGGATAGCATGAATTTACTTTTACTTACTTTAAAACTTCGAACTATTTTTAAAATCCTTTTTATCTAACGAAAACTTAACCATGTTTCTAATATTCTTAAAAAGTTAAAAAAAGTAACTCTCCACAAATAAACAAAATAAAATCATATTTTTGAAAAGACGATACGTGTATCTCTAAATAAAATTTCTTTCTGAAAAATGTATTATCAATAAAAATTGTGCTTTGATTATTCATGATGAAGTATTTGTGATAAGTTTTTATTGTTTATTTATATGAAATATAACTAATTCATTAACATTTACAGTGGATATTTCTTAAAACAGATATAAATTAAAAAATAGAATAATCTTCAACAGACTGAGAGTCATAAAATTTATGAATGAATTTTATTTACTCCATAAATAGTCAAAAAATAAGACTGAGAATTTATATATAATATGCTGGTATCTTGAATGACTTCAACGTAAAAATAAAAACGTATATCATTTTAAATTACAAAAGTTTTTAGAAAGATATGATATACACCATAGTCATTCAAAAACAAATTTTTTAAAAATAGTTTCAAAATGCTAAATAGCAATACTAATCAAATAAAATAATCTGAAGGTAAATTTTGAATTGAATATAAATTATATATCATCGCGTAAACAGAGTTCAAAAAACAAATAATCGAGTTATTTAAATGCAAAATTGAAGATAAATTAGGATTAAATATTTTAATGATTTATGTTCCAGAAATTTAAAAAAAACTAATTATAAATGAATAAAAGTTAAAATATTTGCAACAATATAATATTTTACGATCGTTTATTAAATAAATAAAGTTAAGTTACCAAATTCAAATGAAGATAAAAGCGAACCGAAACATATTTATTGAATTAACCAATTAAAAAAAAATTCTAAAATAATTTGAGTGATTATATATTCAGATCCAAACACTAATTAAAGATTAAACACAAGAAAAATCAAATTATATAAATTAAAGTTATTAATTTTGAATTAAATCATCTTTAGAATATTTTACATGTGACATTTATGAGAAATTATTTTTAGCTTGGAATTGTTTTCGTGCTTTGAGTTTTTAAAACTTATTTAATTCAGAATGAAATTTTATTTATTTTTAAAAACTTAACCAAGTATCAAAAAAATTGAAAAAAAATTCATTCTACAACTTAAATATACTGTGATGATATATTTTTTTTATTATGATCAATTTTGTTCAAAGGCATTACATAAAATTGAGTTCCTTGATGTATGTATTTAGGCTCCATTAGTTGTATTTTCTTAAAGAACAAAATAAAAAACCTAACTATTTTTCTATATGTTCTCATGGTATAAAATAAAACTATTTAAAATGGAGATATCGCTTTACTTACAACCTTAAATATAAAAAACTCAACATCAAAGAAAAATATAACTGTTAATTTGTTGGGTATTTAATGTTCAATGTTTTTGAAAATCAAATCAATGAAATTTACATTAGTTTGTGAAGAAAATAAAAAAATATTGTTTCTGCAAAATAATTAGATTAATAAATAACCAAAATGAAACATTTATCTTTATGAATACTCCAAAAAGGAATTTCAGATCGAAAATTAGAAGAAACTTTAACATTAAATTTTAAAAAATTTCACCTTTTTTTGGAAATAATTATTTATTTTTAGAAGAATTATAACAGATATAATTCGAAAAGAAATAGTATCGTAGTAAGAAAATTGCATCCTTAAAATTTATGCTTTATAACTCATAAAATTGAATATCGGACATAATCAATAGAAAAAATCAAGTGTTCTACAGTTTGATGATAAAATTAAATCCTGGCCCACAAACAATATTTGGTGTGCAAAAATAAAAATAATTTCTTAAACAAAGGGAAGAAATTGCAAATTGTAAGAAAAAGTAAAAATCAATATTAAAAGTGTTTTAATTAGATAGTCATAAAAAATAAAACTTACGTTGCATTTCAAACTCATTAATTAATTGTATGACTTTAAGAGTGAAACTTTTGTGAAAATAAAAAAACAATTTTTGAATTTTTAAGAAAAAAATAATTATAAATTTTAGTATATTTCTAAAGATCAATGATAAAATACTCTTCAACATTTACAGTAATAATACTCTTAATGTTACAGCTGGTAACAAAAATAAATATATCTCAAGGCATTTATATTTTTGAAAGTTTAACTTTTCAATAATAAACCGTCGGAGAATTTATAAAACTAATTTCATTATTCCCACATTAAAAACATATGATATCACCAAAAAAGAATTTTAGAATTATAATAATTAAAACTAATTAAAGGGAAAATGTTAAATGCTAACATCAAACGAAAATAAAATAATTATCGACTTATGAAAAAGTGTTCTTATTCTATCTTAATACTTATAATACGAAGAACAGAAAACACGAACCATTGAAATCAATAAACTAAATTATAAGATCAATATTTATGGGAAAAAATTTTAGGATTACGAATTTTGAATGAGTATGATTTAAAATTAAAAAAAAACATTCTCATCACATCCGTCTTAAAAAAATTTTAATAAAATTTAAGTTAACATAAAAAGTGATATCATCAATAATTTTATTTAACGAAGAAGAAAAAATCTTTTCTTATATCCAATGAAAATCATTTGGAAATAGTATTTAGGATATTCAACAAAAATAAAAGAATATGTGTTAAGATTAGACAGACAAGAAGGATTTTTATCAGATCGTTACCCATAGAACCTTGTATGGTTTAAGCTAGATTTTAATTTATAAAACTGTATAATTTAACTCTGGAGTATTCATATTAAATATGCTTTCATTTTTAAAAATGCTGAGTCAAAACGTACATATACATTACGTCCGGTAACGATAAAAAAATTAAAAAGAATTAACAAAAATAGAGCTTCAAAATCAAGTATACTAACTTAAATTGATTTATGCAATAGCTAAGAAAATATAATTTTTAAAATATCGATTTAAAGTTATATGCCTCAAAATGATATCTCAATTTATCGAACACAAACAAAATCGTTATTTTTTGAAACAACAAACATTAACTTGTTTTAAATACAGAAATGACTTTTAAGACGACCAAAAAATCAAAAATTAATGATGAAATTAGAATTAATTTAACAATAATAAATCATCTTTCATAATGGATTATCATTTTTCACCAATATTATATTTATTTAAAGCGTACAACTTTTTGTACAAAGGCATCTAATCCTTAATTGATTAAAAAATGAACAAGTATTATTAAAAGAATCAAAAATGAATCTTTTGGATTAAACTTCCTCTGAGAATAAGAGAAAGTAGCATCAAATATTAAAAATTTGACAAACACCATTAATTTGATAATTTTGACATAAAACACGAGTTAACAAAAATATGTAAAGAAAACAAAATGTATTTTGAAAAATTAAACACGATAAAATTTGTATCATATTCACTTAAAATTCATCTTACTCAGAATAAAAATTTTGAGTCTCTTGATATAGAGTTAAATTTATTATAATATACTGTTGAATAAACATTCAGATAAATGGAAAACAATAAAATTTAACTCTCAAAACTTCAGTATGTTGAAAAATTAAAAAATTATTTTCACTTTAAAATGATTTTTGAACCAGATCACACGTTAAAATATAAATACATTTCCATTTCTTCAAATAGACCGACATATTAAAAATCTTAAAATACCATAAGTTCAATTTTCCCGCATATATTTACGAATTCACTAAACTTATCTATGTAAATAAAACACCATAGGCTCACATTACCACCTAAATTTGTTGAAATTATTGTGAAAATATCATTCATATCAAAAATACAAAATCAAACAATCTCTCTGTAATCTATCAAATAATGAATAATATTTAAGTTTTAATCATGAAAACTGGAATTGAGAATTTTTTCAAAATCAACAATTTTAAAATCTAGAGAGAATTAAAATTGGATTTTTTGAAAAACAATCAAAAAATACATTGACAATTTCAACTTTTAAAACATATGCTTTGAATTTATTTTTTTTGATAACCCTAAATACACAAAATGATAAGAAGTTTTTCATCTAAAATATTTTAATTTTGAGGTTGATTATTTTCCATAATGTGAAATAAAGATGACTCATTTATAATTTAGCGAGGAATGAAATAATTATGAAATACAAGTAAATTCTTTGAAGGAAAATAAAAATATCAAATTTTAACACAAAATTTCTGAAATTATAAAACATAAAAATTTTATTGAACTTTCTTTTCAATAAAAATACCGCAGCTTCTTGAAACATCTAGAATGACTCACAATGAAACATAAATAAGATTTTACTGATTCATGTACTTGCATTAGATCATTTGCGAGCTAAAAATAAAGGGGAATAAGATAAAAATGATAGTTTATGTTTATAAAAAAAGACATGTCTGAATAAATAACTAAAGGTTGAAAATTAGTGAAATAAAATATTATCAAAATAAACTTGAAATAAAATATATCGTCAAGCCATTTATTAGATATACTTTGAATTATTAACAAAGTAAGCAATATTATGTTTTAACATAAATCAGCACAAAGTCTTTAATAAATCTGTCCCTCTTCATAAAATATTCTGGGAATTTTTTCCAACACTTAAAGATGATTAATAGTCTATTTACGTTCATTACTTTTAAAATCTGATTTAATCAATAAAATTAGGAAGATATTTTAAAATATAAATTTAAATCATTTACTTATACCTATAAGTTATGGTTTTATCTTTGAAACTATATTCTGCAAACGTAAATCAATGTAATTGCAAACCAAATGTTATGAAAGGATTAATTAAGGTATCGACTGTGAACCATAATTCCTGAAAAAATACACTCATTATCTTAATGAATGAGATTACTTGATCAAAGTGTTTATTCAAATAATATTATTAATAACATTTTCATACATGTTAATCTGGTTTTGGATCTAAAATTCAAAAGTGTTTTTACATTGACTATTTCTTCTTTGTATGGCAAAAACCATGTCTAAATAGAAAAAGAGATGAGAAATAAAATTAACGCACAGAATTGATATTTAGATTTAATTGTATTTACATAAACTAAAAATATTTAAAAATACGTTGTCTGGATTATGAAAAAAGGTAACCTTAACCAATATCGAAGTAAATTAAAATTGTAAAACAATAAAGATATAGGATCGGTTTAACATAAAATTTCATATAAAATTTACACAACCTGTTCATTTATTTATAAAATAATTTAAAAGGAATATATTTCAAAATTTATTAATAATTTAATAATTACAAAATTTAACTATTATTAAATACAAACAACCGAATTCCTTGAAAAATTTAAATCCCTTTTTCATCAGTTACTTTCAACCACTAACAAATAAACGAAACACTAAATATGTATAGACTGATAATTTCAACAATAATTAACTTTTAATTCAAAGCTTGAAATACATCAACTCTAAAATATCACAAATATTACAAAAATTGTAAAATGTAAGGAAATCATATTAATTATAATTTTAAAGATAAAATGTCAGAGAATACATCAAAAAACGTCTTAAAAATCACGTTAATATTTATTTGAAAATATTTAATTAAACAAAATTGAGATATTTAAGAAAAGATGCGAATAAGAACAGAATAACATACTCAAAAATTATGAAAATAAAGATTTGCATCATAGATAAAAATATTTGATGTTCAACAAGTCTTAAAACATTTTCAATGAATCTTTAAAAATTTGTCAAAAATGAAATTTAGCGAACATAATCACAGTGATAAAATAATTGAAGTATTTTAGACGCTTTTTTCAGTATATAAATGACAAAAAAGCGAAATTTAAAATAAAGATCAATCTACTAAAATTGGCAGAGATTTCTATAATTGCAAATAGATGAGAAATATAAATTCAATCTTAATGATAAAATGTAAAAAATTTTAAACATAATAAAATCTTTAAAGACTGCAGTAAACTAATTAAAAATTCCTTGAAATACGATCAATAAATACAAAACATAAACAATATTATAAATTTTAACTTAGCGACATTTTGAATAAAGTTTCTAAATAAAATAAAATTTTAAAATTTCGGATGATAACTTCACAGATCTAGTAAGTTGTAAAATTACAACAAAAACAAAACCCATTTCATAGATATGTTTCAACTGGTATAATTTAATCAACATTGCGATACAAAATTTGAATGAAAAAATGTCAATAATTTAGATAAAATGACAACATAAAAAAATTTGAAGTATTTATGTTAAACAATGTTTCTGGAATGTACTTGATATTAAATGAGCAAATTATTACCCAAAATTGTTTTTTTAAGATCACCATCTTGAAAATAAAAATCCTCTAAATAAAAAACTTTTCAATCTATGCTGAATATGAGCTGTAAAAAATATCAGAAACTTAAACTTTTTCTTGAATGTAAACACTGAAAATAACATTACAAATTTTAAACAGAGTATAAAAACTTGTATTCGTAGGATAACAGAATTTTTAAATATTAATGATATAACCTTCTGTTCAGTATCCGGCGCAGCAATGAATTTTCCCTATTTATCTTCATCGAGGTTCACATCCCAATACTTTGACTCCTATAATATGAAAAAGTGCATAATGAGTAAAATATTTATTTTTCTGTTAAAACAGACAACGAAGACATCAACGTGAATATATTTCATTCAGAGAATATTAAAGATAAAATAATCATCTTTGTTACAAGTTGTGGAAAAATCAGAAAATTTTTAAAACAAATATTATTTGATAAAACTATGGAATTTCTGAAACAAAACACTTTAATTAAAAACTTATATTAAAATAGTAATAATCTTCAAATGAAATTACCGATATTTATATATAGTTCAAACAATGACTCGACTCGTGTCAATAATATAGATTTTAATTTACCTATTCAAGAGGAACTTCTTTTATTACTTTTCAAATCTTGTTGCAAAGAGCCAACCTTATTTGTAAATAAAGTCTCATCCATGAAGTTAAATTATCAAAAATAATATATTTTGATAATTTATCAACAAAAATACCTCAAATGATGCACGCCTGCCCGATCCTACTGATGCAACCTCTGATTCATCTTATCTTTATCTCTTAATATTTAGAATAATAAAGAGATCATTTTTTAATTTATAAATATTCTTGTTCAATACTAGTCCTGAAAGAATTCTACCTTTAAAAAGTGAAAGGGTTTAACCTTTAGTTCGCTCTGTCTGGTATACGCGAAATGCAAAAAATTAGGGAAATGAAAAGAAATTATTCAAATCTGAAAATTAGAAATGAAAAATTTATGCAATTTTCTTAAATGCCAGACCTTAAGGAAATTGCGATGGCTGAATGAAAAAATAACTTGGTCGACATCAAGTTCATTAAATATTAAAACGTAAAATGCAGAAACATAAAAAGATAAATAAGATTTTAAAATCATTTTATAAAAATAATAAATAAATTTAAAATGTTTAAAAATCTAAATGAAACCAACATGTTGCTGGAATTTCGATAAACATCAAAGCGTGAAAACAATGACATAATTGCTGAATAAACTGTTAATTTTGTAAAATTAATAATATCAAAGAAATTAAATCACTTATTATAAAAGGCAACGAAAAGAATCTCCCATTTCGTCTGTATAGTAGTAACTGTAATAAATATAATTCAAAAATAATGTAATAATTTTCAAAATATCAAACTTTTATACTATTTTATAGATCTTAAAGATAAAAAAAAATTTAAAATAAGCATTAAGTAATATATAATAAATGCAATAACCAATTATCAGACGATAAAATGCATTGATAAAATAGATCTACAAATTTTAGTTGGTATATTATTATCAATTAATATTACAATAAGTAAGCTATCATGAAGCATCAAAATTATTCTTGACGAAAAAACTGTTTTATTATTAAACCTGAAAAAGTTTTCTAAAGAATTAAATTTAACGTGGAAACATTAAAACTAAGGTATAACACTGTTATATGTCATTTTCAGAAAAAAATCATGGTAGAAACATCAGATACTGAAATTTTTTTATGTTTTAACGTTTTAAAATATTTCATGCGAAAAGAAAAAGTCTCAATGAAAACATTGGTAATTTATTCTTAAATTTAATATAAAAATCTACAAAATCAGAAAAAAGATATCGTAATATCAAAAATTTCCAGAAAAATTATTTTAAACCAGAAATTTTCTCCTCAAAAAGGAAAAAAATTAAATTAAATCAACTTGACAAAAATAAATGATAAAATTACAAAGTAAGAAATATTACTCACATATTTTAACACACTTTTTATAAGATATAATTCTTCACAATAATTAAATAATGAGGAAAAAATATATCAGTGTTTAACTTTTAATAATACAGGAAACATGTAAAATTGTATAGATTTGTAATTTTGAGATATTCGCTTAAAATTAAAAAGTAAAGTAGGTTATTTAGTTTTGAATGATATAAGTGAATATGAATGCACATTGAAAAAGTAGAATGTTCAAATTACAAGTACGAGTATTTTAATTTTCAAAATTATATAAATTTTAAATTTTTTTCATAAAGTTAGGTAATTTTCATTTCAAAACTGTTTAAAAGATGTTTGTAATCGACATTAAAAATCGTAATAACTGTATTATTTATAACTCATGTTTCTAAATAGTGATAGGATTTGCTATTTTAAGAGTTAACCATAAAGAATTTAATACATAAATGACTGAATAAAAATGCTCGTCACAACAATATTTTAAAATTTTTAGAAATCAGATTTTCTGTCTAACAAGGAATTAAAAAACTTAAAGAAAAATTCTGATAAAATAATATGTCAGAAAAAAATTTCATAAAAAACAACAAACAAGTAAAAATTCTTCACGTTTATAATATTTCACGAGAGAATTAAAGCGACAAAATCTTGAAAAAAGATCTATATTTACTTTACAATAACGTATAAACAAAACCTTTCATGAAATTAAATAAAAATATTTGACTCACTCGGAATAAAATTATTTTAATTTAAAAAATAATCATCGAAACAATAAAAATGTTGACATTTAGTTTCAGCTACGCATAAAATATTTAAAAATAAATTGACAACCATGGAACAGAAAGATAAAAAAATTCCTGATATTCTAAAATCTGCCCCTATATAAAATATAAAAACTATTTTAGTCCTCAAATGATGAATTTACAACAAATTAAGATTATTATAGAAATTAATCTGATATTTCATGATTCTAATTTAACTAAACCTGTATGAACAAAATATAAAACACTTAAAACTCACTAAAATAAGAATTATGAGAAACTTCCGACATTTCTTATAACTAACAAAGGGATAAAACGTGGATAAAATACTATTTATAAATTATGCGAATAATGCAATATCGACAAAAATAAGTTTTGAAATCCTTGCAAATTACAAAAAATTAAGCATCCTTGAACTATTTGTGTTATAAATGCAAACTAATTAAGAAAACAATTAAATTTTTATCATTTCCTCAACATACACATTTTGAAATATATTTTCAATAAAAATAACAGATTAAAAAACTTTCAAAGATTTTCATAACATAATATCGTAATAGAACTTGAAAAGCTTTTGATTTCAAATCCAGCACGTTTCAGAGGCTTTGATTTAAAGCAGTAAAATATTTTATAATTTTCAAAATAAAAAAGTTCGAAAATTTATGTGATAGATAAATCTCAAAGTTAAATGGAAAAAAGGTAAAAAATGGAAATTTTCATTTAAATCAGTTTAACAGATTTGAAAATAGGTGTAACCTTTCGAGATAAAAAAAATTTATTTCGATAAATGTCTTTGTGTAAAACGGAAAATACTAAAATTTGTCACAACTATATGAAATATATCAAAAGAGAAAGATAAATAGTGAAAAAATTTTAACTTATTTATAGGTTTTTTAATCTGGTATTAACTCGATCAGTTGCATAAAATGTTGTAATTACAAAATAATATTACTATAATCAAAACGATTATCCTTTTGAAATAGCGTAAAAGAACATTTTTGTTATAAAATCATGAATTTCGGGTTTTAACATAATAGTACTTTCAATCTATAGATCATCATGATATCATATTTCAAGATTGATAAAACTCCGAAATCAATGTATCTTTATTTCTCTCACTAAATATTGAGAAATCTCTTTAAAATTAATAACAGTTATATCCGTCATAAGGTTACATCCAGATTTAGAGATAAAATTCTTTTTCAGGTATTTTATTTTTTATAAATTTATTTGAGATAGGGGGCAGTTTTTAGGATTGAATGTTTATCGAACGCGGTTTGAATACTTCGAATACAGTTTAATATATAAATTATCATAACTATTTAGTCATACAAATGTGCTCTCTTTTGAGGTTTTGTTATTTTATTTTTATCGTTTTAACGAAAATTAAATTAACTGTCTATTATATAATATGTAATAGTTTTTAATTAATTAAATATGAGCGAGTTTTTTGTCATGAGAGACTTTAAGTACAGACGTCACATCGTTCTTTATATCCACATAACATTAATTATCCTTACTGTTTTAGATTTTTACTGTAGTCAAATAAATAAATTTTTTTTCATTCTCTACAGATGAATCAATATGTCTTTTAGCCTATAAATTACGTAAATAGTAATTGTATCATCGACATTTTTAATCATTGATCAATAAGTTACTGCAAGTCTAAAATGTTTAATTTGTAGTCTACGCAGGAGATATGCCTGGATTAATTGTACCAAAAATAAAAATGCAGAAAAAACCTTTTCGTTCTTATGAATCTAATTTTATAACTTTCAGGATATTTCTTATTCAATTTACTGAAAGCTAAAACTTAAAGCCAACGGTTTCCTAATTCTTAAAATTCATTATTGGTTTTGAAGGAGCATATTTTATTTTAAGTCAATTATTTTATAAAATCAAGTTTATCAATTTAAAAGGTCTTTTGAAGCATATCGACTTTTATGATATCTTAAGTTATGAGACATTTTATCATTAATCTCTACTTTTTCTGTTTCACGATTATTATAAATATTTTAGTTTATTTTATACTTTTTAACGATATAAAAAATTCTAAACGAAATTTATGATTAATTTTATACGTTTCGGCATATTTTAATTTTTGTGTGATTTTATACAAAGTATAATATTCAGATCAGGCGCACAAGGCAAATAATAGATCATTTAAAAGATAATATAATAAAAAAGTTATTTCATTAAAATTTAATATCTATGAATTAACATGCGTTTTAGCATAATTTTTTTATACGTATTTGTGAGCTTATGAATATATCTATTTCCATTTTAACTCTAATTATTCTCAAAATTACTTACATCGACACAAATAACTTTCATAAAATAATTAATAAATTAAATTAAATTCATTATATTTAAAAACAAATTTAATTGTGATCATCGAAGCGTCTAATTTGATTTTTGTTTAATTTTCAACTTTAAATAAGCTGAAGAGAGAATATTTAATTTTTTTATCAAAATACATTCATTTTAATTTCAATTAAAAATAAATTGTTGAGCTAATATACAAAATTTGTACTCACGCAATTTTATCATAAGAATAGACGTATGGGCGATGAAACGATCTCTACACTGACTTGCAAACACAAAATGGAATTTAGCTTTCGTTTTCGCCTCTATGAAAAATATTAAACGAAACTAATCACTAATAAATAATATATATCATGCTAAAGACCTAGGAATTAGTGATGATTCTCTTTTAAACACGAGATACATTATGGGAACACGCAACGACGTATTTTGCATTATTAACATTTTATTGGTTACCATTATAATGAATCTATAATATGTTTTTCATCTTTTGATTCTTAGTCTCCTTTCTTATTAATTTCAAGCCAGTTCAATTCATGAAATAGGACTGAATATAATATATCGATGAGTCTGTTTTGACATAGAAAACAGTTTTTTTTATCGAGTTCTGTATTTTTCATCATACTTTTTTTGCATTAGATATTTCTCAAGTTTAATACACTTAAGTAGACGCTATTATCAACAGTGTTTATCAATTTTGTTTTGCATATCTTGAAGAAAGCCAACGAAGCCACATTTCAGATAACATGTAATATTAATATGTTTTTCTCGCAAAGTATGAAAATTATTTTATTTAAAAATTACCATTTTAAAATATGATTTATTTTGATTAACATCCCGTAATGTAGCTTCTAAATATTTTTATTGTTATTTACTCTATTTGGAATACTCATACGGTAAATATATTATTATCTAAGCTTGATTTTTTGAGAATCGAATGTTTGAAAAGTTAATTAGCGGAATTCATTATTATTTATTTTTTAAAATATTAATAACTAATGTTTAAGCTGTTTAAACACATGTTGTCTATATTTTAAAAAATCTATTGATAAGTAATTTTGATTTTCGTTTTTACATATTTAATGTAAATACAATAATCGACATGCAAGTTTAAAATAATGAGAACTTTATTCTATGAATAAACATTTTGTAACTCACGATATTTATCGAGTCTAAAAAGGGACATTTTTATTTTCAGTTTAGAGTATATTGAATGTTAAACAATATAACTTTAAGAGCTCTCTGTTTATGATCGTTGTTTTACAGATTAAAAAATATTTAACTTTATAGATAGTAAATAAAAAAATAACAATATCTGTTCATAGATATGATCCTAAAAATGCCACAATCCTTTAAATTATATAGAGAGTTGTTTGTAAATTATTTAATTGATCATAAAAGCTTCCTATTATGATGCTTTTTTATATACATAAATCATTTAAAATTTTCTATTTTTAGCGCACGCTCTTCCTTTTATGTAACTGATATCGCATTAAGTCTATTTAATCCATGTTAAAAATTAAGAAATTGCTAATTTATTCACCATGATTAAATAAATATTCATTTTCTGTTGGTTCATGTGTACACTTTTATGGATGTCAACTTTAATTTTACTAGGTTCAAATACTCAAATAATATAGTTTATCTCATGGTATGTTTTTGAACAATCATTTTAAATGATAAAAAATATTATCTTTTGTATGTTTGAACACATGAAAGTACTTTACCATATTTTGACACTTTTCAACATAAACATCGGAGAAATGAATACATTAAATTTCCAGCTTTAGATTTAACCTTAACATTATGATATCTCAATTAAAGATAAAAGGAAACTTTATTAAATCCAATATATTTAGATTTTTCCAAATGTTTAAAATTATTACTCCACGTTTTCATAGTGATGAATATATTTAAAAAAATTTTAAAATACATCATGTATTTTATATATAATTAAATGAAAAATTCTGAAGATAAATTATGAATATAAATTTTTCATGAAGAAAAAAATTCAAATTTATCCTTGAAATTGTATGAGATTTAACTCTGCAAAGTTTTTATTTCAAATTAGAAAGACAAGAATCAATATAATGTTGAAACATAGATTTTAAAGTTTATATTGTTTATTTTTAATGCTTTTAGACAGCCAATAAAATATTGTTTTGATATATAACCTTTTAAAACACTTGTAAATGGACAAAAATAAATTTTAATTGAAATTTTTTTATTTGAAGATTTTTTAATTATATTAAACCATATTTCCAACCACTATATTTAAATATTTTAATTATATAACTTGTAAAAATTATGTTTTTTTGATATTTTTAATGAATAAAATATTTATATATTTCGAAATTCATATGGTCTTATCTTCGAAAGTATATATATGATTCAATGAAGAGAAATTTGTTAGAATAATAAATTAAAGGAGGAAAAAAATTTGTTCTATTCAAATAAAAAAATTTAATTTAAAAAAAGTTAAACAGAATAGCATCTCATTTAAAATAAAATTAGAAGATATTTATTCAATAACATTTTCTGCAAGCATAACTAGATTTTCCCAATATTATACTTGTGCTTACTGTTTTTGATTGAACGCATTCGTAATACGTTATTAGTTAATGTCTCGACATGACAAAACGATGCTACGTACATGAGATCAAAAAGGCAATTAAATTTCATTCAATAAAAAGTTAGTTGGCTGAATACTTGGAACATCTTACACGTTATCTTTCAATAAACGACCTAAGGAACAATACGTTGATGAGCGAAATAATTCCAACATTCGGTTCCCGTACCTAAAATGTCCATAAAACTATCTCTAGAACTGTTGATACTTTGAAGCAGCCCCTTTAACAACTAAAACCATAGTCTCTGATAATCGCCAGATGGTATGAATTTGTTTGGGAACATCAAAATGAATAGGAATCTCAGAGACAGTTTTCATTAATACTTAGAAAAGTAGGAGAGGGATGCGAAGTTATTGGGTGAGTGGGCAACGTCTTAAGAGATATTCGTGTATTTTACGGCCAATTCTAGTGATTTTGTCTGGCTCTTCTATCAAGAAAGAAAAGTGATCTACAAAAAGGCTGTGGATACTGAAGAAATATTAATATCTACCATTTAAAGCGACAGGGAGAATATTGAAAATCTGCTAAGTATCAACAGAATCGATAATAATAAACAAGCTATCTGCTGGATCATAAAGTTTAACTGCTTTTGAGAACAGGTGCATTTTATCAAGGATTGGCCTCAGCAGATTCTATTTGTGAATTCTATTGCGTCGAAGGTAGATTGAAAATAAACTATTTGATATAACCATGTAACCTCGAATATAAATCTACCTAAAGAGTAGAGAGAGAAAAGAGTTGAATGTCGAACAAATGCATTGTTAGTTTTATTGTTTATGTCTTGACATATGCATCATATACAATTATAAATCTTTTTTATAAACTATCAGGGAGATAATCTTTCATAATTGCCATTCGATAGAAGAGAGAATTTAAATTTATTTTTTTAAAAACATCCTTTTTTCTCGATATTCTCTTGTTTTTGCCTTAATATCTAGCCGAATACTCTCCAAACATAACGCTCTAGAGCTATGAAGAAAAAAATAATAAATTAAAATGTGTTAAAATGAAATTAAAGCGTGAAGAAAAATACAGACATGTCAAAATTAACAAAGGCATGGACAAGAAATAGTTCAGACCTTTCGAAACTGCATTCATTCAATTATGCTCCTGTGATAAAGCTGTTTCAATTAACTTTGAATGTAAAAATTAACAAAACTTTTTGAAGTTTAAGAACGTTACATAGGATGTAAAAGTTAGAAACTCAAAAAATTTATCAAAAGTAACAAGCGTACTATTCTTGATATGTTGGAAATTATAAAATCGAAAATGAGTGGTAGCATACACAGAGTTAAAAAAGCGAAAAATTAAGATCTTAAAAAGGTCTCAAAGAGTTTTCAAGCCTAAAACCTCAATCTTAAATGTTTAGAAAATATAAAATGCAGTTTCAATTGATCCATTAATTTAAAAAAATATAACTGGTTCTGAATTAAAAATATCGGTACATTTACCTTCGATATCATGATCTACTTTGTAAAATTACAAGTTAATCCTGATTTATATTCATATTTTCATCATTATACAAGTGCTATAACAAAATAAATAACCATAAATAATCAAAAATAACAATAAAAATATTAGAAGTATTAAATTTGTAACATTTTTTAAAACATTATGAGTATTAAGTAAAAATAATTTCAAATTCGGAAGTTCTATTAAATGAAACATTTTAAGTATTTGTGCCTTTATAATTCAAGAGACAAAATAACAGATTTTCCCTCTTCGATCCTGTCAAACAGATTTTGGCGATCCAAGAGGAAATTAAATTGTAACGCGTCTAATGCCAATACAACATCACTGAATTTTTCACGTGTCATCTATTTAAATTTTCTTACAATGAACTTCTCAATCAATACAGCCTTCTTAAAAATTTTGTATGCTTTTTAACTTTAGATTTACAAGTTTTTTTCTTTTCAAAAAATCCGAAAGGCCTATTCTACATTGTTTGAGGAGCAATCTAAAGTAGTATTCCAGATTTTTTACTATTTTGCTTTTCAGAATCATGATCTTTAATGTACTGAGTCAAAATTCTATGATTGTATCTGTTTATCATTAAAGAGCTTACATTATCAGATTTTTAAATTTAAATCTTCATAGTGTCGGTCAAATAAAAATTACGATTTAAATATTGTTTATTATTGTTTTGATATTTATTTTTTATATTTTCTCGGAATCTAAATTTTCAAAAAAAAGAAAGTATATTTTCGTTGTTAAATGTTGCGCTGGTACGGTAAATTTACTTTTTAGACCTCGTAACCTATTTTTGAATTTTCCAATACAGTTCATTTTGAGATATTAAAGGAAGATAAGGCATTAAAAAATAATTGATATTTTTGACAAAAATATGCTTAGTTCTTTTACGTTTTTATAAAAATTAAATTCGACTTATTTAATTCACATCAATTTTAGTTAATCACAAAAAGAAAAACTTAATATTTTTTGAAATCTAGAATTTTTAAATAATTTCATTTTATAAATTCAAATATCTATACCTATTCATTCGATTGTGATCAAAACGTATTTCCTTTGATATCTAATTTTAAGGACTAATTCATAATATAAAGCTCGCTATAATAATAAAAACTTTGAATGAAGTTCTGACATTAATCAAATTCATATTTTTTCATAAGAAATTTTATTTCTATTTAAATTGTAAACGATCATGATATAGAAAATTAATCATTCACTTATAATTATATTACAATTATTTATCTTCGTGATATTAAAAAATTAATATCATGTTTAAAATTTTTATTTCGTTTAAAATCGATAAATTAATCAACAAAACAGGATAGTTAAGACAATATTTATATTTTTAATGTGTCATTTCTAAAGATCTAATAACCTTTGTGAATTTTTAAATATCTTGAAACCTGAATTTTCAAAAGGTTTTTTAAAAGAATACTAAATAATATCAGTTTTTTAGAATCATTAAATGTAATTCAAATTTTAATAAAAAATGAAATTTCTCTGTTTTTTTATTAAAATTTGTACAAATATCTCGTCAAGTAATTCAATACCATCTAATCCTAAAGATTTAAACCATATAATTTTTTTAATATGTAAAATAATTCTATCCGAAAAAAAGATTTGGATGTTACTTATTTTCTATATAATTTTAAAAAATGTTGAATGAACAAGTAAAAATTATCTAAAAAATATCGAAACACGAATTTTAGATTCATTCAAGGGAGCTGTCCTACATTTCGAACACTGATTTCATCATTTATTGTGCGTTTGATACTAACTAAAACAAGAAAAAGGAATAAAATATAATTCGTGTAAAATCGTTCCAAAAACATGTATGAACTATTTTCAAATGTAAAATTTAGATTTCATTCCTATAGTTGACCTACATTAAATTATATAATTGGAAGAATGATTTATGTAATAAACTAAAATTAAAAAATGATTTTATTCTTTGATTTAAAATCGTATCGAGAAAAATTGAAAACAACTATTTAAAATTATATTGACTTCATATAATTTATATTACTCTAAACACGCGATATAACATTATTAAAATCAAGACAAGGTATTTTCAAGAGAAATTTTTTCAATAACATCAACTTAAAAATTTAGTTTTCAAATATTCAACTCTTAAGTCCAGAATTTCATCTGATGACACATAACTGGTTCGATAAATGATCTTATTGAATCAATAATGTTCAATTATGGTTAGTTAAGCTTAAAAAATTTTCAGTAAGACAGAATTCTTGAGAATAAACTTGAACTAAACAGAAATTGAGATAAAGAGCGATAAATTTATCAAATATTTCCAAAAAATTCATAATATAGATAACTCTAGTTTTAAAACTATAGAGTGTAAAAATAAATTTATTTTCAATTATTGTGGGTTTTTATATTTTAATTTTAGCTTAATAATTGAAATTTTTTCTGCTGGACGTTTTATAGTTAGTCCAAATATTTCTTATGTTGATTGATAAATATATAAAATATTCTGAACGAAGACAGTTACAGTGAATTCTGAAAACGAATAGATTCTTGGTATTTTTGCAAAAAACGTGATTCTCTTAACCTAATATATTGCAAATCTATGATCAATTTTTTACCTTCTTTCACTTTTAAAAGACAATCAAACATCATAACTATTGTATTTTCTTCAATTCATATAATGAATGTTTCTTAAAAGATGTATCAAAAACCGCAAAAGCTCTTAAAGTCTGTGCAAAAAAAGTAAACTTTTCTAAATCTCTAAAAACTCATAAATCAAATGATTCTTTCTCAATGAATAACCGAAACGGTTGTAGCAATTTTAATTTCATTAAATTTTTTACACAATAACATATAAGAATTTAAACTAGAATAAGCCTAGCTAGACAAAAAAGAAATACAAAGATTATATCTTTTCAACATTTACGTTTTTAAAAGACCCGAGTTTACACTAATTTGCACAAATTTCTGAAAAATAACATAAACTCTTGAAAATGTACCATTGATATCTTCTTAAAATTTATATCATGACACTATATTCAAAATGTTCTTTTCTCAATTTATTCCAAGACGATTTACTTTTAAATAAACCTACTTGTAGAATATGACAAATGAATTAGAGTAGGTTTATTTAATTCAAAATAAATGCGGAAATCAGTCTATAATTTAAATAGATTTAAATTCAAAAACAACAGTAATGTAAAAATATATTCCCCAATTAACTTGAAATAAAATTACTATCGTTAATACTTAATCCGATCTGTTATCAAAGATTGGAAACTTTAAATACGACTATTTAATAAATGATAACATAGATAGGTGTTCCACACTGCTAAAAAATACTTATAAAACTATGCAGAACATTTAAATTAGATGCATCAATTCCTGGCTAAAAACAGTGTTGTATATTTTGTATAATTAATTAATTTTTGCAGGGCAATATTCATAATGCTGTAAAAAGTTCCTCTTTAATGAAAATAATTTAATCCTAATCTAAACAGAACATTATCTCTTATTTCATTTTATTTTGTGATGATGGGCTTTCAAAAATTCACAAAACTTTGATTTTTTCATTTAACTATGCTTTGATCCATAACATGTAAAACGCTGTAAAGAACGACGATTCAATTAAATTTATATATTTATTTTTATCCTTTGAAAATATAAAAAGTTAAGTTCAGAAATTAAGCAAATTTCTGAAAAAATATTCACACCGTAGCTTTTGAGTCGAAACTGCTTAAGTAAAGAAGTATTATCTTACTTTACTTAAGTTGATAAAAATTTTAAAATAAAAAAAACTTATAAAATTCGTGTTTACATATTGTTTAGTGAAATTTTTGATTGGCACATTTAAACCACTGATGCTTTTGCTTGAATTTTGGACGGTTATCATTCACATTAAAATATAGATATTATAAAAATAAAAAAAATATTTTACAGTAATGCGTTCATTCATCTTAAAATAACTGAACAGATGACATTAAATCTTCACTTAAATAAAAGTTTAACTTGTCTTGATAAGTGAATGTTTCACGATTATGGAGAATTTTCTCTAATCTCGTTTGTAAATTAACTAAAAAAGGTGCCCATTTTTAAAATATTGAAATGATTGAGATCAAACAACATTCTAAATATGAGTTACTACATGCTAGTAATGATTCGAACTTTTTTTTAACCATCCAGTCTTTGTATCAATTAATTTTAAGGTGGAAGAATAAGATGTGACTTGGGTTGGGGAGTTTAAAAATTTTTGACGTTTATTTTTGTCTATCAAGGGAATTCTGTATTGGCATATGTTCAGCAAAATTTTTGTTAATTTTATAATTAAGCGTATGAAATATTATAATTTAATTTTTGAAAGTTGGAATAGATAATTTCAATTGTGGAGATATTTCAAGAAAAAATGATTTTGCCAAAAATTAAATATCTTAAAGTATGCTTTGATTCGTTGTATTCATAGTTCTAATAATAAGATAAAGCATGAAAACGTTATTTTAAATGTACGATGAAGACTATATTATCATAAAATAAATCAAAGCCAAAGAAATTTTATTAGTTATTCGTAGAAATAGTATTTGGAAAATTTTCTCAACTTAATGATAAATCTTTGATGAATGTGTAAATTATTAATGAGGATTATTTTATATTTATTAAAAGCTCATGCCTTTAAATAGTTTGTGTCACTTCCTATAAAACTCAAATTCAAGTTATTAATGCAATATTCTATGTAAATTTAATAATTTTATAAAAATTTAGAGACAACTAACTTCTCACGATAACCAATAATAATGTCTTAAAAACATGATATAGCTTTTTATTACTCAGCTTATATTTTTAATTAACCAACTCAGATGATAATGCGAATAATGTTCGTTACTGTTTTCTTCATTTTTTAAATTAATCTTATTTTCGAAATATCCCTTATATTTGTCTTTAGGGCAGTGTTTTTTGAAATTTCATTGTTAATAAAAATAATTCAATCATACAATTATGAAAAATTAATAGAAAAGCCTAAATTTTTCCAGATAATCAGATGACGACAAAATCGGTGATATTGGGATTTTCTATTTTAGAATGGTGCATAATTATTATCTTGGTAGGCCGATACCCAAATGGCTTGCAGCAATGAAGATTATTTTACATTACCATCTCCTTACAAATGCAGTTACAAATAAAAATCTCAAGAAAATCTTGTTGAGTAAATAAAAGCGCTTGTTTTTAAAATATATTAATATTTTATTAAAAAACGCGTATGCTTGTTTAAAAATCACACCAACTTTTTGATTCTGAAAAACCTGTTTCTAATGATTTTCAAGAAACAATTTTGTGATAATGCAAAAAATATCAAGTATTAAAAATTAGTATGAATTCATCTGTATTTTCATCAAACGAGGGAAAAATTTTTATGACTTTTAAAATTTTGTATTTTTGTATTTAGTGGAAGAAATAATTAAGGGAATTAAAAGCCTCTTCGTCGACAGTAGCTGAAATGAAGTTCTATTAAAAACAAATGTTAAATAACATAAGCTTTCTTACTTTCCGTCGTCCAATAATATGAGAATCAATTATATATTTAACATGATTAAAATCAAAAATACCTTATAAATTAGTTTTAAGACTAGCTAAACAATGATGTTGATACCTACCTGAATTATCTATCGATTCATAGAACAAACTAGACAGAATAAAAAAAACCTTGTTATTTTAAAACCACTTAACTATTTGAGATATAAAAATGGTTGACTTGATACATATAGAAAATTCGTGTTAAGGTTTATCAAATCAATGAAAATATCATGTTTAAATGAAAAAATATTTCTTAAAACTTCATAATCAAATGGCTATTATATTATTCAAGAGTTAATTTTAAATTTGTAAATCTTATAGTTTTTACGTTAAAAATTTCCATCTATGTTATTAGATTATTTGATTTTGTGAAATCAAAAGGGTTAGATTGAGGTTAATAATTTTTCATTCATGAATAGTCTAATTATTGAAAATATTCTTCGAAGAATGAAGGTATTTTCAGAGTTTATTGTGAAAAAATTCAACGAACATGCATTCTGTTTGTCAAATCGAGTTTTGTATAAAGAGAAAAATTTCATCCAGAGTTTTAAATTTTATAAAATATTTCATCAAAAATGACTTTTGAATGATAATTAAGAGTGCTGGTTAATAAAAATGAAATTTGGTTAGTTTTTCATAATGAGATAAAGTGACAGGGATTCTCTTTAATACTGTAAAAATGCAATTTTAAATTATGTTCGCAAACACAAATCAAATTCAAACAATAGTTTGAAAGTTTATTTTGATATTTGAAATTTCATATGTGGTAAAATCGACCGATAAAAGTGTTATATTATCAACACTTCACCATATACTTTATGCGCAAAATATATGTTGCGGTAATCAAAGTACTTATATAGATATAAAATTTATAAAAAGCCGACATTTAATTCTAAAACACATTCGATTTTAAAAAAGTATCGTTAACTTCATAAAAGATGTGCTATTTGTCAAATAAATTATCCCTGCAAATTTATAAAAAAAACATTTTATGAGTCCACAACTACCATACAGCAGCCCACATCTCTATAATGTCACCTGCACATAGCTTTAAATTGTAAGCCATAAAATGACATTGAATTATAAGATTATACCTCTATGACGTTACTTTATAGAATCGAAAATGAGTTAAAATTTAAATTTGCCAATTCATTTTGACAGTTAAAAAATGAATTATGATCACTAAAGTTATAAAATATATGAAAAATATTCAACTTATATAAAAATACATTTTCGAAATCTCAAAGATACAGAGACCGAGAGAGAAATAAAGATAAAATAATTTGCACAAAGGAAAATCATCAAAGGTGGTTAAAATATGTTTTAAGTTTCAATTAAAACTATAAATAACATAATTAAATCAATTAAAGTTATATAGGATGGCATTATCCGCCAGAAATGACCCATATCTGGCAAGAATAATAACCACATAATTTAAGGATCTTTATCTTTCTATTTCATCGCGATTAAAACAGATCATAATGACAAATGTTCCATCAAGTGGCATACATTTATACGTAAAGTCCAAAAGTTTGCCAAAAAAATGATGTATCAAGAATAGTAGAAATCTGTCATTCATGGTTTGAAAAATTTTTATTAAAAATTTTAAAGCATTAATATGGGAATGGTTAGGTCCAAATGGTTGAATTGAGAACTTAATTTGAAGAAATACTAATTATGTCTATTTAAAAATCTGACAAATCCAGCTTTTTTGAAATTGATGTAAAAGACATTTCTCGAAGTAACTACTTTTAAAAACATAAGAATTAACTCGATAACACTTTAGTGACAGGAATAAAGTAAAAATTGAGTCAAAATTCACCTAGATGTCAATCAAAATGTCCCTAAAACACCTCTTTACTTGATTTGAAATTTGAAAAGCCTCGCTGTGTCAAATACAAGAGAATTCCAATTTTCTTAAACAGCTGATCCGAAGGAATGGTTGGCGGTCACGATCGCCGAGAGATTACTCTGGAATTAGAGTGAAAGGCTTTACAAAACAAGTATAAATATTTAGTTGTTTGTTACATGACTGTACAGCTCACACATTAAATATACAATTTAAAAATATTTAAAAAATTATTTTACTTAAATACTACAACTGAAGTATTAACCATGGTTCAAGACATAATCAAAAATTAAAAAATTAAATTGCTTCTTTTTGGCTTGAAGAATCAAAGAAATAAATAATGGAAGCTCATTGAACTCTAATCTGTTTTATGCACTGTGAATTCTCAGCCAAAAAATTAAATGATGTAACCACAAAAAGCAGCATTTTTGTCATTTCCTAATCCATAGTTAAACGATACTTTATTATGAGCCAAAATATGTTGACGAGGGCACTATTTTAAATTGGTAGGCATTGAAAATTTTAATAAAATAAAAAATGATGTTAAGGTGGATGATTATGTTTCTGTCTATCAGAAACTAGTTACGGATGATGAGTCGACTTATGAAAAGATAGTTAAATCTGAAGTTAATTTATCAGAGAATGATATCGATGACGATGTTGAAGAATAAAATGAACCAGCAAAAGTCTCTATTTAGAGGCCTTTCGAGATTTCTGTATTTTTTCGTAATTTTGTTTTGAAAAGCATGAATAACTCAAAAGCATAAAAATATAACATTAAATTTATATTATTATTGTCAGGTATCAGTCAACAAAAACTAGACAAACTAATCTATTCGAATTTAATATACGATAAATCATGTTTCACAGATGATTTTTGAAAAAGGTATTTAAATTTTATCGTTTAAAAGTTTGAGACTTTACATTCTTCTTTAGATACTATATTTATGCTATGGTGGCAAAAGATCAAAGGGATTTATGTTTATTTCCTGGCTCTATGGATATGAATAAATGATATTTCTCTTTGATTTTTGAATTTTTTCCAATTTTAAATAATAGCTTATAGTTTTTAAAATAAAGAGTATTTCTTGTATTATAAATTATTTATCTTTCAAAATAACCTTTTTTTCATTTATATCTTAATTTATTTTTTCAACTTTTATATAGTTTCACAATCTATAACTCATCGTCTGTTCAGCACAAGCTGGCAACTTTAAAGAGAGGTTAAACTATGTAATTTTGCACGGATATGATTTATGTAACAATAATTGTGATTTAAGATAAATATATAAACATAGAAAGTCTGTTGAAATCTATCAAAAAATAAAGAGGATATAATTTTCATTTGAGAAATAATTAAGATATCTATTTTTGAAAAGATTTATTCGAAGATGGCAGAATGCACATAATATGTTTTTAACACTTTATTTATTCACAATATACTTAAAAATTATTCTTGTGAAGAGTAAATAAAATAAGGTAAATGTAAGTAAATCCATCATTCCAAAACACATATTGACGCTTGCTTTGTAATATTAGAAATGATAACTAATATTAAATTTCAGTTAAAATAAATAAAAGCTAACATATTTATAAAATTTTTAATCTTCTTTAGTGTTATAAAATTTACAAAAATAAAATTATGAATTTCTTTCGGATATGTTATAATTTAATGAAAATCTCAGCTCTGTTTAGTTTCAAAGTGTCAAGTTTCAATGAGTGTCAGGTAGAGTTCTCCTGAAATAAATAAACTATCATCAACTTTAGTTAGAGATGATTAATCTATCAAAGGTCGATGCTATACTGCGGATAGAAATCAACTACATCTATAATTATTATTGTCCTACAAAAAATTGATAATGTTGGTTTTAGAGTTGATAAGATTAACCTCGATAATTTTAGTTTTTTTTTATTTTCATTTTGAATTGGGGGATAATAATATCAAAAGACAAAAATTGGATTGTTTTGTTTTGAGGTTAGATTTAGTTTTCTTGAACTGATTGATAATCTTCGATCGTTCTTTAACGTTTAAAAATTAAGCAACTTTTGGATAGATTATGCCATATTTGATTCAAAAGATGCATAAGTTAGTTAAATTTCATAACATATGATTTCATTCATAGCTAAGTTTATTCTATATTTTAAAAGCTGGTGACATTGAGATATGGTTGATCTAACATGAAGCATATATTATGGTATATTTAATGAAAGAGAATGCAATACAATGTCGACAATCAACAAAATATAATGAGTGAAAAGGAGCAGAACTCTCAAAACCTCATAAATATTGTCAATGCATGAACCTATAAATTTATAAAGATCTTATGAGATATCTTCGAAAAGTTGTTACTTATACTTGGTCTTATTGAAATAATATTACAGCCTTGTTGAATTGCCAGTTTATTAATTTATAGTTTGTAAAGAACAAATCAACAATGAAAACGTAAAATCAGTTTATTGTTTGAGTAAATAAATTCATAAATCTGATCGAAAATTTTTGTATTTATGTGAAGACTAATTTGTAAAATTAATTTAATTCAAAACTTGGTATTTCTTTGAAGTGACACCAGAAAACAACTTAAATAAATTTCTTTCAAAAGGGGCAATGTTCATTGATTGAAAACAAACAGCTTCTATAATGGTTAAATATAAATATATATGGATGATTATAGATATAAATTCCAACAATAATATTAATCATTGTCATAAAATTGTTTTTTACCTCATTCGTAGTCTATGTGATTTTTAATAAAATAATATGGATAGAATATTATATTTAGCTACAATTCAAATAAAATTTTCTTCATGATTTCACTTAACAGTATCAAAAGCTATTTATAATTTATATTTTAATTTACGACAGAAAATTGCATTTAAAAGGAGAAATATGAGTATGGATTAAGGTGAAATATAAGAGTAACCGGCCTATGTTTCATATCGTTTTGAATTTTTTTCAATAATTGAGCTGCTCAACCTTAAATAAATACATATGAAATTTTTGATATAAAAGGTTTTTAATAAGATCTTAAAATATTTAAATACAAAACCAAGTTACAACAAAAAAATAAGAAAAGAATTCGGATTTATAACTTTTGTAAACTCAGTAAAACAAATGTGAAGTGAAGCAAATCATAAAATTGAATTTAAACAAGTAAAATCATAACTGATTCCATTTTTTCACATAATATTTAATTAATTCATCATAAATAAAATAAATAAATTCAAAAATTTTCAATAATTATAAAACTCCTAAATAAATTAAAAATAGCTTTTCCGGACTCTTATTTCCTAGTTTTAATTTTGTAAATAATACAAAAATGTTAATTTGTATAGTAAGGAGTATGTCTAAATGTTAATTAAGATTTAATATAACCTTCAACAAAGACATTTATTATTGTTTAACAACTTATCTTTAAACATGAAGTGAAAAGCTATAAAATTTTACAAATATACATTTAAAATAAAAATATTAAAATCCTCTGATTTTACAGCAATTTTACTTGTTTTTCACGTTATTCAATGTTAGATTCACAAGCAGATCACTCTTTTATGTTTTCTATTTTAATTGAGATATTCCCCGAAACTAATCACTCATAACAATTTTTTACTTAATTATTCACATTTTTACAATTGAAGTGATTTATTCATTTATTTGATTCGAAAAAATATTTTTTAAAATAAAAATGAAGATCAGTATTTGAGCTTAATTAAAATATTTTTGTTTTCAAAATTATATTTTTACCTTTTGTGACATTGATTTCAATATATTTTTAATAATAAGAAAATATTTTATTTATTTTTTAAGAGACAAACATGATTAAATCACGAGGACGTTATTTAAATGAATTAAAACTTTTGAACGATAGTAACTACTGCTCTGCATATACAGTTTTTTTATCGTTTACACCTATGAACCGAAAAATCTAGATATCTTATCGTGTAAAATTGTATAATGATAGTGACCGTTTAAAACCTTACGATTTAGTCAACATTTTTAAAGCAACTATTGTCTCTAAATCATTAATTCATTTGAATATAACCGAGTTTCTTGAATGTTCATAAATAAAAAAATGAAACACCTCTTATGTCTGCATCAATAAACGATAACCTCTCTAATATTATCATATATTCATTTGGGTTAGCTGCTCGCTAATGGACAATGACAATATTTCCTGTTTATTATCGATCGTTATATTATCATATGAAACTTTTATTATTTAAAATTTTTTATTTTTGATTAAACTAAGAATAAATTCTTTACTTCAGCAAAATTTGTCAAAATATTTTTTGATAATTTCATAAAGCGGAACCATAATCTAGAGTTAATTATTAAAAAATTTCTTAAAATATATCTGCTTGTTTAATTATGATACAAAAAATAACAGCTTAAATACAAAGAGATTAAAAGTTTCCCATTTTATCATCTTAGCTAAAAATATAATCATAAAAAACGGAAAATATTAAAATTTATTATCGTTATTTATTCTGCCCAGATCTTGAAAATACTCTGAGTGATCATAAAAGTGCTTTTAAAAAATAGTTATGTCACATTAGATTAGACCGAATACTTTGAATAACCAAAAATTCAGAATAATTTATATTTTTTTATCATTTTGAAGATTTTTGCAAAATTAAATGTCAAATAAACATAAGATAATATAGTTAATACTTCTTCCATTAAATTTGAATATATATGAAGATTTTATAAAATATAATATTTTTATCAATATGCCTATCGATTTTGGTTTTTAGGGAATAGTAAACTAGTTTTTATCTAATTTTTAATGCTCAACTACAATATCAATCATTGAAATTTTTTTTGTTTATTCTTCAGAATAAACTAAGAAAAAAAATTTCAAATTTATCAAAATAACACAAAAAATTGTGTTCTTATCGTATTTAACGTTAAACTGTTTTACTGCTTATATTTAATTTTTAAGGTTTTCAAATATCATAAAAATCCTTTTCGCCATATTCGTATTGTTTGATTTTAATTACAATAAAATATTTTGGTGAATGATTTGAAAATAAAAAAATCGTTTGTGATTATACTTTATGCTTCAAAATGCTGTTGGAAAAGTAAAAAGCCCTAATTTTCCAATAAATATAAACTGATAAACATATAAAATTAATATAAGAATTAAATTAAAAAAAATATATTCAAATGAAAAAAGGGATTAGGTCTTGATTTAAAATAATTAATATATTCCTGAAAATTGACAATTTTAAGGATATTTAGGTTAGTTCTATTAATATTTTTAAAACTAGAGTTTTCTATGTTTGTCTTGAAGATTTTGATTGACAATTTAATGAATCATTATTGTTACTTAATGAAAAATATTTTTTAAAAACTAAATATATTTATTATTTTGGGATGATTAATGGGAAAATTATCCCTTAATAAGAATTTTCTATGATTCTGTGTTCAAAAGATTTTTATTCACTGCAGTAAAGCAAATCCTGATGATTTAGATGAAATATAATTTGACTTTTATTTCCATCTTATAGTTATCAAATCAATTACTGTTAGTTATAACAAATTATTTATCTGGTCTATTCTTTCTAAATATTATTTCATTAATATATTAATTAGGATTTTTATTTTAGAAAATCAGATAATCATTGTTCTATTTAGGGTTATTTTTTGAATAACGATGTTTATATTTTGAAATACGATTAACATGTAATTAAATTAATATTGTAAACTATGTTATAAATAGTCATGTTATAATTAACTTGAAATATACTATTTTTTGTTAAAATAAATTTATTTGAATATTTGTTTAAATTTAAAAATATAGTTGTTGTCAATATAAAAAGTATAACTTTACGTGTTATATATTATATTTGAAATGATATTTAATATATAATAATTATCAAGCTGTCAAACGTATAAATATAAATCCAAGCATGGTGTATATTTTAAAACATGATGTCATTATCTGTTATATTACTTTATCAATATGAATCAATTAATATTTTCAAAATAAAAATTTATATAAAAAATGAATGAAAATTTATTTTTATAATTTTAAAAAATAGCTAATGATATATTAAAATATATTTATGGTAGTTATTTTGCGTCTTTTAAATTTATATATTTCATAATAAATAATTAAAACAACAAATTTTTGTTCATTCATTGAATACTGATTTAAGGAGTGTAAAATTTTAAGAGTATCTAAAATATAATCGTATCATAGTTTCTATATGCATATTAAATATATGAAAGAAAAATTTATCAATTACTGAAGTAAATAAGTTAACTTATAAGTATTAAGAAAAAATATCTTGGTTTAATAAAACTTGAAAATCTTTTGTTGATTATTAAACAGAAAAATATCATTTTTTATTCTAATAATCATCATCAAATTTAAATTTATTGATAAAAAGTTCTAATTAGGGTTTGAAATTTATATTAGCGAAATGAGATTGTTAATTTGAAAACTCATTTGAATTTATCATTCATCTATAATAAGATGTTATATTTTCTGTTGTAAGTGTGGAAATATATCCAAATTTATTAATATTCTAAAATATTTTTAAAAGAAAAATGTTCTTTTTTTCTTTCGATAATGTTTTAATGATTTTCTTAGTTTCATAAAATGTAAAAAATAACATTGTATAAATTATTTGAAAATTTTAAATCAGTTTATTTATTATTATCATAATTGTCCAAATAGAAATTTTTTGAAGTTCTCAAATGTAATTTTGACATAATGTATGCAGATATTATATATTTAAAATTAATTTTCTTTTTTTATCTTTAAACATCAAACCCAAAATTATTTAAAAATATTTTTTAAATTAGGCTGTAAAATTTTTTATTCCTTTTATTTGAGCTAAAAAATATTTCAAACTCTTTTGTGATATAATCTTTAATATTCTTTAAAAGTTTGAATACATAACAATATTGTTTTGATTCATCTCAAAAATAAATTTAAATAAAGACATCATAAATTAAATTCGTTTTAATCAATGAAACTCGGCACTTTTATATTCTTTATTGCTTTCATAGAATAAATATTTTAATTTGACTAGATTTAGTGAAATTAAAAATCTATAGACAATTTTATTTAAGGAAATTAAAAAATAGAAGGAATGATGGAATAATTTTTTAAATTGAATGATTTTATTTAAAATTAAAACCTTCAAAGCAATTTTATTAACATTATAGAGCGATTCATCTAATTTTATGCAATAAATTATGATATAAGATATAAAAAATTAATATACTCAACTAATTAAATGTTAGTTAAATTATGAGATATGTTTTATAACTTCAAAATATTTGATTTATAAATGAAACTAAAATAAAAGTCAAAATATTATTCATAAATTTTAAATTATTTAATACAAACAATTTTTATTTTTGCAAAATACATTATTCCACCTTAAAATATGAAAATAATTTAAAATTTATTATTTTGAAAATATTTATTCTTGATATGATGTATATCGTCTGTGTTATCAGATATTATTATAAACATCTCTGATTAATCTATGAATTTAATAAAAATAGTCAATTATATTTTTTGTTTTAAATTTAATTTTTGAACCATTAATTATAATATTTTTGAAATTTACTAGCTCTGATTAATTTATGAATTCAAACTTATGAGAATATGTCTTGGTTTATGAAATACGAATTTAGGTTAAAACCTTTTGTCTTAAAATAGCATATAAAATGGTTATAAATTATGCGGATATTTTGTTTGAAAAACTGATTGAAAGTGTTAAACGAGTGGATAAATTTCATCTTTACCTTTTAGATGACACATAAATTTCTTCCTAGATTCATAAAAACCCTTTTACTTGCATTTTACATTTCACTATTTTTATTATCACTTCAAAAAATTTTAAAAATATATTTTTATACTCTAAATATGAAAATATTTATTATTTTTTTTAAATAAGGGAATATATCGTGAACAATTGAGATACTTGAATTCAAAAGCATTATGAAATTTTAAAATAAATGAAACAATTTTATCGATACCATTTCTACTTTGGAAGAAATTGGATTTATAACAACGTCATTTGATATTACTTTAAACATAAGGGAGAGTAAGATATCGAAGCATAAATGACTTTCATAGTTTGTGTCGTTATCGATAAAAATATAATAAGAAGTATAATGAAATAGCTGGTTATGTACGATTAAAATTATCAAAATTAGAGTTAACAGAAAATTGTTTATTAAAAACATTTGTAATATTTAAATTGCCATTGCCTTGCTTTTTTATTTTGTGTGAAAACTTTTTATTATAAATATTGACTTATTTTTAGTTTTTATAACCAATTGTGTAATCTCTTACATTTTATCTATGAGTTTGACAAAAATAGGTTACGTTTAAATGCAAATCTTACAAAAACCTCCATTAGTTTTTCGCATATCAGTTTAAATGTATAATATGCAAGAATTATCTGTATTTTGAGCAAAAAATATATCTTATTAAACAGAAATAAGATTTAAACTCTGGATGATTATTTAATTTTTAAATCATTAAAATTTATGGCATTTAATTCTTAGAAATATTGATTGGTATAAAAAGTGGGAAACTATGAATCATGTTTTCAATTATTTAATTTTAAAGTTTTTTATTTAGGACTCAAAAATAAAAAAATTCACATTAAAGTTATTTCATTAACTATTGTAAAAATATACCTTTTAAAATAAGTTATAAATAACTTCAATTCCAAATGCATTCTTTTGAATAATCTTTCGTAAAATAAATTTTTATGATTTTTCTCTCTTAGAACTATGAGTTGTTTGAATCTATCACATGGATTTTTCATAGATATTTTATTAGATTATCAAATATTATAATATATATGGAAAGAATTAAGGTGATAAATAATTCGATAGCCTTTCAATTTCTAGTAAGCTAGAAAATTGAAATCAACAGTTTTATACTTATCAAGATAATTTTTAAAGTTTACTACATTTTTAAATTTATTTGCTCAAAGATATCATCAAATAATATTTTTCAATTTCAAATGTGAAAATATTTAATCTATATTTACTCTAAAAGTATAAACCTATAAAATAATGACAAAATTACAACTTAGTCAAAAATTTTCACTTCGCTTTTTCATTCAATTAAAAACTTGTTTTATATGAAGCAAAAATTATTTCTGAATCATTCAAGATTTTAATAAGTTAACTTAAACTCAAAATATAAACCAAATAAATTTTTACAGCATTGATAGATCCTGCTACCAATTAAAAGCGATAAAAGATTAATTTTTGAGATTCGTTTAAAAAATATAAAAACTAATAATCATTTATTTATTTAGAAATATAAACAAAACAAATTACTTTCTCATTCGAGAGATTTTGTCAAACCTCATTTTTGAAAATATTGAAAAAGTTTTAAATCCTGGTTGACATCTTTTTATAAATCTCATTATGATGAAAACAGTAACGAGATGCTCAATTAGTTATTTAATCGTATAAATTTAAACTATATATTTTCAATAAATTATAATTGACTTGAAGAATAATGAATTTCATAAGTGGCAGACAATGAAAACGTTTTTTATTTTTTGTGAAGAGGTGCTAAAAGTGCAACTCTGCAGTTAGAAGTTGTCAATAGGATCCTCTATTTCTATCGAACAAATGTCTTTGAGGCACGCTTGCTCTAACAGACTGATGTCTTTGGAGTGTAAGAGTCTTAACACCCCGACTTCTAGGATGTGAATTTGTTACAACGTTGAGACAGGGGGCCGAATGAGTTTAAAACGCTGAAATGCGGAACATGTAAAACTTATCATAACTTGAAATAGTTTTTAGACGTATACTATTTTCAAATGAAGCTCATATGTTGGTTTAACTCATCCGTGCCACCCAAAAATGATATATAAGTGATGTGTTAATTTTTCAAAAGGGTGTCAACATATATCTCTAATATTCATATTTTGATAAACATCAAAATATTCCAATGAATTAAGTAAACATATGTCCTTCATCATAATGAAGCGTATCATAAAAAATATAAATCTCTAAAAATATTTTTGCCATTCAAACATTTTTTCAAATTACATTTTATCAATATCCGAATTGATGATGATGGTCAATGTTTTTTTATCATAAATTTAATTTCTTTGTTCAATACAAAAAAGAAATCTTTAGCTAGATCAATTGGTTTATTTGATGTAGAAGGTAGACGTCAATTTTTTCATGATTACATATTTTGATTATTCATTTACTCAAAGTAATGTGTATGCTCGTAGAGACTTTTCTTGTTTAAGCCACAACTGTTCTTTATCTCTACGTATTAAGTAATTTGTAAATCAAATTCTTCAGCTATATTTTTATGAATCTTATGAAAAAAGTTGATTACTTTTGTTCTCTTGTTGAAAATTGTTGCAAAATAAATCAATACTATCAAACATTAACAATTCATTTTCATTTCTCATATAATTTCGAATTCCTAATTTGCTAGCTTGTATGTTTGACCAAAAAATAAAAGTTGATTAATATCTAACTTATTTATTGAACAACGAAAATTGTTATATGCGAGGTGTACCTGAATTTTTTCAAGAAATTTCAAATATATAGCTGAAAAAAATTCAAAAAAATATGCTGTCTTATCTTGGGTTAATTAAAAAATATACGTGAACTAGGAAATCTAGATCTTATGCTTACCGATTTTTTCTCATTCATTTAGCGTTCGTGCATAAATATAAGACTAATTTACTATTTAAATTTTAATTCATATGTCAACAAAAAAACGAGTTTTAGCAGCCGAGGTTTTAATATCATAAATACTTCTTTAATTATATTTTCAGAATTATTATTTATAAATAAAAAATGATATTTTAAAATAGATTATCAAACACATACTTATATATTTTTAATATCTGTTAAAAAATTTGTATAAACTATGACTGAATATTTCAATGTAAAAATGCAATTCCAAAAAAAATTTTTTATAAACATTTGTAAAATTTCAAAAATTGATGTTATCGGATTAATTATATAAAACACAAACGTTACATATAACCAAATAAATGTACACAATATATCTTTCTATTGTTGTATGATTTCCTAAAAATGTTATTGTTAAATAAGGAAAACCTTATTTTTTATAAATATATAAACAAAATTTTGATATTTTGAAAATTTTTAATTATTCTTTTTCTCCTTCTTAAAAAGTAATGCACATAAATTATTCTAAAAAAGAAACGATAGTATTCATTTTTTTGAAAAAATATTTGTTTGATATCTAAAAATTTTTAGATGTGTTCATAAAAATAAAATTTTTCTTGAGAAAACATGAATTTATTTTATTTCAAACGTCGGTTTTATACAGATATTAAAAAAATAAATCTTCACCAAATAAAAGATCAAAATGAGTTTAATGAGCAGACTAATAAATTATATTTCTGAATCATTGAAGAAAATAAGATAAATCGGTGTTAAACTTATATCGACAAAAATGCAATCAATTTACTTCATCAAAAATTTAGATCAAATCAGTCAGGTCGTTGGATATAAAAAGTGTTTTTTTTCACTATTTTGGAAAATATAAAATGAGAAAAAATGAAAAAGAAAAAACTATTTACCACCTTATGTTTGTAAATGATGCTTATATTAAAAATAACTAGACGGGCAAAATCAATCATAAAAAATTTCACTGATTAAATTATTTTTAAAATTGTAATAGAGACTGGCATTAAACATACATTGTAAAACTTTAAATAAAAATATTTTTAAAGAGAAGTTAAGATATAAATTGTAAATGAAAATTTTTATGAGTTAAAATATCTTAAAATTCGTATTTAATCTTATTTTTCAAGCTCCAGAATGTATTTTCATTTATAATTTTGAATAATACAACTCACATAATATTCGAAATATGAACGATTCATATCGCGAAATTAACAAAAATTAATTTTAATGTGAAATCACAACCAAATTAAAATTTCAAAAGCTTTTACTTTTATTCATCAGTTAATGAATAGATTTTCACAGAAAATAATACATTGACGATTTCTATACGTCAATTTCTCAGTTCTACTCTTAAGAATATCCATCAAATTTAGAAAACAGAAATAAATCTCATAATGACCAAACACTTTCTCACATTGCAGGTAAAAATTTAATAAATGGTAAAATTCTTCTTAAATAATTTTCATGAGTCAGAAATTATCAAATTTAAATAAATTTATTTTGTTTATCATCTGATTCTGGACTCAAAATTTGCCTTTCCTCTACATCAGCGTCTAGTAAATGTTAAATTTGAAACAGACAATAAAGAAAATATCAAAATATTATTTTTTCAGTTTTGTATTTTGTGTAATAAAAATTTTTCAGAAGTTAATTTTTATAAATCCCTGATTCATACACAATCGTTATTTTATTTTATAGATTTTCATTGTTAAATATAATATAAATTTACTTAAATTAAAATTGTTAAAAATAAATAATTATGTTATTTCAATTTTACTGTTTCCATTTTCATTCTGAAGTGGTGCTAAATAATATTATATTCATCACCTGTAAAGGAATTCGAGAATAAAACTAGTTATTATACAATAAAAATAATTGATATAATGTTTATATGCAATAAAATACACGGCTCAAATGAGTTTATAAGAAATCAAATTGATATTAATTTTTAGATTGATATTTAATCAAATTTTGAAATAAAATAAGAGGGAATTAAAAATTAAGTTAAAAAAAAAATTCTCATTCTAGTCACATTTCCAACACTTTCCAAATCTTTAATCTAAATCAAACACTAAAATACCGTCTTTTTAGCTGCATCGATTTGATTCTTGACATCCTATCATGAAAATTGCATTTATAGAAAATTCTCTCGATATAAAAATAAAGTTTAAAAATTATGACACATGAGTCAATAATAATATCTAAACACCTATTTAAATGAAAAATACATAAAATATTATAATATCTAGATATATTAATGAACTTTTAAGTAGAATAAATGTTAAAAATTAACGATTTATTTTAAATTCTGAAATACTTTTAAACATATGATAAAAAGAAATAAAGTGATAAAATAGCAAATACATCGATAATTTTCGATTTTAGAGCAAAGTTCTTTACGTTATGAAAATTTAATACTCGATGACTCTGAGCCATTTCGAGAACAGATTGTCTCTGATATATTAAACAAATCCAAAAAATAATGAGTTGAAATTTTGAAAACTAGTCCATCTTTCAATAAAAAAATTCATATATTTAATAAAAAATAAATTTAAGATAAATGTATAATTTTTATCTCCTATCATCTGAGATATAAGGAAAATAGTAAACAGTTTCTTAATTTTTAATCAGAAATAACATGTAAAACTGACATTTTAAAAATTAGATTTATATTTATCTTCAAAATTAAATGAAATTATGAGTTGAACCTTTTCCAGATATTCGTATGATGACTTAAGCTTTTATCAAAATAACAAATTACCGAACCTTTCAAAGAATCGAGATGTGAGATAGGCTATAAATTTTAAATTTTATCAAAGAGAACAAATTTTTATCGAATATTATAAACATTGAGAAAATTAAAACATATAAACTTCAATCTTATTATATACTGAGTATTTAAAAAAATGTATATAATATTACGAAACCCGAATTATATTGAAAACGATAACAAAAGCAGTTATCCTGATGATTTTAAAATATAATAAATTTTTTTTATTGAATGCAAAAAATATAGCTCTCAATGGGCAAAGAAAATACATATTTATAATGGTCTGCATCTCTTTGATTCTGAATGTAAAAATATTTTACTTTCACTCTATCCAACTTTGATTTCACCTGATTTGTTCAAATGAGAAAATAAGTATTTTTTGTGGGTAAAATTAAATAACTTAAAATAAAAATCTATTGTGATATAAATTAAGCTGAAACGAGCAGTTAATTTTTTACCATATATTAAATAATAATTTATTTATAATCAATATTTTCTCAAATGCAAAATGATTAAATTTCGAAATAATGTCATATTCATGAATCATATTTTTGATATGACAATATAAGGAAGAAAAATCTGTTCGAAATCATTTTAAGTTCTCACATGTATACACGTTTGAAAGGCTTTATCGATCTTTTAAAAACAATTAGATTTACCAATGACATATATTCTTTTATCATTTCAATATTTTCCTAAGTTATTAAAATTTAACTTGAATTTTAATAAATTTGTGGATAATTAATTTTTCAAAGCCTAAAATTATAAATATTGATTTGAACTGTTTTAGATAACATAAATTCAAAATAAAAAACAAAACATCAAATTTTTTCTATTCTCATAATTTAAATAAAATATAAAAATGCTCAAAATTTAGAGTAACTTATAAAAATCAAAATTTATCATTAATTGATAAAAATAACACTGAAAGCGGGAATATAAGTTGTTCACTGATTTTATTGATTTAACAGACTTTGATATGTTGATGAAATATTTGATTTGAAGTTATTAATTTAAAGAAAACCGAAAAAATTTTTCAACTTTATCAGTGATAATAATGTTAACGTAATTATTTTAAAACATTTGTGATAATAAATCTATACCTTATATAACATGCGCAACAAAACATCCTAAATTATATCAAAGAATAAGAATATTTTTTTAAATATTATTTTTGTAAAATTAGTTTTTGCTATTTTAACTTAACTAGAATAAAATATTCAAACATATTATCAGTATTTTTATTAAAAATTCTAAAATATTTTTCAATTATTTTAAAATAAAGATAAATTTGTTTTAAATATTATATTAAAATCGTTAAAAATCCTCAACTATCAAATTAGACAAATCGAAAACAAAAATCTGAGAAATTAATTTGTAAAATAACTGTAAAAATATTTTTAGGATTAAAATAAATTTATCACTTTAAAAGAAAATAGCATCTTATGTTGAATATTACTTATCAAATTCGAAAAAAACTGTTTTAAGTTTAAATTTTAATTATGTTCAGAAAAAGTATATGGAAAAACTGAATTTATTTAAAACATAGAATATTTTTAAACACTTAATTAGAATATGAAATTTATTCAAACAAAAGATTTAAAAAAAATTTTTATTTTACATTAACATAAATGAGATTATTTATTCCAAATGACATTTAAAATAATTTTTTATTAAAATTTAATTCGATAATCGAACCTTTCTGAATGAATATGAAGTTACAAATATGAGAAAAAACCGAAAATAAATTTATAAATTGAGAAGTGATGTAAAAATTTGAAAGTTTTGATATTTAAATACCATGACAAATTTATAGAAAATAAAAAATTTATGTGATGATCTTTTCTCAGAAAATTATACTTTTAATTCTATAAAAAGCTTAAAAGAGGAATACAATGTTAAACTTTACAACAGAAAATTATAAATTTCACAAATTCATTAATTTTGAAGTAAATGTTTTTATGAAAGCATAAAAGATAAAATATTTATTCACGTATCAAATTTATATTTGATTGACAAGTTCAGTTCTTTTATAAAAAAATGTTATTTTATTTAACCAAAGAGAGAATTGAAATATTATATTTTATTACCTAAATAGGCTAAAAATATGATTGATAAAAAAAATAAAATTTAAACTATTTAAAGTGATAAATTATAATTAAATATATAATATGCTAAAAATAATTACATCAGATCCATCACTCCTGTATTCATCAAGCAGATCTTTTTCAGAGTAATCCACAGATTCTTCTATAATCTAAATAATTTATAAATAAAAATATTGACAAATTTTAATTATCTATTTTGTAAATTTTTTCATAAACATTAAAAATATTTTGACTTGACAAATAAATTAATATAATATGAAACAAACCTAAGAAAACTAAATAATCACACAAAATACATATCTTTATAAAAGATGTGGCACACAAAATATTTTCTGAGTGATATTATTTAAATCTTTCAAATTTTTTAAAACTTTTCTTTAAATAATATTTTAAAAACTATCGCATCATACTCAGAAATAATAACTGAAAGAAAATATTGAGATAATGAAAATTGGAAAAATTTAATTTATGCCAATAAAAATAAAAAATTATAAAATATTTTTAAATCCAAATACCGGAACTGATGATTTATGTTCTCGTTTAACAACAAGACTTTCTGATTTTTTAACATTTAAACCATCCTAAAAATTGAAATATTTTATAACTTTTTTAAATTTATTTATAATATGATAAATAAAAAATTGTCAATAAATTGGGAATTACCGTAGTTATTTTATTTCTAGAAGATTCAGTCTGGGTTCTTAGAAAGGTCTCCATATCAACAATCTGAAAGTGAGTGTCAAAAAGGATGTAGACAATTATACTTTTTTATAATCATCAGTTATAAAAATCGTAATGTCGTGCAAAATCGAAAAATACTTCAGGTAAATCGTATTCGTATTTTCGTTTTGAAGTTCTTTTACCTTCATCAGAAGGAGCCAGGATTACTTTCATCGAATTCTTGATGTTAATTTTCAAGCAAGGTACAATATAATATTTATTTGTAAACAATGAATATTTATTTTACGAAAAGATAATTCTGATAACACTAGTAATTTAAATATTTATCAAATAAGTGAAAACTAATAGTCATAAGATGTTCTAAAACTGTGAATTATATTTTAGTTTTTGATATAATTATCTTAAAAGAACAAAATCGTAATTTTAAATTCTAATATAATTTTGATGAATATAAAATTTAACATTTTTAGAATCTCAAAAAATCTATAAATATAAATTTTTTAAACTTTATCAAAACAAAGTATTTATCTTTTTGTCATATAATGAAATTATTTTTATTAAAATTGAATTTTTCAATCAAAAACATAAAGATATGAAAATAAACCATTTAAATTTTAACTATATTAATATTCAAGAAACAAGAATAATTCTTAAAATTTATATCACGATAAAACATCGGGTGTTTTCTTAATAAACTATAAAAATCAATTAACTTCATAAAAATCAGTTGATTGTAAAAGTATCTCTTTCAAAAAAATTTATCGTTTAATCTACAAATGGGTACAAATTCTTTAAATTATATAAGATATGATATTTATAAATTTATAAAAAATTAAACTTCAAACAAATTTTTAAAAGATACAAATAAAAAATGATATTATGTTGTGATACGTTTCGCATAATAGCATCGATAAATTTAAAATGATTTTAACAATCACATAAAATTTCATTAAAAACAATTAAAATTTTTTTTTAAATTTAGAAGTTTTATATGAATACATATTTAATAATTATCCTCATATTTATTTAAAAATGAATCTATTCGTACCAATATTTTATGACGAGTATCAAAATTACCACAATTAATAATGTTCTAATTTAAAATCAGAGATGATATTGTAAAAAGTACAACATAAAAAGAAATAAAATATGATTTTAAAACACTCAAAAAAATTTCCTAAGAGCAATAAATATCCTTTAAATTTAATATTAAAACCTAAAAAATATGTTTTTATAACATTTTTTGAAATAAGCAATTTCACTTTAAAAAAATATAATGTTTGAATTGTATATTTAAATAAAAATAACGTAATTTTATATGATATATAACTTATTTCTTTTAATAATATTAATCATAAAGTAAAAAATCAGAAAAGGTTAAGCCTGTTATTATTTTTGACGTGTAAAACTTATTTATGATAAGATTTTTGAAAATTTTGTTTGTCTTGGAAAAATTTTACAATTATCTTTGAATAGTTATAGATTTAGAGAAGATATATCAACCATAAAATCAAAAATGATCAACGCTATAGATAAAAAAGTTCATGTATAAAAATGTTGTTGAACAATATTCGAATTGAAAATATATCAATCATAGCATTTCAAAAAAACGGAAAAACATATTTATAAATACATTCTTAAGAAAATGTGTGAAAATAATATCATGATCTTTAAAATTAATTAAATTAACACATTCTTTGTGATTTTATTTTCAGTAAATTATTTTAAACTTGAAATATATCAAATATTGATCAAAATAAATTATTTTATATCAAAATAGAGTTTGAATTGTGATTAAAAATTGATTTTCACATAAAATATTAAATGAACAAGAGGTTCTCAATAAACATGTTATCATCGTGATACCAAGATTTGCGAAAAAAATTTAGAAATGCGTATTATAGAATATTAATTGGGGTCTGAAGATTCATTAAATAATATATATTTAGTAAGTTAATGTTTTTAATTTCCATATATTCGTTACTATTTTGATAAATGCCTTCTAAAAGAACACGAAAAAACTTATTTCGAGACAAAAATAAAATAAAACATTGATTATGTGAATATTATAACCACATAATAATTAAAAATAAAAATTGATTTATGCCTATTTATAAAAATTTTTATCTTTTAATATTTTAATAAAATGGCTAGATCAAAGAGATTGATATTATTTAATAAACACTAAGAGTTATAAAAAACATAAATATTTTGATATTCATAAAATAATCAAAAATCTAAAATTATTATCTGATTGTGTATATTCTCTGAAATTGAAAAAATTATGTGATTTATGTTAAAAAATAAAGATTTTATAAGAATTTTCAAGTCTTAAATTTTTATCGAAATAATATTAAAACAAAAATAAATATATTAAATATGTATACATCGTATAAAAAATTTAAAATAGACCAAACTTACTTGGATAAAAAAGGCTGAAATCGCAAAGCAAATCTTCATAACTGAAAGAGTTAAAATTGATCTTTTATTATCGCCGAAATTAGCCGAACTCGTTGGAGTCATTAATCTCTTCGGAATCTGATAAATTAACCTATGCATAAGAGATCCAAATTAAATAACAAAGAAGAATAATAATTATTATAATAAGAATAAATATTTCCCGTATCTTTTGCGCATGCGAGGTAATTGATAAATATAACTATAGTATTAACAAACTTCAATATGGATACATTTTTATAGAATTTATAAAGATTAATCAAAAATAACATTGATCATTCTTTAATTAGATTTGTCAATAGTTAATATTCACACAGGATAAAAATTATTTTAATGTTTTATGCTGTTGATCTCTCCAGAGAGTATAAATCTAACGTTTTTTACAATTAATATATGAATTTGTCCCATTAGATCACAAAAATAGAAAATTTCAGATAAACACTAAAATTTATTTAAGATAAATTTTTAGAATATATTTTACAGGATTTATACTATTAATGATCTTACTCCCAAAAATAAATCCCATTAGGATCTACAAATTCTCATAAATGATGATTTTTCCGCAAACGGTAATGAACCAAATCTCTAATCTGATAATAAAATTTTCATTCAGGAATAACTAAATTTCTCCTTTGATAAAATTATTCCCTTTTTCTGACAAAATCCCTTGAAGGATAAATCAATGTACATTTATGATGAAACATCTCTCTTAAATGATAAAATTATTCGCATTGACTATTTACTGAAACATAAATAATTTGTGTTTGATGAACCAAATCCCATGAATGATTTAATTATTCTCATCAATGTTGAACAAAATCTCGTTAACCATCAAACTATTCCAATAAACGATGAACAGAATATTTATTATAATTCAAACATTATATTAAATAGATCCCATAATTGGTTTCATCTTTCCTCATTGTGATGAACCGAACATTATAGATCATTAACTATGCTTCTTTAATTATTTATAAAATACCCTATAATATTCCCAGACTCCTTAAATGCTAGTATTAATCATATATGGTCGAAAAGATTTAATTACGGTTGAGAAATTTCATTTATGACATTTTAAAAATCAAGCTTTTGCGGTTTCAACGTAGAATCAATAAACCTAAACTAATTTGATGATTTTTTTAAATCCTTATTGTTTCCCATATATATCATTGAATGATGGTATATTTTGTACTATAGTCATACATAAGAGAATTTTTCTGGCAAATATTTCTGACGTAATATTGGTTCACCGTTACTTATTATATAATTATATATTCTTAGCCTATTTCAAATATATATGATATTTATACATGAAGAGTATCAAGTAAAATGCTTATATTTTGGTAGCTATTATAGATATAAATCTATGTAATCTTCACAGCTGTTAAAAAAAAGATATCTTAAAATCACATAAGAATTTCAAGATATTTTGTCTCCTTTGTATCCATCCAGTAATTACAAAAATTTATCTCTGTTAGAAAATATTTTTTTAACTTTTTTATTTTATTAATTAACGTTCATTAAGTTGATATAAACATATTTCTCCCATTGCTTTCGTTTGATTGATTACCAAACAATGTAACGAAAATCTAATCAAGGTTACTTATATCAGTGATGATATAGAATAATTTTTCATCAGGGGGTATTACTAAACAATTTATTTATCTAAGAATTTCTGAAGTAAATGAATAAGAGAATTTTGTTTATGAGATGAAAATGAAACGAGCATACAAAAATATTATCTTAGCTGTTTCAATGTTTTTAAACTCTTTATACGTGTAAGATTTCAATAGATCCACAATAAGCGCCTCTCGGACTAATTTATATCAGTGAATATTTTCCCCAAAAATATATTTAATTTCTATGGATAAAAGTGAGATATCCTTTTTCTTGTCTCATCAGTTTGTGAAAAATTCTGAAATGTGTTCTCCTAATTTTAGTGGATAAATTATCCTAACGCAGAAAATTGATACGGATTTAGTGATTTAGGGGATTTTTTTCAATCGTTTACTTAGACTGAAAGACATCGCTTTTTTTAAAAGTTACAGGATAACAAATATTTTTATTCTTTTTCATTTTAATTCTTTCAATAAAACAGTTTACAATTTTTAATATTATTCTATTGTTGATAACATACGCTAATTATAAGGGGCATAGTATAAATATGGTCTCTGTATTATTTCGTAAATTCAAAAACTAATATTTGTCAACCTAGTATCAAAAATACCAATATATATAAATGATAAACTATTTCACTTTTTATCAAGAAAATCAAAATAATACTGGTCGCTGCATGCAATGATTCATTTAACCTAAGTCAAAACGTCAAAACATTTGAAATAAAAACAAATTTTAAACTTATTCGAACTCGCTGACAGCGAATGGAAATTCTATTTTATGTGTAAAATATGGTTAATGCTTTCCAGTTCGCTTAACAGAATAAAAATTCTGTTAATGTGTTAAATGAAACATGAAACACAAAATATAATTTACCATCAGGTTATTCGTTATCTAAAGACTTTAACTAAATCAAAAGTAAGTCTCAAAAAGATTATATTATAAATTTACATCTCAATGACTTAAGAATTTATTAAAGAAAATTATTTATTTCAAAAATGATATTATTTTATTATGTTCATTATTACTTAAAAGGAAAAAATATCATCGTGTAATTTTACAGGATCAAAACTAAAATTGCATAAATATATCCACTTATCAAAATAATATAAAATTAGACTGAATTTACAAATAAAATATCGATAAAATAAAACAGATAATCAAGGTTGGTGTGTTACAACACAATAAACCTAATATATCGTTAAATTTCCATTTTAAAATAAAATCAGAATACTATATATATTATGGACAATTTTTTGATCCAATAATGTTAATAAACCTTTTTCTAATCTCAAGTGAATTATAGTAAAATTTATAAATCTAAGATATTAAAAAAATCAGAGAAAACAATCAAAAATGTGGAATAAATATAGAGATACAATTCTAACCGTGTTAAAGTTTAGATTAGATATAATAAGATTAACAAAATTAGAATTTAGATATTTTTTGTTTTAAAATATACAAAATTTAACTTATTCAAATTTTAAGAATAAATTCTGTTAATTAATAAACAAATATAGAGTTTGCCAGTTTTATACAAAATTCTGAAATTTATAAAACGTTTATATCTACATTTTCTGTTAGACTTAATCTAACTGTTTTCAATTGATTTAAAATTTCGAGTTAAGACAAGATGAAAGTTTTTTAAATAAAGGGAATTTATAAATAAATATATCAAATGTTTTTATGGTCAACTATTTCATATCATGAGAGATTAATTGATCAGATATATCATTTTAGCTTGACATCTATCTTAATGTATTTAAAAAGAACAATAAAATCTTACCTATACACTTTATAACAAATGTATCTTATTCGATCAATTTAAATCAATAACTCTGATCTTCAGCGAATACTTTACCTGTTTAAAATTTTTGTAAAAATTTTTTTCAGTCTTTTAACAATCAGTTAACAATTAAAATTCACTTTGAAGAATTATATCCTATGTTTTAAAAGAAAAAATTTAAGGATTTTAAAATGAGGTTGTGTTCTTTTGATATTAATAATAGCAACTGATTATCTCATAAAACAACATATATGATTCATTTATTCATCAAATTGATGCAGTAGAAGTAATATTGTTCTCACATTTCAAGAATATATGGGTTATAGGAAAGAAAGTCTCACACAACCCGGTTACTAGGGTTTTCATGATGAAAGCGTTGTTCAAAAGACTCGGTAAAGGAACATTGTTCAACAAAAATTCTAAAATATACGCAAACTTTCCTCAGCAGAATCCCTGATAGCTTTGATTTATCTTTACCATTCAAAAATGGATGATCAAACCTACTTTCACTTTTTAAAAATTAAGTTTGAAGAATACAACCTAAAAAATAAAAGGTATTTTTGATTAATTTTTAAAGATAAATAATTTTAACTTATCATCTGAATACCATGTTTGAATATTAAATTAGAAAGAAAATTTATTTATAATTCCCAAAAAAACTAAATATACATTTCATAGTATCAAAATTTATTAAATATAAAGGATTTGAAAACATTTATTTGTTGTTTAATATTTTTAAATATTGATAATGTAAGATATAAAATTTTCTAGAATATATCAAAAACATAAATATATGAATATATAAATTTTTGTTTTAAATACACATCGCTTTAGAGAATATTTTATTGGACAATTTAATATAATCAATAAAGTATCGTTAAAATATATACTACATCAACGATATTTATCAGATGGGATAAATTATATATTTAACACAGTATATAAATGTGATGCTCACTAGATTTTTTTCAAAATTTTCTTAAACAAGTTTGAATAGCCCACAAATGTTGAGGCTTGGTTGATTGAAAGAATGTAGCATATAAATTTTTTGATTTTATTACTAATATATCGAGTTATTTTTAATAAATTCCAATTTCAAGATTATTATTTAATTAAATTATATTTGAATAAAAGAACATTATAAGTTAAAAATTTATAATCTCTAAGCTGAGAAATTATAGAAACTCGATTATTTAGCCTAAAAAGGAGGATGAATTGAAATAATGTATTTAATTTTGATCAAATTTTTAATTGTAACTTATTTTTAGAAAAAAATGTTCAATAATAAAAATAGATAATTCTAACATTTTGAAAATATGTTAAATGAAAAATCATCATCAAACTTAACGAATCATTTTTTTAAACACTATTAAAAATTTAATTAACCTATAAAATTTTTCCCCGTATAAACGTTCAATACTAAAAAGAATATACCATGTTTATAACAACGCATGCGCTTGGGCACTTCTTCTGCGATAAAAATCAGAATAATATTATACTCATAGTCCAAATATTAAATTTATATTTATTAATTATCTTAAATAAATCTGAGCATTTTATTGAACATTAAAATCACTTACCTTAATTACTTAAAATTACAAAATAAGAAATATTTTAGCATTTGAGATCTTTTTTGAATAAATATATTTCTTAAAATTTAGTAATTTACATTAAAATGTCATAAATAGGCAGAAAAATGAATAAAAATTCTTTATTTAAAAAAATGATAGGTACCCCATTAAGTTCATCGATGGCTAATATTTTTTTGTTTCGAAATTAATATAGTTAACCAAACGTAAGTAAAAAACAGCTTTTTAACTTTTAGGTCAAAATCGTAAATTTTGTAAGATAATCTCAATCTTCATTTCTAAGTTCATTGATAACGCATATATTTTATTGTCAAAAAATATTCAATTTTTTCATATCAAGCTATGTTTACACAGTTATAAAAAATATATTGATTAACATTATTTAAACAGACTTTTTCTTGTTATTACAGATTAATAAAAGATTTCATAAGTTACATTGAGCAAATTTTATGACGTCGTTTATTAATCATCATGATTGTGGCCATTATTTTTAGTTTTTATGAGTTCGTCATAAAATATGAATTTAACCGTTTAGAAACAAGAGCTATCATTAACAACGATTTATGTAGACAGAATTATTTATTTATTTTACATTGACTATTCCTTAAATAACTGTTGTAATACGTCAGATGTAAGAAATATATTAGTAACGCTTATTTCTGGGAAAAAAGAAACAAAAAAATTTCAAAATCTCATGAAAAATTTTGTTTTTTACAATATACAATTTAAAATAAAAAATCTAAATTTATTTGAAACTTAAACTATACCGAGATAAAAAAAATATGTGTTGAGTTAATAGTTGTATTTTATTTATTCAATAAATCGGTATAATGAAATATTAATAGTTAAATAAATAAGAATTGCCCATGCGCACACATTTAATAATGGTACATCATTAAAAATACTAAAAATAAAATATCTAACATTAATTTACCTTATGATTTTTTCGATACTCGGTTAAGAAGCTCTGTCTTTGGTAAGGTATAATCTTTTCCATTCCTGATATGTCAACAACTAAGTATAGCACGTATTATGTATAATTTTCACATATTAACCTGTTTTTTTATCTAAACATCACAGAATCTCTAAAATGTACTTTGTGTTACTTTTATTTTTTCATGTGTGTCCCAAAACATAAACATGATAAAATATCTTTGATTAATAAGATACTACACTCTTCAGCAATCTTAATTTGTTTAATATTCATATTAATTGCGTTTTCATGGGTGGTTTGATTTAATCTTAGAGTTTCTAGAAAAAATTTAGCATATACATCAACAAACACGTATGTATCAAAAATCGACGTCTTTAACGCAAATTCTCGGTTTTGTAATTTCACAAACGACCATAATTAAAAATATAATATCCTATTCAAGCGATTAATATTTTTACAATCGTTGTTATGAAAATTACACTTAATATCAACATATATTGGTTAAGCAATCATCAATGTTAAAATTCTTATATCGACGTACGAATTAAAGATATTTAGTGATTTTTTTCTATTTCATCTTAGTCTTTCATAAACCATTTAACAATAAAGAAAACATTATTTATGCGTTTGGAATAACATAACTAACTTTAACGATACACTCGATTTTTTAAACATTACTAATAATTCAACATAACCACGTATCAGCAATTTGGTTAAAGTATAATACTGTAAAAATAAAATTTTTAATTTAATATCTTTATAGTTTTTCGGTTTAATGTTTGAATCAAGCGAAATATATCTGAAAACAGGAGAAATTTCCAACAATATTTGAGTAAATATACATTTCGTATTTTGAGAAACTTTAAAATTTATAAATTTACAGAATAATTATGAGTAAAACATTTAAAAGCATCTTTATAATAAATTTTCCGTTTATATTAAGTTCTTTGGTAAAGCCCTGCTAAAGTTCTGCCTATCAATCATTTTATCTAAAGCTATAGTTGGTTGAATACCGAAATATGCTTACTATAAATGACAGACTCTTAACCTTTAATCTTCCCAAGAGGGAAACATTACCTATTTAGCATTTGCTGAAAAGGAAGTAAAATTAAAAAATTTTTTTTATCAAAGTCGTTTATATATGTGCATAAAAATATCAATACGTAGTTATTTAATCAGTATCAGTTCAATAATTCTATGAGAAAGAGGTTAAATAAAAATTCAGTTTGAAATTACCCACTATCATCTTAATTTTACAATGTGATGCTTCATCTCTAATATTTTCTTTCATAAAAAATATGAATTTAGTTCAAAAAAAAGAAAAGTACAACATAGTTTCATGATGAGTATAAAAAGCGGGTTTACATCAAAATTTGGAAATTATGAAATTTAGTTTATTTATTTTAGTTTGAAAGATAATAAATTATGAGAAAAATACTCTAAGTATGTAAAATCATAAAATTTTAATCTCTTAAATTATGCCATTCATTTTATGAAAAGATATATGCATTTTTAGTGTTGAGACACTTAACCATTTTACATTTTATTATTTACAAGTATAGCGATAAATATTTTGACATTTTATAAATCTTAAAATTTTTAAAATTTTTAAAAATAACAGTAACATATAAGTTAAGATAAATGTCAATGAACTCTATCAACTGTGTGACAGTTGGCAGTATTATGCGAAAAATATTAATCTTAAGAAATGATTATCCGAGAGACTGCATTATGAATACATAGTTTAAGTATCTGGTATCGCTTTGACACATATAGTTTCATACCGGAAATATTCTGTAAAAATTCTGAAAGTTGTAAAGGACTGTATTCTTAGAATTATTAATGAATGCCAAGAGTGTATGATAGTGGCATGGATAAAATCTCTGTGGTGAATAATAGCTGCCTTCGACAAGGTTAGTAGATTTTACTTCTTTTTAAGATGCAGAATGGAAATGATCCCATCTTTCGATCTGAAATATTGTAGGATAGTTTCGCTCACTGAGTCTTGCCGCCGTCTTCCTCGAATATGCGTATGTTCAAAATAAGACATAAGATTTTGCCTCTTCTCTGGTTCAGGCATGTGGTCAGCTCATGTAAGAATACTAATTTGAACATATGATGAAGAAATCATAGATGAAGCAGTTCAGCAACGAATAGCCATTCATAAACTGCCATTATACTCATTGTTCATTTTCATTCCAAATCCGTTAACTGTTCAAATTACACTTTGAGCGAGATAAAAATAACGGCCCAAAACAGTTGCAGTTGGGTATGCTGTTATGAATGCACTTTTTGCTGCATTCTCGAAATAAATAAGTATTCTCTCGAGTTTAGCAAAACAAACTATAATCCTATATGCATCCCTGATACGATCGTATGCTGCTTTTTTCTAAGTCTGTACAAGGCATTAAATTGAGGCAAGGCCTGTGTAAGACACAAGTTCGAAACAAGTACTGTATTATTGGAAAATATCTTTGATACCACGTTGGATGTTCCACATGCAATCCAAAGTATAACTCTGGATTACCAATTAAATAACTCATTTTTGCCAAAATAAAAAACTACTCAATCCCTGATCCAGAATCATCTTATATTATATGCTGAAATTCTTCTTGAATATTGAATTTCATATCTGTTGGTGGCGAAGAATTGATATAGATAATTCAGAATTTAGCTTTTAACGCTTCCTGTGTTATGCCATCTTTAATAGACATGTTTTTCGGTTTTGCTATGAGCATGTTAAACCTTTAAATGTGTTCTTACAGTCTATGATAGCAGTTTAGTGTGGCTCAAATTCGGCCATTTTGTCATGCATCTTAGCTAAACTATAGCTTGCTACTCCTAAAAGTTCTCCTTGTCGTTGTTATATATGTATCTAAGGTCAAAGAAGTCATCGATATTATTGTTTATAATTTTTGTCTTAGGTCGACATTTGTTCTTATGAAATAATTAGGAACGCCATTGAATTCTCTCATCCGCGTATCTCTTTTGTTTCACAAATCAATATTGTTTGAGAAACACTCACGTATAATGTTTTGAAGTCATCCTAAAGGTTTATTTTTCTTTCAGTGATTGTAAAATCAATCTAATCTGAAAATTGATATTGTTAATAACTATCCGCTGGGGCAGACTGTGAATAATGAAGAAATTAATATAATGTCAGTTTAACAGTTTTGAATACATAATAATAACGGTTACAGAGTAGATAAGTTCAGCATAATAACATAATTAATGATATTTAAATATTTCATACGTGACTGATATTTCTTTGTGTTTTCATTTTATTTTTTTAAGTGATTAATTGTCGAGTTATTTCATTTTCAATGGTGTAAGTGCCTCGTAATAAAGTGTCTCAGTGATTAAACTCCATCACACTATTTTTTACAAAAACTCTGCCTTTTAAATTATTAAATTTTGAAAATTTCTCAAAGAAAATAATTCCTATCGAATGTAATCTTAAAAATGTCAGCTAGCTAAAACGTTTAAATCTATTATTTGGTTTTGTGCAAAATAAAAACGTTCAGCAATTTCAAGTAGCTTCCAACTCTAACATTATTTTTTCAATTCAATCTTAAATTTTTGAGCTTTATAGAATTACATTTTATTAAAATTTAAAGTGATCGATGTATAATTTCACATTTTTAAATCATCATAATGGCCTATTCATTAATTTTCTAAATTATTTAAAGTATAAAACTTATTTAGATTAAATCTATTATATCAATGTAAAATATTAAATAACGTGAAATTCAAAATTTCATTTTGTGAGCTTTTGAGTTTGTTGTGATATATTGATTTACACGTAAATATATTTTATTTATATCCAAGGATGATAATTTAAGTTTTCGTTTTATTTTTTCAACTCTGTGTATATTTAGCAAAATATTTTTCGATAAATTTTATTTTCCAATGTATGTTTACATTCTAAAAGATATTATATTCAGGTGAAATCAAACTCGTCTTGACGCTTAGTTAAATACTTACCTTTAATTTTTCTTGTACATTCAATTTTGAATGTATAAATATTATTTACCTGTAATAAACGATTTTTTAGAGAATTTTAAAAAGTTATGACAATCATTTATTTTATAGATTGCTGCCAAAATTACAGAAATATTTATCAAATGTTGTTATTTTTTTAAATAACAAACAAGAACCTTCGATAACATGTTCTGTTTGAAACAAATAAACGAAAACTAAACACAATTCATAATGAAAATGATAAATTTTCATGTTTTTATCTTCAACTGCAAAATATATTCTGAAAAAATAAATTGTGAAAACAAATGTGTATTCTAGATAATGTAAAAATTAAAATAATGAATGATTTGAATCTTCTTTATTCGTCTTTATGAAATCATAAAATATCAAATTAAAAGTTATATAAATAGAAATCGTGAATTTATAAGGAAAAAATACATAGTTGGTCATAATAATACACAGATAGATGAAATGAATCTTATAGACTGAAGTTTAGATTTTACATTTCAATAGATGTATAAAGTAATGATGTTGTTTTTTCAAAAAAGTCAAAGATAGTGTATACAAAGTAAAAAAATAGTTTTTTTCGTTTAGAATGTCTCAAACCAATTATAAACATCTTGATGTTTTAAGATTATTGAATAACTGATACTTTCATGCCTCCTGATTCTCGTTACTACTCGTCATACAACAAAAATAGTCATAAATATTGAAGGAAATCGGGATTAAACAGAAAATTTTTATTTTTATAATGACAGAAAATATACATGCTTGTATGAATTTAGATTAAAAAATATCAAAAACCAAAAACAAAAATTCAAAAAAATCTCTCTAAGAATTTACATGTTTTAATGTGGAATATTTTTGAAAAAATTTTAAATTAAAATAGTTATAATTTACTAACATCATATCAATTATTTATTTGCCAACAAATTCTGAAATTGTTGTTTAAAACTAAAATTTAAACCTTCAGAAACAAACAAATCAAAGATTTTTATTATGGAAAATTATTTAACATAAAAATCAAAATACTTTATTCAAGTGACAAAATAATATTTCTTTTAAGACATTGATTCAATAAATATATTCGCAATTTGTTATGTTCATATATTTTTCTTTTTGTCAACTCTTATAACATAAAACGATAAGATAAAACTAAAAACTGATTTTTTCAGATCTTTTCAATCTGAAAATGATCTTTTGAAAATAACTAAAAAATATATGTATATTTTATTTTTGATGATTTTTATAATTCCTTAGTTACTTCCCTATGAACAAATAAGGAACAAATTACCACGATTAATATAACATTCAATGTTCAATGACTGAAAATTTCAAATTTCAAAAAAATCAAAATAGATAACAGATGAAAATAAAAATTCAATCCTTATCTAAAAGGAAAATTATTATTTTTTCAACTTTTACATCAAACTGTTTCAAAAAAGAATTATCATTCTTCATGAAGCATAAAAGTGTTATAGTTTAAACAAAAATTAGTTCTAAAAATAAATAAACATAAAAGTTTAAATAAATTATCGGTTAAATTTATATTATTCATTATGTAACAAAAGATAAAATTTGACGAATTTTGCAGATATCGAAATTTACATTCTTAATACATCAGTCATAAACGCGATAAATTGTCAAAAATACTTTCAAAATAATTTTAAAAATATTTTAATAGATAATAAATATGGATTATTTGAAATATTATCAGGTGAAATTGGATGATGTTAATCGAAAAATGATTGCAGCGACGAAATGAATGTTGAAGATTATAATTCTTTTAAGGATGTTTAAAAATACTATCATATAATAATTTCTTTATATATTCTTTTATAAGAATTTAATATCTATCAAAAGATAATTATTTCATCTGATTTAAATACAATAATAAAATCAGTCAATTCATACATTATTTTTAATAATATCGAGTAATTAAAAATATTTAAATCAATATAATCAAAAAATATTTCAATTATAAAACAAACATTTGCTTGCAAGCCAAATATGAAAAAACAGTATTTAAAAGCAAGCAATAACATACCTATAAAAATAAATATTTTAAATTTTTCTGTATTACGAGCAAATAAAAACAAAATATGTCTCAATAATTTTTGATATTATTGACAACGGTAAACATTTTTTTAACATTCAAAATTTGAATTGTCTATTTAATCACAAGATTTACGAAAAATGGGGAAAAACTAAATGTCAGATAAAATACATTTCCAGATATAATATTCAAATATATTAACATTTTAATGATGAAATATCAATATTTATGATGTGTATGAGTTTAAATCATTCTTTATAAAAAAAGAATTCTACAAAGTTGGTTTCTCATTTTAGACAAAAATTACAAATATTTTTGTGTATAAGAACCCTTTTAAACATTTAAAAAAAATCTTAAAGTCTGATTGTATTTAAAACCTCATTTTGTTTGTTAAATATTCAATAAATTACTCATGAAAGGAAAAATCCTTCAAAATTTTAATTTAATTATTTTTGTGGTTGTTAATAATATTCAACGATATTGTTTTTTCCTTATAAATAAGAGTTGTTTGTGTCTGTTCTTTGAACTCTGAAGTGAATGAAGTGTTTTTAAAATATGATTAAAAAAATTAAAATTATTTAACTAAAGTAAGAATTTTAAATATTTTTATTCTTTAATATCATTAGCATAAAATTTCATTAAACTCAAATTAAATTAGCTTTAAAAGATGCTTAATTCATCACAAAATATGACATTATCTAAAGCATATAAAAAATAAATCGATCTGAAATGCAAATAAAATTTAGATTCAATGATACAACTTTTCATACCATTTCTTCAATCCTATAAACAAGCTATTTTTAGCCAAATATAAAATAATTTTATTTAAATTTTAAAAGAATTATTGAATGAAAAATATATGCTTAAACTCACATTTACATAAAACTAAAAAAAATATCAAAAACAAAATTAGATTTTTATGAGGTTTCATCTGAGTTATATATAATTTAGAAAAATTACTTTCCCGAATTCGAGAATTTGATTCACCTATATTTTACTTAAAAATACCGTTTCTTCGAACATTTCGCGTTGTTTTTCATATACCTATAATTTTAAGTTAAAAACCTGATTTTAATTTTATTAAAACATAGCAAAATAATAACTTAATCTGAGATAAGACAAAATGAATGCTTTTAAATCATCAAATATTTTCTCTGAATTATTTTATTTAAGCATTCAAAAACTGACAAAAAATAATATAAAATTAATACTTAAATAAAAGAGAAAAACGGGACAATGTTATAATAATTAAAACGAAAAAATATTTGTAAATACCTCAATAATGTCAATTTTAACGAAAAAGCTCTTAATTAAAATTGACTGAATAACTTCATGGTCTGTTGCAAAATCCAGAGTATTTGCCAACTAACGAATCAAAGAGTAAAATAATTTTTGAAGAATAAATATAAAGAAGATGTGAAAACCTAGTTTTATGAATGAAAGTCAAATAATAATTAATTAAGGTATTTGTCATTGTGAAAACGTTTCACTGAAAGAATAATGATTTTTAAAAAACTCTTGAATGATTAAAAGATAATATTTCGACAAATAAAATAGTTATCAGTTAATTTATTTTCAAAATAAGGTGAAAATAACAATTATTTGTTTTTTACATAGAGATCGAATTTTAAAACTAATTTTGAATATAATGAATGAATAACTGTCACCTTTCGAAGAGTATCACTTATTGAAATTAACTAAGATATAAATGTATCAATACTGAGATATCTAGAGTTCGAAGGTCTTTAATAAGCTAAATATATCATAAATAATAAAAATTAAATCAAACCAGCGTAAAATAGAGTATTTTTGATTTAAAGACAATTTAATTATTATATATTTATAATCTTTAAAGATAAAAAATTTAAAAATATAAGGATAAATTTTTTTATGATTTATACAGTCTTTAAAAATTTCAAAGCATTGATAGGCAGTTTGAAAAAAGCTAGCTTAAACAATCTATCATAAAATACAACTTTTTGACGACTTTTACCTGCTGATAAATATCTTCAGATATTGAGTTATAAATTTATTGAATTTAAATACTTTCAAACTGGCAATCCGTTGATTAAACTTAAATTATTCAATTTTTAATTATAAAAAATGTATTATGAAGACTTAAAATATGAATTTTACATTTTATTCAAAACAAATTTAAACAAAAAGTTTAAACCATCATATGCTGTATTTTTAAATAAAATTTTATATTTAATATTATAATTAATAAACCTCTGAAAATAAAAAATGGAATTTGTTAAATGTTACAAAATCTCACAAACAAAATTAATAACAAAAAAGTACAGTCATTAAAAAAAGTTCTGTACTATCGACCTGAAAGTCAATTAATTCGTTACGTCGGCTTTTTTAGTTCGAAACACTCCTATCCAAAACTGAGTTAACATTTTCGAGGATAGTAAATATTATTTGAATATATTTTCAATTTATAAAAGTTGAAAGATGATATATTTTCCTATGTCTAAAAACCATTTTTAATGATTTTATATTTCATACAAGTGGTTTAAAGTTTTGATGATACAAATTTTTAAATCTCGTTCTATTTAATGAACAATTTAATTTTAGAAATTAAAATTAAAGAATAAAGTAAATTTTAATCATGTGATAATTTAAAGTAACATTGACACATAAATATTCTTTCTAAATTTAAGGATTTTTAACAAAATAATAAAATATATTTGAAAAATGAAAAGGTTTTAATTTATGCAAAGGCGAAAAAAGAAGAAATTGAAACCTGAAAATGATGGCTCTCTAAAATTCTCTTGATATAGATAAGAAAGTTAAGAAAAAATATTCTAAGCACATAAACTGTTAATCATATAAAATAAATATCTTAACATAGATAATTAAATTTTTTAGATGGTTATGAGAAAAATATTTAACATTAATGACAAATTGCATAAATATTTCATTTAAATTATATATTATAAACAAAATATGTATTTTTTGAAGAATAATATTCGAATAAGATTTAAAAAAGTACACAATCATAAATATTGAAAATAAAATTCAAAAATTTATGTTATAAGTCTTAAAACGATGCATAATTTGTTAAATATATTACTTATGGTTTTAAATACAATACAATTCGAATTTTTTTTGTTTACGTAGATATTTATCAAATATGACATTTTTTATTTTTCTGATTTTAAAAGTACGCATATTTTTTATCAAATATTAGTCAAATTTAATTTTCCCATAAAAATATGCATTTCTGCTCAATTTTATATAAATTAACAAAAAATGATGATAAATTCATCAAATACAAAAAATATTTTTCAACATATGAAAAGATATAATTAAATCTCAATTAGAAATATTAATTAATTCAAATTTTTTTATAAACAGTAAAATTTTATAAATGATATAATTTTTATTTAATAATGATTATATTTGTATATTTCCCAAAGATATTAAATGCTTAAACAGTAATAAACGTAAATATATCACATAACAGATAAATTTGAAAAAATTATCAATGTAAATCACAACATAGAAAGGTTCACATGAATTGAAATCATTGATTGATAAGGATTTAATAGGTATTTTAACTTGAGAAATGGAAAAAAGAAGTCAAAAAAGATTATATTTAGGTAAAATGAAAAAATTAATATTTTATCAAAAACAAAATTATTTGTTAGACTCGGGAGAAACACAAATTTTGACAATATAAATCAAAATTATATAAATAGTTTTCATTATCAGTTTTATTGGAGGTTAAGATTTTACATAACAAAAAAATCAAAAATTAACCGTGTATGGTTTTCTCATTTTTTTAAATTTTAGTTTAAAAAATAAGTGTAGAAATCATAAAACTGAAAAATAATTCGAAATAACCCTAATTTTCAAAAATCAATCTTTCAAAATTACCAAAAACATATTTTAATGAAATTATAATATCGAATCCGATAAAAGAGAAATTTTTATTAAAATTCAGCTTACATCATTTTGATTACCACGTATTTTAAAGGGATCTTTATCAAATTCCTCTTCGAAAGGCTGAATAAATAAATAAATTATTTTTATTTGTCATAGTCTAATTAAAAATTTTCTATGATCGAATATCAACAAAATATAAAATTTCCATCAATATATTTTTCAATTAAAATCAAAATAAAATATTTTTACTGTTTTGGTGAGTTTTTTGAAAAATAATATAATTCATCAAACTAAATATTCAAATAAAACTTTCATTGCAATTATGATATGGAGTAATTGTATGTATAAATCTTGATTATACTCATGAATATTATTGAAATAAGAAAAATCTCAAAATTATAATTTGGATTAATCAGAACATACAGACTCTTTGGATTCATTCCCGGAGGCCTAAGAATCATAATGCAAAGAAGTTTGTTAAGTTAAAATTGAAAAACCAAAAAATGTCAATTAGAATTTTTAATTATGATAGATGTTTTCATAAATTTTAGAATGGTTGATAAAATTTAATTAAGTTCAATTTTTCGGCTGAAAATTATTATGATCCCTGGTTTAATGCGTATTTAAGTGTTGTTGTAAGATTATGTTAATATGTATCAAATCTGCCGGCTCTTATACTTGTGGTACATCCTCAGTCGGCAAGTTGGATTGTAATGATGCCCTTCTGTCTTGTATTTGTGTATCAAACTAAATTGTTATATTTTAGGAAATATTAAAATTATCAAATTATTTTTAATTTTTAAAAAACATGTTGTACAAGTTAATTGTAGTCAGCATAAGATCTCATATCTTTTGATGAGTTAAGTATTTTTATGATTTTAACGAAATATTTGATCATCGAAATTCAATATATCTCATAGCATTATTAAAATTGTAATTATTTAAAAAATATTTTTGTCTCAATACATTCAATTTCATAAGACTCCGTTCAGGGTTTGATGCAATTTCCCCTAGATCTGTGATGGTAACCTTCAATAAAAATCGAAAAAGTATAAATATTTGATAATATTTTTTATATTATACAGATGATAATTTTTGAAAAAAATACTACACTTGATCACGATTCATTCTGATTTCGAGCATAATGTAAGATTTTTTGAAGACATTTTAAATTAAATATCAGAAATATTTGTTTCAATTGATTGGTCTTAATTTTTTTTGTTTTATCTGTTTTCAGTATTATGTGTCATAGGAAAAATTAGCTTTACATAAATTTGCCTGAAGTAAAAAATCTAAAATTGAAACTCGCATTATAAGGAATGATTATTCAACGAATTATATTTAATTCGAATTTGTAAAACATATCAAATTCATAAAAAAATTTAAAAATAATTAAAAAGAAAAAACGATTGAGTTGAATTACAACTTTTTCTTGAGAGTTTCCTTGAGGAGTACTCTCACGCGGAGCAGAAACCTATTTGTCAGAAATATAAATGTCAAGAACTATAAGTAGATAATATGATATATAACCTCATGTTAATTATAGTTTTCATTTCACGTAAAAAGTCAAAAAAATTGAAATCTAACTATTATATTAAATAATTAAAAATTCTAAGCCATCATATGAGTACTTGTAATGTTGGATAGTTTCTAACAATGTTAAGATCATAAATGGTCTAATCGAACAAAAAAAATTATATTTTAATAGAAAATAGAAATTTAAAATATTCTATTCACATATAATTTTTAGAATTTCATGAAAATTAACTTTTGTATGAAACAGTTATTTTGATAAAATATAAACACAGAAAAATAGTATTCTAAAAAGAATCAATAAGATTCAACAAAAAATAATAAACCCATGAAGAATAAAATATCCATACTTTACTAATTAAGCGTATTTTCGTTTTATATAATTTAAAGATAATTTATCTGAAATAGATTTCATGTAAAGTTGATGAATACCAATTTGAAATGAACAACAATAATATAATCAGAAAATTTTAAGGGTAACAACTTCAATAACGATGTAAAAATTATGCAGTATATAAAGCAAACACAATTTTGCATTTATTAAAACATAAAATTTAATTTCTATAAAAATAACATCATATTCTGTGAAATATAAATATTTTCAAAATTTTCGCGATGTGAAGATATTATAAGAAATTTATTTAATCAACCAAGAATAAACCATTTTTAATACTTTAACTATAAAATGTAATTTTAAAGAAATTCAAAAATTATAAATTAATATCCTAATTTCAGATAATAAAATCAGAAATGGAATAATTTTAACATTGTAAATGGGATATTAAAAATAGTTTACATTTTTGAGACAGTAATTCAATTTTATGAAACTAAAATATTTTTTGATGAAATTAAAAGAACTCGTCAAATCTTATTCAAATTATGATATCGATAATGGGTATTTTAATTCATAATAACGAATGGGGATTAAATAAGTCTATTTAAATATTTATATTTTTTAAACAATGTAAGTGACAAAACAATAAACATGAATCAAAGATATAGATTTATATTTTCGATAAAAGAAAAAGAGAAAAATGTTATTATTATGTAAAACTAGTGATTTAACTAATCATACAATAATTCCACATTTTATATAATAATAATCTGAAAACTAAATTACTTTCATTGAAAGAAAACCTTTTATTTCATATATTTTTTATGTAAAATAATCAAATAAATTATTGTAAAATTTTTAAAACTTGTTAAACTAATTTTCATGATAAATCAAACAGCTTTTTATTCACTTTAAATATGCATGCGCCAAAAATTTTTACATGGATAAATCCTAATCCATACATGTTATATAAAATGACTGAAAATATTTTTACGCAAAAATATTTTCATGTATTATCGTTCTTATAATCCTTGTAAAGGAATGAATCATAATCAAAATTTTTTATTTAAACAGAAAAATTCATTTACTATAAAAATATAGAGATATGAGACACATTCGTACAACCATTTTTCGTCAATAGATTAACCACAAGAATTAAAAGATACTAAAAAAAACTGATTTTAATATGCCATATATTTAAATATGAATATCAATTAATTAGTAGAAAAATGAATATAATGATAAATCTTAATTACATCATTTTTATAAACTATAACGAAAACCATTATTTCCTATCAAGAAAATTCCAAATATTATAATAGGTAAGAATATCCCAATAATGTAAAAATTAAATAATCTGTGAGGTAAAATCTCGATTTGAACATGCGCATACGATAATCAAAAAATTTTATATGGTAAATCAAATATAATTAGTTTTATAACTAGATGTTTTTCAGGGTATACACACTGATTAATATTCATTTGAATAAATTTATAAAGTTAAATAACTTGCAAAAAATAAAAATAGTAAAATATTTTTTTAGATTAAAATAATCAAATGTAACGTCGGAATTATGAACGTGAACCTACTTCTCGTAAAAAGGTAAGCATTAAAATCTGGGCGAGCATTTTCTGAATCCTCATAAAATAAAGATAATTACAAAACGACTTATCCATAATTTATAGATGATTATAATCTCCTACTAAAATAATATAATTAAAGGTACATATTAAAAATAATTTAATTTACCATAATTTACATACACATTTTTCAATAAACTCACAAGAGAACTTTCAGATTAGGTAGAAAGGTATTTTTTCCAGCCTCAATTCTATTCTGAGAATAAGGAACTTATAAGATTAAGATAATCAAAAATAATTCATAAACTCGAAAAAAGTCTTCTTTTTATACTAAATCTAGCAATTCAATTAAAAATTAATAACTTTGTTAAACTGTAAAAAAATTATCGTGACTTTTTATCTCTGGTATCGGGCTTTTCTGAAAGTCACATAATTGTAGCAACAAAAAGCGTAATTTTTGACTTTAATAACGTTATTGTTGAACTAATGACTTATTCATGCCAATCAGTTACTTAATCTATGCAGTTAATAACATGATCGTTGCCACAAAATGCGTAATGGTAGCAATTAATAATTTAGTCGTTTATGTCAATAGTTGAACTGTTGCAATTAATAACTTAATCGTTGCAATCAATAGCCTTATTCTAGGCATAAGTTAATTTTTCTATCATTGAAAATTAAGATAATTATAATTTTATTTAAAATAAGATTCTCTTACTCATGATCGACTGAGATAAGCTAAAGTTTTTCTGTTGAATCCTATACGTTGATCTAGGTGGACTCCTTCAAATTAACCGTAAATGTAAACCCTTAATTTTGTTTCATTCTTTGCTTTATACGAATTACCATTTGTTAACAACCGAAAATCTATTCTCTATTGGATTAAAAAAATGGATTATCCACGCATGTGTAGATTTATTATCTTGAGATTTCTTCATATTTAGTCGAAAGGCAAAATTATTGAATTCATGCATTATTCAGCATCAAAATTAGATTTGCCCTTCGTTTTTTTATTCAAGACTCAAAATTTCACTTGATAGAGGTTTTGAAATCATCACCAGTTTATGCACGTTAATGAATGTTGTGGTTTGTAATTCAACTTTTATTCGTTGCAGTAACTATATAAATGTCCATCTATTTCCTCCTGAAACCTAAGCATTCATTGATGAACAAGATTCTATTCTACCGGTAATTTGTTCTGATAACAATAAATAATCTCGCATTATCGATGATAAAAAATTTTTGTCGTCGTTATATGTTTCATAAATATGGTACAAGTGAGCATATTATACTCGAATATCGATGATTTTATCAAGATATATCAGTGCATGTACAAATTTCAATTTATTTCAAATAGCGTAGAAATTTCTGGGAGATCTACCGATTATAAGAGTTTTAACCTAGATGGTGAAGGTTTTTAAAACCTAGGCAATATGTTATAAAAATTTTAGTGCAATTTATATACACGTATGCTAATACAGTAGCACAATTTTAACGTATAGCTAAGAACACCTTTCACCTTTAGTCATACTCATAATTAGGTGCCCAGTTTTCATGTAATTCTGTACAACGATGTGTTATTTTGAAAAAATATCGTTACTGATTTCAGATATTGCTAAAACTGAATACTTTTCCAATTATTTAAATAATATTAGCAGATATCATCAATTGAAACGTGTTACCTTCTTTGTTGCCAGCTGTTATTTTTTCCTCCACTTTCAGCGTTGTGTTTTTCTATAATGTTTGATATATCATACGTAATGAATTCTTCACAACTTCCATCTGCTCCATATGTTGACTCTTATTTTTCATTCACTTCGTTTTCGATTTTAAAAATAATTTTTGTTTCTTTAATTGCATCTGTTTCTCAAAGGAAATTGAGTATTTATTTTTATTTGCCCTATTTTTCCTTTTATTCTCTTTTAAATTAACTGATCATGAGAATTTCATGATTTGTCACAAACCCGCATAAATTTCTTGGACACCACTTTTAATAGGTTTTATGTTCTCTCTATAAAAGAAAAATGTCTATTTTAATTGACATTATTTCATAAATATGTCAAAATTATAAATATAAATACGTCTTCTGAACCTTTATTGGATAAAGAACAATTATTTTCAAAGCTTTTTTCGATAATAATATAAATTATAATCAAATCAATTGAGAAGGAAGTTTTAATAGATTTACTCATTTTATTTGTTTCATTTTGAAATTCGTTCATGATGATTCAATACTGTTAAAGAAATTATTCAACGCATTTAACAGAATTTATCAATGTAATTGTGTTTAAAAGCTCTTGATTACTTTTATTTCAGAGTTTTTCACAACATACTGTATTTCATCATTATAATCTGTTACATTATCTTTCTAATAAATATTATTGATATGTATCACTTTATTATTTTCCTTTCACTCTCTTTAGTTAGTGCGAGATCTTAAATTTTTCATTTTATTTATAAATTTAATATCTGCTTTAAATTGTATGATTTTGGTACATTTAAAACGTTTCATGTACTAATTAGTAAAAATAATATTATGTATTTATTTTAGACATGCGTGCATAACTACTTAGTTGCCTTTTTAGCTGTTGTAAATATGCTTGATGATTCATCCTCAAAGGTTTCATACATATCGATAAAGATCCATAATTTTAATATTGACATATGTATCTGTCCTGTTTACGATTTACTAAAAAACGTATGATTAATAAAATCATCACCAGATATATATACAAAGAAATAAAGTTTATCAAAGAACAATTTATAATATTTGATTCTTGCATATACTGTTTAAATAGTATTTTTGTTATATTTCGTTCTACTTTTTGCTTTTTTTACTCTTTTGTTCATCAAACTAATAATATAAAAAATTCAAAAAATTGTTGCTTTGGAATAAAATTGAAAAACTAAGGTCATCTTAACATTCGATATAATCGGATAGTCATGAATAAAATTATAAGAAGAAACTTATCAATTCTGTGTGATAATGTAAACAAAAAGTAGTTTCTTAATTTGTTTCTATAATATATTCTAAAAGGCCAACACGGTTTGAAGTGATTTAAGAAAATGGTTAAATTATTAGATAGCTTAATCATAAAATGATTGTGAAAATTTTAGAATTAAAGAAAGATTTTTGATGAGTTGAAAAAATATAAGAACTAGAGTATTTTTGAGTATGCGCATATACTTTTATACGATAATTTCAAAAAAATAATTAAACTTCATTCCACTATAAATATGTCTCAAATAAAAAGACTTCGCAGTTGATGCTGCATTAGAGTAAATTTTGCTTTTTTGTCTCAATGATTACTACTTTTCACACCGAGGTAAGAACTAGTAAAAATATTTTAAAAAATTAATGCCATATATAAGGCAAGTAAAATCTCTAAAGTTTATTAAAATATGTTAAGTGTGAATATTTCCTTCTATAATTAACTCTGCAGTTATCGTTAGTTCATAAATAATTGCGCGTGCTCTTTAAACTTGAAATTCTTTCTATAAATCGTATCACTTTAGTAAACAATAAACGCTGAATGTGTCTTGATATTTTGACTACACCTATTTCCTAATTATATAATACCATCACATCGTCTGAAATAATTTGAAAAGTAGAGGTAAAGTGAAAAAAATTCATCTATCTCAATAAATAAAAATGAATGTATTTGCGGGTGATAGTTATGTATATCTCTAAGAGTTATTTGATCAGTATGTAATTTTTAAATTTAGTTAATTCCTCAATCAGATAAGTCCGTGTAAAATAAAACTCTTGTAACAAATCAATCTCACGAATTTTGAAAATAAAGAAAATCTAACACTTAAAGATTAGTATATGAATGTTTTAATATATGTACTTTTGCGCATGTCTTAACGAATAAAACGGTTAAACTTCAACGGCCCTTTAAAACAAATAAAATTGAATAAATATTTCCAGTTTTTTATGAGAATAATTTATTTTCCATTAATTCGTAAAATGATAAATTAAAGTTATAAAAAGAAGATTTTACTAATATCTGAAACCAACGTTCGACGAAAAGAATAGCATACAAACGATCTAATTCTAAATACAGACAAAAAATTTTTTAAGATTAAAAAGTGCTTTTAGTTTTAATACAGATTATCATTATCTTTGTGTTCGTAGCAGGATTTGATTAATTATAAGTGTATTGCAACGTTTAAGAATTTGATAGTAAACTATCAGGAATGAGCAGTGGTCCAAAAATATAAATTACCAAAATAACCTACATCAATAGAAAAATTATTAATTTTGGCATCATGTTTAACAATCCAATCAAAGCATTTCTTGGCTAACATGCGCTATAACAAAACATGTTATAAAATTTCGGCGTTTGACTCGATAATGTTCGTGAGAATATTAATGCCAACACTTAAAGTGCAAAGCGAATATCTTACAGAACGGGGTCTTTACTACCAATTAAATCCACATAGATCACAGATTTATATATAGTGCTTTCATTAAAAAAACTGAGAAATAAATTGATCAAATTAAAATATAAAAACGAAAAATTGTGCCCTCATTCCAAACATATTAAATAAAAATAACTTATAAATTCGATTTTTAAGTATAAAATTTGAATAAATGAGAACTGATTCCTATTTAATTCAGTTAGCGCATATAAAAACGCATCTCAGCACAACACTAAAGACAATCTAATGCACTTCAAATTGATAATGATGTGAAGAATTTAACTTGAGGGGTATAATTTTTCATCCTAGAAATGGTTAACTTCAACGCTGTTGTAAAATTTTTCTTAAATACAACAGTTAAAATATCGTATTATTTATTTTAAATAAGAATAAATTTAGCAACGTAACATACAATAAGATTCCACAATCAAATGAGAATTCAAAGACGGTTAGTCTAATAAATAATAATTAATATCGAGTGAGGCTTTCCTTAGAGTTTAAATTATCTCTCAGATTGTAGAAAATTATTCAATCAATACAATTTTACGAGCATGCAAGAATAGATAGCAAATAACTCTTCTTAAAAAGATTTCATAAAAACAAATGTAGAAGAGAAGACTTGATTGATATACTCGACAAAACTGTTAATTAAGTTTTAAATCGACGATTCCATTAAAATGGAAAAAAATTTAGTTACGTTTTCAATGAGACAACGTCAAATGCGTGAATCATCACAAGATGCAAAAAGGGTTGACACATATTTTGATGTAAGTATCTGTTTATTACATGCATGTTCATTTTAAAGTGGTATTAAATGCCAGAACTTTTGCAGACACTCCAATCAATACCAGACAGTGATGATATATATGCGCATGTATGTTCGAACTAACATTTGAATCTTTAATAGATAATATTATTAAGTAGCTTATTTTAAAGAAAAACTCTGTTGAATATAATTTTATTGAGAGACAAAAAAGCTTGCTACTTCCACACTTATATATGGTATGTTGAAAAATTCACACTAGATAACATTGATAACGCCGTTAAGTATAGATATTAGACTTTAAAAATTGATGAATATTATGAGTAGTAGAAACCAAAACAGGATCAATTTAGCTAACACAACAACTATTAGCTATGCGTGTCTGATGGGATATGCGCAAAAATATATTCAACAGACTTTCTTGTGAATTACGCAAGTTATTAAAATCCATTCTATTCCTGACTTTCTTCTGAAGAAGATGGCAAAACAGTAATTTTATAATGAAGAAACAATATAGTTAAAGTTGATAAAAGTTTTTTCCTGAATTTACTCTTACTATCTGAAACGTAAAACCCGCAGATTAATATAAAATATTGAAAGTAGGTAAAATCAAATTGTATATTTGCGAATATCCCAAAAAAAGAAGTGATATGACGGGTTTTGACGGACAGGTGATGCATCAGCACTCATCTATAAAATTAATCAAGATCAAAAATGAGCAAACCTTAATAAAAATCATAAATTTAAAGATATAATTTTCAACAGATGATTAAAACCATAATATATTTTATATTGTCAGTGCATTTATCGAAAGGCAGCCAGAATGTGTAAAACAGAAAATTTATATCAAAAGATTATAAAAACTGACAACAACCTTAAATCCATTTTTTCAACTTTCGAGAAAGCAACATTTGAAAAAAAACAACACTTTAATGATTTGCAAATATGCAACTCATAGAATTATTTTGCGAAAAATTCAACCACGTTCAAAAGGGGAAACAGACGATGTGATCTTCAAAATATATTTGACTTGGGAATTAGACTGTCTATATTTTGCACTTTTACACAAAACAGAAAATTTTGTTCTTTCTTGTCATGTTAATCAATACACGGACAGACATCTTTTGGTGAATGGTATGAGTATAGGGTTATGTGTTTTGCATTTTTTGTAATGTATTTAAAAAATGATAATTTTTGATAAAAGAATTCCTTATTGTAATTTAAAATTAATCTAATTTATCGATTCTTCTCGATCACAGCAAATAAGTGACTTATTCGCAATAATAATAGAATTGCTATTTGCATATAATCCAAACTTAATTTGGATGAAACATAGACTTCATATGTGAAGACATCTTTGACTGTTTCCTTGTTCAAAACTAAAATCAGTTCATTAAATTTTTGAACGAATAAATAACGATGCGTTTATTTCGTTTCGGGAAAGACGAATGGTAGTTGCTCAAAATAGGTTAATACGATTTAAAATAGCTACTATAAGTCGAATTACAAATTATCATTTTAATGTCGATTTTTATGTGAAGCACGGAATGATGTTAACTAATTTGGAACACTATGTGAATGAAAGATCCCAAAATTTAATCCAGAACAAAAGAAGAAAAAAATATTCATACAATCACAAGCTAAAGACGTGGATTTTATTTCCAAAATGCACATGCTGTTACGGTAAAATTTTTGTCTTTTTTCTTATATTAGTAAATTTAAAATCAATGATTAATATTTCATGTGTAATTTCAAAGTTATAAATTGAAGCAATACATTTGGATTGTGGAAGAACTGAGCATTCTAAAATGAAATTTAAGCTATATATGTATTTCACAGATACACAAATCATGTAATATCAAAAAAAATATCTGAAAGCTCAAAATACTCATTGTTAACTAATAAAAGGCAACGTATGTACCATGATAAAATAGGGTACGGAGGAGCTTAACTGTACACTTAAATTTGGAGAAGAAATGAATGACTCTTCAGCCACAGACTTATTTTATTCTTTTGAATAGGAGACAAACTTTAAACGTAATACCGTTTTTAACATCTACCTATGAATTAAATACATTTCCCATAGCATTATTATATTTGCAATGAGTGTATAAATTGACATTGAACGACATAATCTCTGTAGAATAACCAAATAATTTATCAGTTAAACGTTTAGATAGAGATTACAGATAGAAATGCTTAAATTAGTATTCGAAAAGTCATAAAATTTATAAAATAGCCAAAGAACTGATGCAAAATCCAGGCATACATAGAATAATTGAAACATAATGTTTTTTAAAACGTCGCATCGGATTACAAAAATTACTTATTATTCAAATTAGGGTTCTATATTGACATCTGAAAATAACGAGGTCATTAATGTTCATTTAACATATTTAAAAAAGAACAAGTAAAGTTTCAATGTAGCATTCCATCAATACCAGAGTTCAAAGATAATAAATTTTAAATTTTCTAACAGAATTTTCAAATTTACACTTTTTGTCAGCTATTCCTCCTCATATTTATAAAAACTTCAAATTGAGATACCAATAACTACTTCTACGCGGAATAAACTCAACAAGATATTGCAACTAGAGCAGGCTTTAAGTCAAAAAACTATCAACAAAAATTCTCGAATATAATTTTTACTTGATAATTTGAATGAGAATGAAATTTTACCACGCATCACAAAGATTCCAAATTATATACAATTCTATTTCAAACACTAACAACATCGGGGCAATTTTCAATGTTTATGACCGTCAATAATGCTCGAGTTTATAATGGTTACATGTTTGTGAATTTAATTTGAAATATCAATGTTTCTGCAGTTGACATCTGTTAGTGATCATCTTATGTTTCGGAATCCTTCTAATTAATAAGCAAACAGACCCACGCTATGAAAAAAAAATAATATTTGACAAAAAATATATTAAGTATATTTTTTTGATAATTGTTTTTATTATTTATCCGAAGACTGTTTTTGTTGTTTTTTTATTCTACACTGTACTACTTTTTGAATTCTCAATAAATTTTTTTTTAATTAAACACTATCTTTACTTGACTTAAAATTTTTCAACATGTCTCGAGAAACAATAGATACGTTTGGCAAGGAGAAAATATGAATTATTCATATTTTAATCCAAATACAGCAAAAATAGATGGTTTGTTTAACCGAATAATTATGTTGAAAAAATGCTATTTTAAAGTTTAAATAGCTTTTTCTTGCACAAAATAATCAATAAAACATTATCTAATTTTACATATCAAATTGATTGATTTTATTTTCAGAATTTAAAAAAAAATTATGCATGTATATTTCTCACCAAATTAATATCATAAAACACGTGTACTTATTTTTATTAAAATTTACATTTTCTTAAAACATGAAATTTTATATTTAAGCTTCAGAGTCACTCTTTAAGTGAAGAAAATACTAAATTTCTATCTTTACTGAAGTGAATAAAACATATTATTGAAATAGTAACATTAAAAATCTAAAAATGGCATTATGACGACTGAACAATCAAAAATACAAAACAATAAATTTACAGTTCTATTATCGTCAAAATGCAAATTTTGAATGAGTCTTAAAATTCAGACCAATAAAGAATAATTCTAATGGTGAAATATTGATTATAATTTTTTTCAAATTGTCATTTTCTTTTCAGAAAATGATTTCTTAATAAATAAGGGATCCAAAGATAACTAGCTTCTCTTATAAAATTATTGATGTTAAACTAGATAAAATAAATAAATTCCTATTCCTATAATATTTCAAATTTGATTCATATAATTAAACATCCTTGATTCACAACACATTTATAAATAATTTAACTGCTTTGATTCAGTCATTATTAAAGAACAATTATGAATCATCTTGTATTTATCTAAGTAAATATTTCAGTCTTTATTTAAACGTTAACTTAGATTTTTGATTTTAAAACATGAAAAATTCCAGATTAAAGAACCATAAATGCTGTCTTATAATGTTCATAGATAAACAAAGAAATAAAATTTATCGATATACATTTTCTATTTTCTTTTTTACAGCGTAAAAAATCCATATTCTCTTTAAAGTTAAATTTCGATTGAAAAAATAACATTTTTTAATTTAATAATTTTAAAAAAATGTGTTCTATTTTTTGATACATTGAAGCCTATCTGATTTTTAATTAATCCGAAGATTCGCATTTAATTATGTCCTGTGTAAGTACACATATTGATTAATTATCACATAGATGCATGAAAATGTTTCATTCAAATAAACATCTTTAAAGTTTTAACGGTTAAATTTTTTTCAAAGAATAAAACAGTTTCAAACAGTGAAATATAAGTAAAACCAATTGTTTTCAATTTCATCCATGTTAATATTTTGATGATAAACCTTCACTTAAAAAATAAATTTTTACAAAATTGATTTCATAAGAAAGATGGTTCTGGAAAAATTTTGATATTTTTATATTTAAACCTAGCCATCGTAAAACAAGAGTATGTTGATACTTTTATTTAGTAGATTGAAATTGTGATCGAATGATACTGTTTGCATTTCTTTATCTCTTATAATAATAAATAAAATAATTTCGTCAAACTTGAAGGTTTTTCATAAAACGACATAAATATTTTGAGAATTGATTCACGATAACAACATATATTTAAGTATAAAAATAAATGAAAAATATTATTTTTTTAATTCAACTTTCATTTGTCAAATATTATAGAAAACTAATTTTCAATTAAATAATAAAAACAGAATTAAAAACATTTAAATTGATATATTATGCCGTTTTAACGTAAATTTTTTCAAATTAAACTTTTTAATATGATTTTTGCATTTCAGAAAAACTAAAATAGGGTTGATGTTTCAAACAAAGAACAATTTAATATCAAAATATTTATAAAAATATCTGTAATAGTCCCAATTTGATGTTCAAAGTTTTTTCTTTAAAAATAAAAAATTAGAACGGTTTGGTACAATAGGTGCAATTTGTTTTCTACTTTATAAAATTTTAAATAAACTCACAATGTAAAATAGTGCATAATATTTGAAGTGAATTGTTACAATTCATAATAATAATTAAAAATTGACGTTATATTTCTCTAATATAAACTTAATCTATATGATTTGTATTTTTAATTATCTGAAAACATTTCAACATATGTAATTTTAATAATATTTTTGTAAAAAATCATGTAAATATATTCAAAAATAAAATAAAACTGTTCAAATATTTTTTCAATGTTACGAAAGTAAGATAAAATACATTTTAGGATTGAAAATAAAATTAGTATACCTAAAATTATTTTTTTTAATTTTCTTCAAAATTCAAACTATCAAGGTTATTGTAGAATATAATATGTTTTTTAATTCTTCAGGTTCATCTTTATCATTTTTGAAGTGGACATTCAATTATTCTACTTTCAAAGAATGACAATTATATTTAAATTTTCTTTTTGAAATAAAATTATTTAAATATATCTGTTTAATGCGGACACATATTATTGATCAGATATATCTTTATATTTACCAAAAGTAATCGAAGTAAATTTGTTAAATAAAATTTTGTCCAAGATTAAAAATATTATAGATTTAAAAATAATAATAAATCCTCAAACTATTCTATGGTTTATTATCATGAAATACGATTCGTGAATAAAGTAATCAATAAGTATTAATATTACATTTAATTAATCTCATAATACTTGTCAATCAAGCATAATAAAATAAAAACTGAAATTCTAGCTGTTTTGACAAAAATTTTAGAAATTAATCATTTATGTGAATAGAGATATAAACCAAACAATTTTATTAAAAATGATTAAATAAATGAAACTCAATTTGTTATATGATTAACGCAGACTTAACTAAGGTTGAAGAAAATAAATTATAATTCAATCAAAGAAAAAAATAAGCATATATTTGTATAAACAAATCAAATTATCATGTCTTATGTGAATAACTGAGAAGCTATTTAATGTTGATTATCATCAAATACAAAAAAAATAAATTGATGTGTATCTATGTATTTAAAACTTTAATCATTTTTGCGTTATCATTCATTTTTTCAAACTTTTAAAATTCTCCTATTTTTAATGTGTTTGAATATATTTACATCTAAAAATTATGAGTATTTTTATTGTATTTTAAAATCTTTCATTTTTCAGTTTTTATATTTTCAGAGTATTCGTATGTTAACAAATAAAATTTTCATTTATTTTGAAATATTCTAGTATTTTTCAGCCAGATAAATACTGGTTTGCAAGCTATGTATCAATATGAAATTTATTTCGATTTTTTTTCATTTTAGTCACTCAAATTTTAATGAAAAAAATTTTAAATTAGTTAGAGATAGGAAAATATTACATGTAAAATCTTCATTTTAAAATTTCAGAAAAACCAGAAAATCTTCAATCAACAAAAATATATTCTGAATAGTTTAGTTTTAAATATTTATGATTTTCCATTGATTAGTGCATTTTGTTTAATTTATCGTTATTACCACTTAAATTTATAAAATTCTTAAAAATGTTTATGTTACGAGTTATTTTTAAATGTAATTTATAAAACGAATTATTTCCTTGAATAATCCATGAAATATTTGATTCATATTGAAAAATTATGATGTTAAATTGAATTAAATTTCTTTAAATTAACTCTTTTTTTACCAGAAAGTAGTTATTTAGTTGATACATAAAGTTCATTTCAGATACATCAAATGATTTTCTTAAATTTTTAAAATTTGTACTTTCAATTTGACAATTTTATATTTTGATAATTTTTAGTTGTCGAATCTCTTAACATATTTTCAAATTTTATGGAAAGATTGATTAGAAAAATTTTATAATGTATCATTTTTGAAAAATATCAAACAAGAAAATTACTAATCACTGTAATATACAAATGTTTATTAGAAATTACGTAAATTCAACAGTAAATGTACAAAAAAAAATATTTGGAAAATTATTTGAATTCAAATCGAATAATTCAATCAATTTATGAATACTAATTTATGTAAAAAACGTTTATAAAAATTTAGTTTGAGAGAGAGATAAACAAATTTGTTGACTCATACCTTTTAAACATTTAATTTAGAATTCATTATATTTAAAATTTCACCATGATTTTTTTTCTGAATAAGACTATTCGTATGAAAATAGAATCTTTTTTATATAAGCTTAAAAAATGACTTTATAATGGTTTATAAATCATATCTTTCCAATTCTTTAGTTGTGAAGAGAGGTCATTAATCGTGTTAAATTTAAAATATTTTACAAAGTGAAATTAATCTTTTTAAAAATTGCAAATCTGAAAAACACAACTCGAATTCAAAGCTATTTTATAAGGTTGATCTTAACCATTGACTTATTATGAACAAAATTTGAATGTATTTACACTCTTCGATATATTTATACAAATTAAGATTTTCCATTAAATAAGCGATCGAGTAGGACACATTCAAATTTAAGATGCTTGAATTTATCTAGATTTAAAAATTATGCCTGGCATTAATCATAAATCTAAACCTGTACATTTACTATTGAGCAACCAAATACAGGAATAATTAGTAGTGATATTTTATTGCATCTCCTCTCAATTCACGAAGACTGCCAATAATTTTGGTTGAAATACTTAAAAATAAGAATTAAAGATTTAAATTACTTTTAAATTATATGATTTACAATAAATAACATAAAAATCATCAGAAAGAACTTAAGAACCTTTTACAATATTTTGATTTCAATTTTTTTAATTTTGTGTCTTGATAAATGATTTTAGCAATTTTCATTTTCGATGTGCCACAATATACAACCAAGTATTGACTTCATTTACATTTATCTTGAAACATTTTGGACATTTTCAATTTTTTTCTTTTCCTAGCGTTGAGCGTTTTTTTGAATATTATTATGAATATTTTCATTTTGTTTTTTATTCTCAAGAATTTTCGAATCTTATTTCTAAATATAAAAGTCAAATTTGCAAAATAATAAAACAGATTGTTATTCTGAAGATATTTTAATCTATTTTTTGCATATATTGAATCTAAAACAATTTGATAAATTATTCATTTATAGATTTTCATTTTTCAAATTCTTTTTATTTTTAAATTTTTAACTCTTGGAACACCAATTAACTTATTGAATATTTTTAAGTTATGATAATAATACTAACAATTAATTCATATCATTATATCTGACAATCTGTTTTATAAGAAAATAATTATTAATTACTTCATTTTGAAAATCTATCTTCTCAAAGATAGTGTTGAAAATAATATTACATTCTATCAAGATTCTTGCAATAATTTCTAAATGCATCAAACAGTTTTGAATTATTTGTTAGATTTTTTATTTTTATAAAAACTACAATCGAATTTTTTATAAAACAAAATTTTTCGAACGAATTAAAGATTAATGGATGTTTCATTATTTCTTAAAATATTAAAAATTTTATCGTTACATTCTTATCAAATTTTCGCTTATTAAAATTTTTTTGATGTTTATATCAGAGATTTCTTTTTTTTCTTTTTATAATAGATATAAAATTAATCTTTATGTTTACAAATTTTTCAAAAAAAGTGAATTTATAATAAAATAACAATCCTCTTACCATCATAAAAGTTTTTGTTTTAAATATCATGAAACTATTTTATTCAAATTAAAATTTTAATTTTTTTAATATTAGATATTTTATTGATACAAATCAAACGAAGTAAATATTTTGACATTATTCTATTCAGATTTTTGATAAGATTTATGTCATGATAATTGTTCTTTGGTTATATTTTTGTTGATTATTGAAAAATTTTAAAATATTAAGTATTATAAATGAAAATTTTCAATCGTATGATTTAAAAATATGTTTGCAGATCTTATATCAACTAGCTTTCTCATCATTACCCAATATACTAAACTATTAATTTTTTTTCCTTTAATACGATTCAAAGTAGAGTTAAAAAATGTTTATGTGATAAATCGTTTCTATTTAAGATATTTTTTGATATATTTAAGAAATTTTAAGAGTATATCAATTTAAAAACTTTACTTCAAAAACAAAAATAATTTGGACAAATTTTTTATTTTTCATGAATTAATTACTGTGATAAATTATAAAAAATTTTATTAAATTTTATCCTTTATATGTTGATAAAATATATCATGAAGATTATTAACCCAATTAAAAAAATTTTATGGGTATTAATTTTAACCAAGCAGAGTATGGCCAAAAATATTTTGAACAGAAATTTTACGTTCATTTTATGAGATTTATCAGAGAATTTCGACCATATTTTAATTTTTAAAACTGAAATAAATTGTTATTTGAAGAAAATGAATTCATTCTCTTAAATAAACTTAAATAAAATTGAAAAAAACTATCCTTTATACTGTACTTATTGAATAAAAAAATTGATAACCTAAAGTAAACTGGAACAACTTATTCAATGAAATAATCAGTGTATAGTTAATCTTCAATTTTCGATAAAAAAATCCTCAATTTTATATTATAGAAAACACAAATCATAAATAAATTAAATTTAAAAGTTTATATCTATGAAATTATAACAAGTGCTGCAGGACATATTTAATAATTCTTTTTAACAGCCTTCAAGCATTCACATGTTGATAAAAATCATGATCATAAAAATAAAATTATTCATGTTCATACTTTATTTAATTCAAATAAATATTTTAATGAGAAAGAAAAATTTGTTAATCATTGATAGAATGATTGAGATTTTTTCATTCTGGTTTAATTTTCAAATAAAAAAAAGTTCTATTTTATCAAATTAAATTAAAAAAAATTTATTAATATAATAATAGTTCCCAATTTCATTTTATATTTTAAAAAAGCTTACAAAATTTTGATATAGATTTATATAAATTATGAAAAACAACGATGATAAGTGCAATATTTCATAAAATTTCTGCATCTGTTTAATATTTTTTGATGGCTCGATTTGTGAGAGAACTTTTAGTTGTCTAACATTGAAACAATCAGATTCGTGAGAAGAATTTAGTTCAGGAATATAATAAAATGAAAATGGAATGATAAGAGAATATTTAATTTGCATTTTATTTTCAAATGTTTATTTGGTTTTATTTTATAAATATAATTCATTTATTGTTCATTTAAATCAACAACCGAATATAGTCGATAAAAATACCTGTAATAAACTTTATAGAATAAATTGAAAAGATTATTTTGGCTCATAGATATGTTGAAACATATCTTATATCTTTACACTAGTTTATCAAGATTTTTTACACATTAAATTTACCTCATTCTATAGATTAAAATATACCAAATCTTTAAAATCAAAATATTAAAACATTTAGATAAAATATGCTTTTTCATACATTTTACAGATCTTAAAAAATACATGAACATTTTGATGAAAGTATTTTTGTGTTATCAATTCTCGGATAATGATAAGTGTTTAATTTATATCCTTCAAGAAAATTTTAAAGAAGTAGTTTAAATTATTTTATTTACTGTGAAAACGTCTTATAAAATATAATTTAATAGTTTAAATCAATAATTATTTTTATCATGATATATCTTGACATTAATTTTTTAATTTTATCTTTTGAAATATAAAATTAAGTTTGATAAAAATTCAGAAGAAAAATTTAATCTTACATGATAAACATAAGTTAAGATCATAATAAATTCGATTAATTTCAACAATAAAATTTTCGATCAAATTATAATTAGAAATATGATTGAAAAATTTTAATTGCTACGATTTCAAATTTCTGAAGATCTTTGGAAATGATCAAACAACATTTTTGATGATTCAAATGAAATTTAATCGTTTTATTTGTAAAATAAAGAATGAGTTGTAACTTATCATGGCTTCATTCCACGTCTGTTAACGTATTTAATTCTTCCTTATCTGTAAACTCATCTAAATAGGCTCCGAATATCGGCGCGTTTGCTTATTTTCAGGCCCTTTTTCATTTAAACTATAGTTCTGGTGGTGTAGGACTCTGTCTTTCTTCGATCAAAAAGGCCTATCGTTCATCGTTGTCATTTCTTCGCTTATATCGACGAAAGGTTTTTGTTCGTTAAGACTATGAATCAATATTTGCCTGATATATAAAAGTATCAAATTTAACATCGCTCAATATTTTGTGACTTTTGAAATCTCATCAGTTATTACTCGATGAGAATATGCAACATTACAATTTCATATCAAAAAAAGGAATAAAATGAATGATTTATATATGATCTGTTAAATTTTTTTATGTCACATAAACGGTTTAAGTTTAATCGATAAAAAAAATAATTTTACATAGAAATAATTATTTTTTATGCTTTCATAAATTGAATAAATATTCGCATATTGACAGAATTCTTAATGAAACTTTGATTTTAACATTAGGTTATATATTTTGATGAAGAATATCCGTTTATTAATTCATTGTAAAATTATGTATATAAACTAAATTTATAAAAAGTTTAGGTAATTATAAATGTTAAAAACTTAATTATAAGTTTTTATTTTAAAATTACACATTAAAATATTTTATATCATCATACTCAACCATTTTTCATTCATAAATAAATCAATATTGAAACAATGGTAAAAGCAAAATTTTCTTGATTAAACTCATTTAAATAATATCAAAATGTGTATGTTAAAATAAATTTTAAATGAGCAATATTTTTAATTGCTTGAATTACACAGAATGAGTTGTGTAAAATTTATGTAAATATTTTTGAAAATTTAAATTTATAAAAATGTTCCTGGTAAAATTAAATTAAATTTTTGTTTTTCATGATCAAAATAAAACCTATAAAGATATCAAAAAACATCAAAAAGACTTGAAAAAATTATAAATAAAATGAAAATAATATTTTTTATTTTGTAAAAAAAATAAACTTTCGAATATTAAAAAGATTATAGATTATAGAATTCTTAACAAATTTCGATAAATGAAAGGCAGATAAAACTCAAATATTTAAATTATCAGAATAAATGATCTTTAAAACTTAAAATAAAATCAATCAATTAGAATATATATTGTAAACTTAACAAATATATCTGAAACTAATAATAAGTCAAATTTGACATTAAAATGTACGAATAAATTTTTATGAGAAATTGATGCATACAACACATTTGAAAAATGTTGGCGAAAAAATAATAATGGAAATATAAAAATGCGAACAAATGAAGAGGACCTGGGCCAGGCCTTGGCAAGCAGAACTTACACGTGAGATTAACAATTTATATCATTGGCGACCCTGGTTAAAAAGTATAATATAAATATGGAAATACATCGAGTATTCATTAATCTACCTACATTCTGGATCTAGCAACCAATAGTTAGGTTGGTCCATGACGAGCCAGAATTCGATACATCTGGAGTATCGTGTGCAGAGATGAAATATTACTTTTTGGCGCCTGCAATTGATCAAGAAACATCCAGCTTCTGCTAATTAACGTTCTGGAGAAATCACCTGCAAAAGATAACAGGAATATTCAAAGCAGCGACATATCTCGACATTCAGTCTCACTCGATGTGATCTAGCTACTGACTTGACAGGTTTGAGAGATCGTAAACCATGGAATATACTTTCGGAAATGAGTATTTTCGCTCACCGAAATAACAATTCGCCGACAAAATCAAATAATTTTACACCTCTTTTTCAAAACAAGAAGAAATTTTTACATCTTATAAACTGTAATTTTTAACGGTTAACGCCCATAGTCACTTACTTTAAAATAAATTATCTTTTTGTATAACTAACTATTAACATAATTTTGAATAAAACAATCAACTTAATTGAATCTTTAAGTTTTTCACGCAGTTCATGAAGATTTTACGTTCTATTCTCGTATAAATTCCACAATCTCTTGATTTTTTCATCCTGTAAGACATAGATCATATTCCTAGCATTCTGTCTTCCCTCTCCAATAAGTCTTATCAATTCAATATTTGTGTAAATTTGAATTTGTTTTAAAATGGAATCCACTTTCCAAAAGGTTGCCGTGTTTTTATTTATTTTCTTATTAAGTTTCGCATGGAAACCTTCAGCTGCATTATTTGTTCTTCAACGTAAATCACCAAAATGATTCCTAGTATGCTCGCAGAATATGCTGTCGTCTGCGCGTAAAAGCCAATCGTTTTCTATATACGTTTTAAGCTCATCAAAAGCGAGGATTACTTGTTGGCCAAAGTTGTAGAATATAATCCCACGCTGCATCAATGCTTTCCAATGGAATTATAGGCAAAGCAGAGCATAATTGAACACAATGCCTAAAATTAGAGTCCTCATGAAACAAAACAGTCAACCCTAAGCTTTGAACTAACCTAAAAATAGCTTGTGTAAAGTGAAAATAACAGTCACCAAATTCTGCTTCGTGGAAAATCTCATGAGCTGCATTGTAGGTAGCTTTCTCAATGTCTATTTGAATCCGTCAAGGAGAAAAATCGATATTCTTCTCAGAAAGTTTCTCCTTGACGATATTTAGCATTTGAGTGTATGCTACCTGGGTTTTACTGTTCATAAAACTGTAAATAAGAGGAAAACTTTGACCAGAAAAGACACCGTGCAAGATGTAAAGCTGAAAGAATGAAGTTGAAGAGGATTTATAAGTCTCATCCATTACAATACTAAGGTTTCGTACGTTTGTAAATCGTTCAATGAAAGTGGAATCTACTAAAACAAACAACGCATCTTCTCCAAATGAAACATGCAAAAACATGGTAACACTTTCAGATAGACGGAAGAAGTCATAATTAAAGGAAGCACTATCATGAACGATTCCCATTGGTGCTACTTCCTTTTTCCACCTATAGATCTAAACTTTTAGAGTGTCAAACGAGGGAAAGGGAGCAGCAACATCAGGAGAATAAGACCATACAAGATAGGTTTAAGCACAGTCATACATGTTTTGTGCCGGTCTGTAGGGGTCAAAGGAAACCATCTCCTTGATCTTAAACCGTAGTTGTGAGGATATAACGAATTCCTCATCTTTTACATGAAGGTGCGTCCCACTGACATTCACTAAAATTTGGTTCAGAGTGGTGACAGTAACACTGCAGCCCTCCATCTTGCACGCCCAATAACACTTACCGTTTGCTCTACGTTTTTTAATTCTGAAAATGAATCCAGAAACTGTAAGAACTTAGTGTCCTTTTTCACTTTTTAACCACTGTTCTCCTTTCATTTTTTAGGGGTTTAAAATTATTTGATTATGTCGGCGAATTGATAGTTCGGCGAACTGTTACGTCACGCACCGAAATACGTTATGTATGTTATTCGAGGAGATATTTATTTTCAGAATGCGGGATATAATTAAAATTCAGCTTGAGTTAGAATATTTTCTTAATCTTAAATTGGTAGGACAAATCGATCAGGCTCATTGGTAGTCTAACAATGTTTATTACAACACTGTAGGAATTTACAAAATTTTTAAAAAGTGATCGCTACAAAACATTTGGATTTATCTAACACATAGTTTTGAAGCCATGCTCAAAAATCTACCAACTCTGCTCTTTTCCTAACTCAGTTTCATTTTGTGTTCAAAGATATATACCATTTCAAATGAATATGGTTCCGAAACGCTGATTAAAATATATGATCGCATATTTTAGAGAGGCTACCTCTATGAAAAAGGCGCAGAGGTAAATTTCTTACTTGTTATCAGTAAGGATAAGTCAATTAGGAAACACAGGACTAGCTCTATTTGCTGTTTTTGCTACTTTCACCCATCAATAAAAAAATTACTATCAGTTGAATTCTAATTCAAGACATTTCTGATGTACTTTCACGACCGCGGATGTTCATCTAACCAATACTGGGGCAGTTTTACAAAGCTCTAATAACGTTCTGATAAATGTGAAAGGAAGAAGGTTTGTAGAAGGTATCAACTAACCACCAATCGATTGAGGAAATATAAAAGGATGAGCTTCGAATATGTCTCCACTTACAAAGTCTCAGGAATGAGTTTAGCAATTTATTAAATGAATCCCTTCGAGCATGGGGATACAAAAATTTAATAGGCTACAACGAAAAGTGGATTTTAACATCAAATAACTACATGAACTAAAAGTGCAATTGAGAATATATGAATTACCGGGCTTTACATTAGTCTTTTGTTCTCGCCTCTACATGATCCCTTACACATCCCTTAAACAGGCCGCCTGTTTGAGATTAGAGAGAGCTGAACGATTTAACCTTCAATGACCGTCAGGTAATTCTACTCAAATAAATTTTTCTTCATTTTTGACTGAATGTACCATTTTATCAATAATCGATTTAGATTCTAAGCTATCACCAGATCTCAGTTGCCGAGGAAGACATTGCATAATCCGTAGTTATCATTTAATTCTGTAATTTTTTATTTCTAAGTATGCCTTAGGGCTCAGTTCTGCAGAACAAACATTTCAGAGTTTTATAGACACAGTTAAACAAGGATTAAATTTTAGTTTTATCTTCTTATACAACATACTCGTTTTAAGTTTATTTGCCACAGAACATCTGGATCATCTAAAGACGTTATTTAAGCGTTTGCAGCAATAAATCATTGTAAAATTTTGAAAAATGTTCCTTTGGACAATATTTGATGACTATTTTGGGACATGCATTTTTATCAGGAATAATTCTATCTGATCGAGAACGGTCGAAGTTAGCCAGCACTTCTTTATACTACATTCTTTCAGATGATTAATGGAATTTAATAGGAATTTTTATGCTTATCGCACATTAGTTCCAGATTTTGCTCGTCTTATGCTCTCACATTATAAAATATTGAAAGCGCTGAGATCTCAACAGTAGAAAAAAAATCAAAAATGTCATAATGGTACGGAAGAGGCAGAGAGAGCACTTGTAGATGGAACCATGCTAAACTACCCTGAACCAAAGGTTATAATAGCATTGATGATAGATGCTTCCGAAATAGCTGTCAGAGTTGTTTATGAACAACCCATCAACAGAATTTGTGGACCGATTGCATTCTTTAGGACAAAGGTAGAAGGTTATGTTCAATAAATATTGAAATTATTTCGATCGTGAACTTATCGACCGTTATGCGTCTCGCGATGTTTCTGCATTATTGCTGCATTGAAAATCAAGAGAAGGCGGTTGTGTTCGCTGGAGTTTTGGAGAATTCAAAGATCATAAAATGTTGACTTTTACGTTGGAAAAAGCTTCTGACTCGTTGTCAGCACGACAGTCAAGGCATATAACCTCAATCGCTGAATGCATAACATCTATTGACGACCATTTATCAGATAAAGATAAAGAATTTAGTCGAGCGACGCCGTTCTTAATAGTGGTATCAGCATTTTAACTACACTCAAGTTTCGTACAGATACCGACTACGAAGTTTTTGCAATGGCTCAAATGAGCGAAACCGACAAAACTGATCTGAGACATTATTCCTGATGTTCGTTTTAAATCCAACTCTAACTTGCGATGAAATACCATTCTTAGAAAGTACTTCAACCCTCATATGCTACATTTCAAGCGAAAATGTTTGCCCGGTTCTGCCTGTCGATTTTTGAAGTCGTTTATTTGATAAAATTCGCAAACTTTCCCATCAATCTTAAGAAACTAAAAAGACTAATTTTCAGTCATTTTATATGGCACTGGTAACAGAATAATGTTTTAAATTGTCTCTCCATAAATGTATTCTTTGTTACATAGCATACTGAAAGGGATTCAAAGACACTTTTAAAAATTTTAGTTTATTTTAAGCTGCCTCAAAAATTATTTGATTGTTTATGTAATTCAAAGAAAGAATAACCATGTTCTGTGTTTTGAAATTTAAGTCAAATTCGTCACACTATATTGTCTAATATACACATATCCTGAAAAGGGAAAAAAAATTGCATTTAGAGAAACCTCGACAATTTGGTGTATATTAGCTTTAACTTCAAATTGGATGTCCATATTTGGTGTTTCTTCTGATAGCCCTTCAGATCGATTACCTCAGTTCACATCAAATATATGAAAATGCGTGACTTAACTAACCGATAAAAGATTCACCATATAACGATCTACTACCATCAAAATAATGGCTATGTTTTGTTAGTTCATCGTCATCTTAAGTCGTCCCTGATGGCAAACATTACATTTTCTTAACTGGTTGACTTTAAGAACTAACATAGGTACGATAATTTCTTAGTCAGTATTCTTATAAATATATGGTTTGAAGACATCATGTATTAATGTCTAAGGCAGCCAACTTACCGTCCAGGCAAATGTTATCATGAACTTTCAAGATTCTTTTCGTGTCAACAATTTATTTTCAGAGTTAAGAGAGAAATTTCGGTTGGTTTAACCAATTCCAGCAAGTCAATACGGAAACAGAGGAACTTCTTACTTACACAAGGATCTCGATAATTTCCATAATATTTTCATACGCGAAGAAAAAAAACACCCTTTGCAAAAAAATGATATAATAGTAGGTATAAGGTTTAAAAAGCAGGTCAAAGACTTTTTAGGTTGACACCTTCAATTTATATTCATCAAATGATGGAAATCCAAAAACCTGGACATCGAAAAACTTATTAAAGGTTCTGAACACCTCACGTAGAAGATGTCAATTGAGCTTGTCAGATAAAATGTCAAAACAAGAGCGTTCATTGCTGAGGGAGATATATGCATAAAATATGCTCTTGTAGTAGACGGACGGAACTGACACGTGAGATTATAAATTCAAACACAATTAAACAAATCTTAAAAATATAAAGACAATATTATAAAAGAACTGTTAATAAGTATAATCATATATATTTTAAAGTATACAGTTGAATTTCTCTAAACATTAAATTTTTAAAATAATGTTATGAGTCAATGTTTAATCAATAAATAATTTGTTTTTAATTTTTAAATTAGACTAAAAAAATATTTTTATATTTTATTCTCGAAATAATTTACAGATATTAACATTAACATTAGAAAATCAAAAATAAACAATGAAAAATTATCTTATTTAAAACGTTGAATTAAAGTGATTTTTATTGGTCAAAACATATTTTCTTTTAAAATTTTAATAAAGAAGTTTTTTTAACTACCTTTACTCAAGATTCAAATTAATCATTACATTTGTCTTGTGTAATTTTGCTGAATTTTAGCCAAATTGATAATAAGATTTGAGATGAAATATAAATTTTCTCAAATTATAAATCTTTCTTCCTGTTTCATGGAAATATTGACGTTTAAAATTCTATATTTTTAATTTTGTATCATTATTTGGATAATTGATTATCTTTTAAAAATATAACCAAAAGAGGTAATTTTGATCTGGAATTTGACTATTATAAATTTAAAGATTTATTTTGATATATTTAGAAAAATATGGATATTATTTAGTGTTATATAATCGCTTTTTATACTACTAAGCATAAATTCATCATCTTTCATATTTTGGAAAAGAAATTTTTTGATAGAATTTTTAATGTATGTTTATTGACAGAAAAATTTGGACACAATTTTAAAATATTAGATGTTTTGAAATATTTAGAGATCTTATGATATTTGGAAAATATAAATTTCTAATCAGAATTATTTTACTTTTTCCTTAAGAATTATGATTCGATGAATATATTTTCAGATAATTGTTTCTGTTTTTTTTGTGAATATTTGTTGAAGTATATTTTTATGTAAGATGATATCATTTTGTTTTAAATTCTTTCTTAATTTTCATTGATCTAACTCAAATATAATTCATTTCAAAACTCATTGAAATATTTTTTCACCAATTTTATCAAACATTTTACACATTAAAAACGTTATAGAGTCTGAACATTTTTTTTGACTTGTCATTTTGTTTTAATTCTATGTTTTAGGTTAAAAAAAGTCTATTTTTACCTTTTTCTTATTTTAAAATGAAATTTTGAATTTTAACAAATAAATTTAAACATGAACTATATAATTTAGATACATCGAAAATTTAACTGTCAAAATAATTCGTCATTAAATTTCTTAAGATTCTTTTCAACAAAAGAAATTAGATTAACAATTATCATATGCATAATTTAAAAAGAAATTATCTTTGAAAAAACTATTTATCTTTAAGAAGATTAAAAAAATTCTACATTTTTTAATTTACAAATAATTTAGGCTTACACATGTTTCGTTCAGTTTTAGATTTAATTTACCAAAACTTGATTTTTGTCGATTTCGAAAATTCTTGTTTAAAATTGTTTATTTTACAATATTGTCAGCATATACGTAAATTTCATACTTTCAGCAGGACAGCAATGTGAATTAAAATAATCAGAGACATTTATTCAAATACAAGTTTGATTCGTGTTCTTTTAAGCATCATTCATTAATATGTACAATCATCAAAGAAGGTAAAGTTGATTCATGTTGAAAACCTTAATTCTAATAAAATATAATTCATTCAAATACATTTTAATTTCAAAATATTTGATTGTGTGTTAATTGATTGTCTCAAATCATGTAATAAAGGATTTTATCAAAAAAATAATCATAAAACGCATATGCGTATTTTTCTACTGTAAGAACATGTAAAAAATATTAAATGTTTACAATATTTTTTATAAAAAAACGAAGTCTTATACAAATTCCTCAAATACACTATCTATAGCATCGCTTGTTAAAAAAAATAGATTAAAAGCCTTCGTCTCATTTTATCAACAATTTTTATCCATTCTGAATTTGAAGATTTTGAGTGAATAAATAAAAATCTTTCATATGCAGAATATAGTTAGACCTAAGTACATCAATTAGATAAAGTATTTTTCCATTTATATTTGTATCATCTATAAATTGAAGCATATACAGATCAGTTGTAAATATTTTTACGATTGCTAACTACGTAAGCTTGTAAATAAACATAAAATTATCGTTTACGTGAAAAGGATTTATCAATCATTATTTTGCTAAGTTATCGTTCAAATTTTTATGTATAATTCCATCTTTTGAATTTATTCTGACGATATTTTTTTGTCATAATTATGAAACAATCATTTTCGACAAATAATATGAAATGTTGCTGCAACTTAAAAGGATTTATTAGATTTTATATGTTCAAAAAACAAACATAAGCATGCCTTATTTTTTCATACTTCAAATATTTTTCGTTGGAAATTGTAAAATCACAAATTCGGATTTCTCAAGACAAATATTTCTCAAACTTTACTCATCAGATATAATCATTATTTTTTGAGAAAATATATCATCTTAGTTTACGCAAAGATAAAATGGTTTTTGGAATAATAAAATTCCATATTTATCATTGTTCTTTACAGAACGACAAATTTTGTCATTAATAAGTTAAATTTGATTTAACTTTTCTCTAAATTTTAACCTTTGAACGTATTCCCATATCTGTCAAGATAATGTTTTCAAAGTATGGGACCTTAAACAGTTTGTGTGTTTGCTTTCTTTGAGTGTAAAATCGTGTTCAAATCTGCGAACAGGCATATTTAATGTACTTTTCAAAATTTTAAGAGATTATTTTGTCGCTGTTAAACATTAAATAAAAAATAACCGGTTAATATTTACGTTTCCAATGCTTTTCTCACTCAATTAAAATTAATCTGTGTGGCGATATACACTTTATAATTATCGTGACTAATCGTTAATGTGTTAATCTCCTTTAACAATGGCTACGAGGATGAAAGAAAATATTCCTCCTTTCTCGAGAAATTCTGAGCCGTCTGACTAGCTATTTAGATATGAACTAATTTCTGAAACAGAAGACTGGACGCAAATTAAGCAATGCTCTCCTCCCTACATTCTTTGACGAAGGGT
>JALDNG010000435.1:27500-154469 GCA_024349245.1 Neodontobutis hainanensis | reverse complement strand
GTTTAGCTATGAAAGGGGGATTTGAAATGGGACGATAATTAGATAAAACTGAGGGATCAAGGTTGGGTTTCTTGAGGACAGGGGTAACAGCTGCAGTTTTCAGTGACAGAGGAAATGAAGCAGAGAAGAAGAAAACATTTACAACTTGTCTTTTACAGATTCTTTTATCGACGTGTACAGCTGTCCATCCCAAACAGAGAAACTTGGATCATCTCCTGCATTTGTCTTTTGAACAGAACAGCCCAAACTCCAAATAATACAGTTAACTGTGAGGAAATGATTAGAAACAATGAGACGTTCATCTTTGAGGTTAATGTGATCTGAAAACTAGTTTAAATGAAAGAGAAACAGTAATCTTAATGTTTAACTCTATTGAATCTTTGTTGAGATTGTTAATGTTTCTAGTGACGACTAAAGTCAAACCCCTTGGACTGCCTGTGTGAGGTTCTCAGAATCAGTGCAAGTGTTTAAGTGCATTATGGGTAATGTAATGGCAGTAGAGCATCGACGATTGGAAAACAGAGTGTGTTGTTCATATCGTGAGTCGCAGTCATGGTCAAAGTTTACTGTTATTTAGTCTCTTTCCCGTTCCGTCTCTACCAATGGAACATGTGTCTGGCCTGAAATCCATCGAGAAAAGCATTGGATCAAGCTCTTCCTCCTTCCTCATCTTCGGTCCCTGTAAAAAGAATCAACTTTCAACTACAGTGCTGGCAAAAGAATGATGCCACATCTTTACGGTTTCTGCATTTGACACGATTAATACGTCAAAGAAAAGGAGCAGAAGACAAAGATACAAACCTTGGTCTTCCAGCTTCTGCAAGAAGTCCTGCAGAAAGTTTATTATTTAGTATTCCTTCTGCCGTCTCATTGAGCCCTCCTCGCTGAAGTGAGGACAGAGAGCTTGAAAAATAAAGTCTGAATCCACCTTAAATCAGGGATTCAATCAAATATTAAAGAATAAAGTTAAATGAACACAAACATGCTTTACATTTTACAGTGAACATGTGACGTAGCTCTTTTAGGTCTCCAGGAACAAAACGCTGCTGGAACAGCTGATGGTGTTGTGCCAGTTCTTTGTCAAATCCATAAATGTCTGGTCCTTGGTGGATCTGATTAAGGATGGAATCAGCCTCACAAGTGAACGCAAAGTGAAGGCACTAACACAGAATATGAAAAGGCTTCATTAGTTAGTCTTTTAAATGTTGATGAAAAAGGATTGAGGTTACCTGTTAGCACAAGTTATTTCATAAATAAAGGCACAGACTTGAATTTGTTTTCCTGATAATCTGTGATACTATATTTGGGGTTTTGTTTTTCTCTGCATCTCCTTCAAATAAATGTGACTGAATGCCACGCTTCATTTCTGTAAGGAGGAAAAGACATTGTGCTAAAGAGGATTTCATTATTTGTTACGTCCTCGATGAGGAATACAAACCTGTGAGGAATTCTTTACCAAGCCTTTTTCTCCAATAAAAGAGAGTGGAAGGGGGTTCTTTGGAGAGGCTTGCTTCTGTCTGGACCACTGCTTAAGACCCTCTGATAAAGCTCCTCTCTCGTCACATTTATATGAAATGTTTTGGATTTGTCAGCCTTTTCTCCAAGAGACTTTAGGATGTCTGAGAAACTAACAAATGACAACAATATAATCTTTAAAAGACAAAGTCACACAAAGAGAAGAGCTGCTCTGGGGCTGATTCCAGTCTGATGCTGTTGATGTGGACAGATGCATATAAAGATCAAATTCATTTTTTTAAGGACATGGTCAAAGGGAAGGTCATGTGAAAGACAAATCTAATTCTATATTGAATGAAATGTAGTCAGTCCCTCTCCCTCTCCCACATATGCTCCATGGATATGAATGTAATCTTTTCACATAATGGGCCAGACACCCATTAAAGACACAGTTTCAAGCAAACACAAAGAGATCATCAGAAGAACCCCAATAACAACTTGACTAAGCAGTAAACATCAAGGTAGTTTGATCTTGTTTGTGTAAGATGTGACATTGCATGTTTCTTTTGTTGAAATCCATACATCTACTCTAAAGATGAACCAAACAACACTCTACATTTACACTGTAAATACTGATGTCCAGAAGAAATGGAATGGTTAATGTCTGTGATTATCTTACATTGATCTCAGAGTCCACTGGATAACTGCACATTGATAAAGCCCGCTCAGATTCTTACATTGACAGCTGAGTCATTTGATGAAGGAAGATGTGTTGGATAACTTCTTCTTTATCATCCTCCAAGTCCAGTATTTCATGGTAGGTCTCTAAAACAAGGGCAAACAGAAGAGGTTTGTGAACAGTTACAGGCAGTTAGCAGACAAGCATCTTTGTATTTGTTTTCAGATTCTGTCTGTGTTTCAAATGTGCAACATTCACATCATCAACTTAATCTTTAGTCGTTTTGAAAACTTGAATATTGACTCTTAATTCATTATTTTGGGTAAAAACCTTTTTCCATCAGGGTTCAGTAGATTTAGTAGAAAGTAGAAGTGGAATGTAGAGACCAAATGACACAGGACTTGTGGATCTACAATTCTTGCAGAAAGTTAGGGATATTGAATTTTGTGATAAAATGTCTGAATGCTTCTAAAACGCACTATAACTTTGTGAACATCATTTGACAATCTCTAAACTTTTGAACGCACATGTCCAACTGTTCAGTCTTTCAGTGCGTGCACAGTGAAAGAGGATTAACCAGAAAAATTCTGTCTGAAAAGGTGATCCATGAAAATCAACCACTAAATGTTCTGCTTGAATGAGCTCCTCCTTCTGCTGCTCACATTTTGAGATCATGAGACTAAGACAACAACAGTACCTGGTCTCTAAAGCTTCTGACGGGATGCTCTCAGAGGGATGTTACTGAGCTTGAGTGTCACAGAGTGCCATCAGCAGGTTGTGACAGCGATACAGAGAGACTGGAAGAGTCACAGAAAGGTATAGAAGTGGACGTCCTTTGGACACATCCCATGAGGATAGTGCCTGATAACTCCAGGACAGAGCCCCCCAAGTCTCCATAAAACTGAGCCAACTGACCTCGAATAGCCCTAACTGTTTGAGTAGTGTATATGAAAGATGTTGGAAGTGTCTGTGTGTACAAGAGCTCTTCAGGTACAGGTGTGTGGTACAGGTCTCAACATGGAGCGTGAGCAGCTCAACTGGAATGTGTTCCCTGCATGTCCCACATCTGGCTTTTGTCCTGGAACTCTTTTGCTGTTAAGGGCAGAGGGGTCAGGTCCAATCTCTGTTGGACATAATGCCTCCCCAAGTCTTCACTAGACTGCTGCCTGTGGAACCTTCCTCTTCTGGGGGAGCTGGATGAGCTGTCGTTGACCTGTTCCTCCGATTTTTGTTGAACATAGAAGACTCATTTTATTATAAACACCTAAAATATGTGCTGAGCTTTACCTTCCCACAGCTTTGTAAAGCCACCAGCCCCCTTCTAGATCTTTCATCTTAGGATAAGAGTCACAAAGACTCTGAGATCTGTGGAAGGGCATTAAAAATGACATTACTAATAAAACACAGGAGGTATGTCTTTATTATTACAATGACAGAATGTTAAATGTTTTTGAAGCAAAGGTTGGGACTAATGAACAGAATATCCAGCAATGTTCGAACAATGACAATAAAAACAATGAAAATAACTAATCCAGCCTTGACTAAAATATGACACGCACAAATAAACTAAGATTACAGCTCTAGTGTGTGTTCTCTATCGTTTAATTACATTCTGAACAAACAGGTGCTAAAGCTAACTTACTAAACAGACTTATTAAGTGTTATATAATACTCTTGTTTTATTATTACATTTATTGTGCCACTTGTTTTTGTCACATGTTAACAGAAAAAGTTTTCTCAATTTAGTTTTTGTTATAGTTTTACTGTAAAGTGATTTTTGTGATTCATTCCAGTTTGTCTTTGAACATTCAACAAAATAACTCATATATTGTGTCACAGGCTCATATTCAGACACAGAATGAAAATGGTCTAAGACTGACAGATGGAAATCCTTTTTTAATGGAACCAGATTTCTCTCTTTCGGCTCAAACGGCTCTTCATTTAGAACCACTTCTGACTTTTTAAATTCAGACAAAAATTATGTGATTGAATAATTTACATGAAATATGTGCATTTATATCAATGTAATCAAATACACCTTAAAATTTACATTATGAATAAAAAAACATTTTGTATAAACTATTCAAAATAAAACCACACTTAAAATATATACCAAAAAAAAATTAACGCTAGTTATTTTTATTTTAAAAGGCCCTGAGTTAGTGCTCTGTGCATTATGTTCATATTTCAACAGAAACCTACAGATATTTGCATCTCCAAAGTTGTTCTGTGTAAAAGCTGTTTTGTTTTTTAGACATTTATTTTTAAAAGTCAAATATACAAAGTGAAGTGTTGGACATATTTATTATAGAGGACAGGAACTGTAAACTCAAAAATCTCTTTACATTTAAACCTGAAGTTATTATACATCTGTAAAGAACAAGAACTTGACATTCCACTTCCTGTTTCCACATTTCATCAGCTCTTATCCTCAGCTGCGACTGTGACCTGACAACTTTTATTTGTTAAATGTGCGACTGAAACAATTGGGTACAATAAAATGTAATTATAAAAGATTATATAAGGCTTAAGAATCTTGTAAATAAACACATGCATTGTGTTGGTGTGATAGAAAACAAAGCAAGCAGTGCCTAAAACCAAACTAAATCAGTAGAAAACAAGTTTTTTTTCATACATGTGCATGGTACTAGGCTAGTTCTGAATACAGGGTGAGTGAAAGTGACTAGGTCACATGACTGTGCTCAGAGGTTTACCGACCGTAGCAGAAATTACACATGCACAAACTTTCTGCGCATGTGTTCCCAAAAAACTATTGAACAAATCCATGACTTTGTAAATAGAAAATTAATATAAAATTCAAAAAAAGACAAAAGTGGAAAAAAGAGGAGTGCCTGGTGCCACTAGATTAGATCCATTATTTTAAAGAAGTTTGGAGAAAATCCATTTGTTTATCTTGAAGCTATTGAATCCACTTGTGCTGTAATGTCCCGCTGTAAAAGTCTGGTCTGTTCAGAACGAGAGTCCCTCTGAGGCTGGACATCAGCTCAGACACTGAGCTTTAATCAAACCTGAGTCTGTTTGAAATACAGTCTTTTGAGAATTATATCAGGTCCTCACATAAATGTTGGTTTGGAAATGTTGTGCCTGGATGTTTTTGTGCAACAATAAAATAGTTATATACAGTATATGATTATATAAATCATTAGACCACACATTTATTATTTGGCTTACATTTAGCTTCTATTCACCAGTGTTACAGCTGGAACACCACTGCAGGCAGGGGTTAAGAGTCTTGCCCAAGGACACAACGACAGGATGAACTGTGGGGAGAAAGGGAATCGAGCCACCAACCTCCCCTACTGCACCTAGCATTTAATTCATGTTTAATTCAAATATTTAATGCACGTGTGTGTTTTAATGCTTTATTAGTAAAATTAGAGTTTTGAAAATACAGCTTTAAAATCCCCCACAATGACTACACCAAGTTTAAAATTAAATTAAATAATATTGGAACCATAAAATTTACACCTACTTTAACGGTATTCTTATCGGTACTTTGTGTTGTGTGTTTTGGGCTTGTCTTGGAGCAGAGGTGTTAGGAGTTGGATGGTTCATATATAGACAAATAAATGTTTACATTTACATATTGATTTTTCTTTATTTAGAATTTTAAAACAAGTAAAAATATGTTTGTTTCATTCTCTCATTTCTCCCAAAATAAATCAACAGAATTTCTACATAAGGTTAACAAACCAGGGAGATTTTACATTTATTTTAAATGACGTGAACAACGTTGATTCAACATGATTTTAGCATACATACCAGACGTAGATGGGACAACAACCAGAGACGAGCAAGCTAGGCAGTCGTAAACCTTGCAGTTCTCTGTCTGCACATCATGCACTTCTGAAGGTGCTTAGACAGACTGCTTGTGATTCTTTTTGCTCTCTCCGCCATCGTCACTCTTTGTATTAAGTGTGAGTTTTCGTACTGTTGTGTGTGTGCTGCGCTCGTTCTTGTGGTGTGTATGTGAGAGAGACAGCCTCCTCCGCACATGACAGATCTCACAGATCTCACAGACAAACGTCGTAATATGATCGCACATTAGAAGTGTTTGGTGAGATAAAATGTGCACAATAACATTAAGCAAAAATACATAGTACATACATTTTTTCCCTCCAGTACCGAAAGCACAACCGATAAGGCCAGATCTTACTTATACTACGGTGTTTCATAATTTAGCCCGGGGCCAATTTAATACTGGGTTTTGGTGCCCATCCCTATGACTGATCAGCTCATTACATGTCCATCCAAGACCCTGGAGCTGAGAGGCGGGCATAATGTACACCTATAAAAACTTCAGGATGCAGGGTCTAATTGTGGTCCACAACTTCCCATTTCCACCTCAGCGTGTTGCTTTAGGTGTCGAGAAGAAGTCTGTTTAGAGTAAAATATCTTTCCACACAGCTCACATGGTATCACCAACTCTCGAGTGTGTTGAAGGTAATGTGTCCTAAAAGAACTTGAACATCTAAATGTCTTTCCACAACGGTCACAAGAGTACGGTCTGTGTCCAGTGTGGATGAGCTGGTGTTCTTCTAAACTACTTGCATATGAAAATGTCTTCCCACACTGGTCACAGCTGTAAGGCTTCTCTCCAGTGTGGATGCGCTGGTGTCTTTTTAAATCACCTGCCTCTGAAAATGTCTTCCCACACTGGTCACAGCTGTGAGGCTTCTCTCCAGTGTGGATGCGCTGGTGTCGTTTTAAATGAACTGACTGTGAAAACGTCTTCCCACACAGGTCACAGTTGTGAGGCTTCTCTCCAGTGTGGATGCGCTGGTGTTGTTTTAAATGAACTGACTGTGAAAACGTCTTCCCACACAGGTCACAGCTGTGAGGCTTCTCTCCAGTGTGGATGAGCTGGTGTATTTTTAAATTACCTGCATGTGAAAATGTCTTCCCACACTGGTCACAGCTGTAAGGCTTCTCTCCAGTGTGGATGCGCTGGTGTCTTTTGAGACTCTGCACAGTGGTAAACTTGTTCCCACACTGGTCGCACGTGTGCATTATAGAAGCAGTGGCTGTAGTCAGCTTCTTTATTTAATGAGAGTTTGCTTCTGCCCAAGGATCCCTTGTTTCTCTGTAAGAGACAAAAATGTAAAAGTGAGAAAAGATCACCTTAACACAAGTTCTTTATTTATTTTATTTATTTTTATTTAATTTTATTTATTTTTAACCAAAAATAAAAAAACAAAAAAGAAATAGACTCCTGTGATAAGAGAAGAAACATCTTCACCTTAAAAACCTCGTCCAGATTCCTTTGCTTTAACCTTGCAGAAACTTCACAACGTGTTAAAAATAATGCATTATTTAACAACATGTTGAGTATAATGTACATAATAGTTACTAAAATGTAATAAGAATATTATACCTCCACCTCCTCCGTCTGTGTGCTGTGTCTTGGATGAATAAATAAATAAAAAAATGCAACCTTCATCATTAAAAAAATTGTTATCTGTGTTAGTTAATTGCATGTCGGGCCACTAAAGACTACCTGTCTGAAAGTGCGAGACATTTTCATTTCTGCAAGCCCTGGATGTACTGGTTTGTTATGGTGAAGACGTAGATGAGTCCCACGGTAAGGTTCTTAATTTACTAATCTTTTTTCCAACCTCTTATGGTCTCTGACTAAAAAGACATCTTAAATACAAAAGACAAAAACAATAAGCACTCCTTTAGAGACAGACACCAGGACAAGCCCAGAGAACAGCAGCTGCTCCTCCACATTAAGAGGAGCTGACAGAGGCTCATTGGTTCTGGAAGCCTTTTGGAGACTTTCTACAAACATGTCCCACCGAGAGAAGGTCTTGTAAATAAGTCTGAAAAGACTAGGACGGGCCGTGCTCACTCATCTGGACTAAGAACACTGTGAAAAGTGAAACAAAATGAAACAGAGCGAAAAGTCCAATGTAGACGGGGGTCTTGCTCGGTTCATTTGCCCAGTGTCACTCCCCTCGCTGTCTCCCCCTGTTTCCTGTCGACTACTGCCAAATAAAAAGGAAAGAGACGTCGAGGACAAATTCAACAACGGATGACTTGTTGGTAGGACTAGAGTTACAGCCCCAGAACAACACTGATACATGGAGTTATAAATAATGTCTTTGTCGCCCTCTTCTGGTGAATATAGAGAAGTGTTTGAACCAAGTAGAGCACATTGTGTAAATACTCTGCCATTGAAAGATTTATATCATAAAACTGCACTAAACTTTAAGAACCCATTGTATTTGAATATTGTCTTTTTGAAAGTGACCTGACCTGTGATTAAAAATGCATCAAAAAGGAGGTGGCATTAAACAGAGACCACAATAGAGTCATGTTTTACACTGCTTTATTTCTGCTTAATGTGCAAACTAACTCCAGCACACTAACTATGTAATCTATTGGGTTTTATAAAAATCACTCGGTGCTCGATTTATTAGTCTGGCTATGTGGCTAAGCTAACTGTAACATACCAAACACATAGTTTGTATAAATGAGCTCATAATTAACGATTTACAGCTTCGATCAAATGTTCACAAACATGTCTTGCAGCTTTAAAAACACTTGTTCTATTTTATATATGTGTGTGCATTTTGAATAACAATAATATCCTACTTTTCTCTGACCTGTTGAGTAAAGTCAGAAACATTAGGACACGTGGACAAAGTCCGAGCGGACAGTTTCAGACAAACCCTGTCCGTTTTTACAAAAGTGTCCGGACTGTTTTCGTAGAGGCTAAAACAATGGCGGACATTTTAAAAGTGGCCAAGCGCCTCGTGGTTGTGGCTTGAGCCTGTCGCCAGTTTATGAGCTCGCTGCTGTTTTTCAAAGCAGCTCAAACTCTGCAGATGTAGTCCTTTTGAACATGGATTACTCCAGAGACGTGTTACGCTAGTGAAGACGGGATTAGCTCCGACACTTTCTTCGTTGACTACATTTACACTTTTCTGCAGCAAAGCCTCTAAAACACGAGCCTTTTAAAATGTGGTCACACTCACAAACAGACAAAGACACGGACAAACCTGGATTGTTGCAGGCGTCGTCCCAGACGAGACTGAGACTCTGCAGCGGGAGGCGGACAAAGACGTCTGCTGTGAGCGCAGTGTCCACACAGAGACACAGAGACAAAGCTCCCAGTAGGACAGTGTTTTATTCATAAATGTCCGTCCTTAAAGTCTTCAGGCCTTGTTGGACAGCTCGTCGGACCTTGGCGCACTTGTTTTTCAGACTGGAGTTACTGGAGCATTCTATGTGTGTACTTCCGGGTACAGCAGCGGCGTGTTCTGATTGGTCAAGGCAGGCCACGTCACTTCTCCGCTGGTAAAAGATGGAGCGTCTCTGGTTTATGTTACTCACAGCGCCCTCTACTGTTCAGACTTGCGCATAAAGCTTGTCAGATCCATTAGAATCAAAGTTTAAACGCCATAAAACCATATCAAATATCCACAGGTGTTTTAAACAAGTGCCTCAAACATTTTAGATATTAGTTTGTAACTCTATTTAATTTGTGCTTTTGTAAATATGCCACTGACAACGTAAACTATAGGTACCACTTTATATAATGTATAGTAGTATTCGTATATGTATTTTATTTTAATTCTGCTGGTGTATTCCACTGTAAAACCTACATTTACTCAAGTAACTATAGGTTTACAACTGTGCTGCATTAGAAATGATTCAGTTCAGGTAAACTTTTGCAGCAATTAGAATCCATTTGAGCAGACCAACACTTTAATTAAAAGGGAGAGAGTAATATCATTTTTGTTAAATAATTTATAAAATTCTTAAAGTTAGCAAAGGTAGGTCATGATTGTCTATTGGAATATAAAAGTATATTTGAGGAGAATGAATGCCTTACTGGAGCTACATTATGGCTGTGCTCTGTTTTTGTGTCGACTAAAACTCTAAAGTTACCTTTAGTACAGCCACTATTTCTGGTAGAGTTTACTCACATTATTTATTTTAGTTAATGTGTAGCCAGAGTTGAATAAAAAGTATGAAAGTCATATCAACAGTAATGGAGTGGCCCTTAAAGAGAGATGGCTTCATGGTGTGTGCAAAGAGAACACAAACGAGGTGGAAACAGTAAAGATGCAGTGTGTAAACCTCAGGTGGAAACCATGGATGAATGTATGAATGAAAGGTCAAAGTTCAGTGAAATAATCATGAGCTTGAATCCAAGACTGAGAGTTTAACTAAAGACACAGGACGTGCTTCTTTCACAGCAGTGCTCAGTTTGTCAGCTCGGGGCAGCTGCAGATGTTCTTTTGAGGTAACTTACTTAAAGAACTCCAACAACAGCATCCCTTGCACAGAACTTTAGCCCTTCTCTGTGTTGCACTTTACAGCCGGCTCTTTATACGGCTGTTTTTAAATTGTCTGGTTGATTTTATTTATCTACTGTTTTGACTTTGTCTTTGTCCTAATATTTTGTATTGTATTTAAGCAATCACATATTATTTTTATACATAAGACTGCTTTTTAAGTTCAACAGTGAATTTAAACATCGCTTGTTTAAATTGTCGGCTAGTGATTATTTATAATTAATAAATAAAAAAGCTCTTCCGTCACGTTAAACAAAGGGCAGTGGTGACATATAGTCACTCCACACACAAGGCACTATAAAACTGTAAAAGACAAATGCCTTCCTCCGCTTCACTTTAGTTTAATATGACCTGATGTCTGAGGACCTTTACTGACATCGATGAAGACAATAAAATCAAAAGTATGGGAACATCTACAATTAGACTCAGAAGATACAACTGTCACTGTGGTTGTAACAATAAGACACTAGGTCTTTACAGGACAGGACCAGCCTCGCCCGGACCATATTTGTAGTTCACTGGAGATATGTTTAAACACTACTTATTTCCAGTTCAGAGGTAACTTCTACAGACAAAAACACAGCTGTGTGTTGATGACACGTGAGTCAAAATCAGAACCCAGGAAGTAGAAGCCTTCACAGAACACATCAACGCAGTAACAAGAACATCAAGTTCACCCGTGAAGATAACCTTAGTAAACCGCCTGGCCTTCTGTGCAGTGGTTATTTGTGACGACAGGAGCTGAGAAACTGAAGGAGAAGATAATGATGCTGCTGAAATGGCAAGTGATGAAAGACAGATCCAAACAGTGTTTATGAAGTGGAGCTGCATAAGTCCCAGAGAGAGTCAACAGTCTTTGTTTGGTCTTCATTCAAGTGCTGTCACAAGCCCTGCTGGACGGTGCACTTCAAGAGCTTTGTAAATGTTTGCAGGATTAGAAGTTCACACCTAAAGGCCGTCAGGCTCCTGTCAACGGAAGAAGATCTCCTCAGGTCCTGGGACAGAGATTTAGTAAAAGACAGAGGAGCTGAAAAAAGTCAGTCACTAAAGAAACTTCTGGTTCCTCAGCATTAAATAGTCTGAGAAAGACCAAAACATCCTGTGTGTAGTTCTGGTTTATACTGTCAGACCTGTCAGACAAAGTTCTCTGCAACTATAGGCCCATTTCAAACCTACCATTTCTATCAAAGGTTTTGGAAAAACTAGTTGCAGTACAACTTCATACTCACCTCGAAAATAATAACCTGTTTGAAAAATTTCAGTCGGGTTTCCGCCCTGGTCATAGCACTGAAACAGCCTTGGTCAGGATCACCAATGACCTTCTGATGGCAGCAGATACTGGTTCCCCATCACTACTTATCCTGCTAGATCTAACAGCTGCTTTTGACACAGTAGACCACAACATTCTTCTACACCGCCTGAAATACACCATTGGACTTTCAGAAAATGTTTACGACTGGTTCAATTCATATCTGACTGGCAGAACTGAGTACGTTGCCCTGGGCAAAGCCAAATCACTCACTCATAATGTCACTTGTGGTGTTCCTCAGGGCTCTGTGCTGGGTCCCACACTTTTCTCCATTTACATGCTCCTCGGTAAAATCATTAGTAGACATGGTATATCATTCCATTGTTATGCTGATGATACGCAGCTGTATTTAAGGACAACCTCCACTTTCTCTGCTCCCCTACCAACATCCACATTGACCACCTGCCTCGAAGAGATAGAGATGTGGATGAAGCTCAATTTTCTTCAGTTAAATTGCTCTAAAACTGATGCCATCTTAATTGGTACACCACATCAACTTCGCACTTCAACCATCACTAGCATCACTTTTTCCGGCCAAAATATCTCCCTTTCCACATCGGTCAGTAATTTAGGTGTCAAAATGGATCCTCATCTCACCTTTGACACCCACATTAAACACCAGACTCCGTCCAATACTCAGCACGGAGGATGCAGAGAAGCTCGTACATGCCTTTGTTTCTTCCAGGCTGGACTACTGTAATGCACTCCTCATCGGGATCTCTGGCAAAAGCATCCAGAGACTTCAATACATCCAAAATAGCGCTGCCAGAATCCTGATGAGGGTGCGCAAGCATGAACACATCACCCCCATCCTGAAATTTCTTCACTGGCTCCCTGTCACGCTGAGAATTGTGTATAAAGTTTCCCTCCTCACCCATCAGTGTATTCACGGACATGCCCCCCTCTACCTGCAGGAACTTCTCACCCACCCAACCTTTTCGCACTCTGCACACACTCTTCTGCAAACTCAAACATCCTCCAAATTCCCAGAACAAAACTTTGCAGCATGGGTGATAGGGCCTTTTCATCGGCTGCTCCGAGGCTGTGGAATACCCTCCCAGACTACCTGAGGGCCCCACAGACTACTGATGCTTTTAAACGCAACCTAAAAACATTTCTTTTTACAAAAGCTTTTCAATGAACGTTTTTTTAGGTTTTTGTCGTTTTGTTTTCTTTTTATATTGAATTACTTTGATATGCTCTGTAGCACTTTGAGATTGTACAAATGTAAAGTGCATTACAAATCAAATTTATTATTATTATTATTATTATTATTATTATTATTATTATTATTATTGACAATATCCTGGAAAACCTCCAGAGTTCCTGATTTCATATTTAATCTGATTTGTAATCGAACAATCTACGTTTTATGCACAAAGGTAAAGGTTTATTAAATTTGGCTCCGAAGTTGGAGCGAGCAGAGACCTGAGGTCAGGTGGTCGTGTGGCTAAGTCCCACGTTAACCTGTGACATTTCAACAACTTGTTTTAGACTTTGGTGTGAGTTTGGTGATGGGTTTAAAGTAAAAAACAGAGCTGTTCAAGAGCGCGCCCAGAACCATTTAGGTGTGTCAGGGAGTGCAGGAGATGATCTGTTAGCCTCCTGACACCTCCTCTGTTTATGTGTGGGCTGTTAAATCAGTGACTCTAGCACTTGGAGAGATGCATGTAACAAATCTACTGTTTGTCTGTAATTTTTGAATATTTTTTTTTAATTTACATTTATTCATTTAGCTGACGCTTTTATCCAAAGCGACTTACATTGTTCTACAGTAATTACCAGTGTTACAGCCACTGGAGGCAAGGTGGGTTAAGTGTCTTGCCCAAGGACACAACGACAACAACAGTATGAACTGCGAGGAGAGCGGGAATCAAACCGCCTACCTTCTGGTTGAAGGACAACCGCCCTACCCACTGAGCTACTGCCACTTAAATAACATGAAAGTAGATAAAAGCAAACATTTATTCCAGTCTGTCATTGAACATTCAACAAAATAACTCATATTGTGTCACAGGCTCATATTCAGACACAGAATGAAAATGGTCTAAGACTGAGAGATGGAAATCCTTTTGTAATGGAACCAGATTTCTCTCTTTCGGCTCAAACGGCTCTTCATTTAGAACCACTTCTGACTTTTTAAATTCAGATAAATATTAATGTGATTGAATAATTTACATGAAATATGTGCATTTATATCAATGTAATCAAATACACCTTAAAATTTACATTATGAATACAAAGGTCAAACTACCAGACACTACTAAGACTAAACATGTGTATTGAACATTTTATATAAACTATCCAAAATAAAATCACACTTAAAATATATACCAAAAAAAGATTATTAAAGCTAGTTATTTTGACTTTATAAATTCTACATGTTCTACATGTTCTACATCTTCATGTTATGGGAATTGTACATCTCCATTAATGTAATGGAGATGTACAATTCCCATAACATGCATCCAAATGCTACATGGTTTAAAGTCTTTCACTTTGGTGCAACGATCTACTGCTGCTACAAGATCAGCAGATTCTGTAGCCATCTTTAAAAAACACCTGAAAACACATCTCTCCCATCAACACCTGACTGACAAACACTGACTTCTACTTCCTGTCTATCGATTCCTTCTCTTTAAAATAAATAAATAAAATCTATTAATGTTATTTCAGACATTTATTTTTAAATGTCAAATATACAAAGTGAAGTGTTGGACATATTTATCGTAGACGACAGGAACTGTAAACTCAAAAATCTCTTTACATTTAAACCTGAAGATATTATACATCTGTAAAGAACAAAAACAGAAATAAATATTCACACATTCCACTTCCTGTTTCCACATTTCATCAGCTCTTATCCTCAGCTGCGACTGTGACCTGACAACTTTTATTTGTTAAATGTGTGACTTAAACAATTGGGTACAATAAAATGTAATTATAAAAGATTATATAAGGCTTAAGAATCTTGTAAATAAACACATGCATTGTGTTGGTGTCATAGAAAACAAAGCAAGCAGTGCCTAAAACCAAACTAAATCAGTAGAAAACAAGTTTTTTTTCATACATGTGCATGGTACTAGGCTAGTTCTATGAATACAGGGTGAGTGGAAGTGACTAGGTCACATGACTGTGCTCAGAGGTTTACCGACCGTAGCAGAAATTACACATGCACAGACTTTCTGCGCATGTGTTCCCAAAAAACTACTGAACAATTCCATGACTTTGTAAATAGAAAATTAATATAAAATTCAAAAAAGACAAAAGTGGAAAAAAAGAGGAGTGCCTGGTGCCACTAGATTAGATCCATTATTTTAAAATGGTTTGGAGAAAATCCATTTGTTTATCTTGAAGCTATTGAATCCACTTGTGCTGTAATGTCCCGCTGTAAAAGTCTGGTCTGTTCAGAACGAGAGTCCCTCTGAGGCTGGACATCAGCTCAGACAGTGAGCTTTAATCAAACCTGAGTCTGTTTGAAATACAGTCTTTTGAGAATTATATCAGGTCCTCACATAAATGTTGGTTTGGAAATGTTGTGCCTGGAGGTTTTTTGTGCGCAACAATAAAATAGTTATATACAGTATATGATTATATAAATCATTAGACCCCACATTTACATTTATTTGGCTTACATTAAGCTTCTATTCACCAGTGTTACACCAACCTCCCCCTACTGCACACACCATTCAATTCATGTTTACTTCGAATGTTTAATGCATGTGTGTGTTTAATACTTTATTAGTAAAATGAAGAGTTTTGAAAATACAGCTCATCTTTAAAATCCCCACAATGACTACACCTAGTTTAAAATTAAATGAAATAATATTGGCACCATAATTTGTACTGTTCATTACTCTGTACGAGGCTCGAGCACATTTGAAATGCTGAGAGCTGTTCTCACACAGATCCTGAACTTTATACAGCGCTGTCCATCCCAGTTCTTCAGGAGCGGGTTAAACATGTCCATCATGTTTATGGCTAGTGAACAATTTTTTATAAAGTTGTTTTTTGCACCTCTAACGAAAGCAGACATTTCCAAGGTCATTAGTTCTAACCACCCTACCACCTGCCCGCTGGATCCCATCCCCACACATCTCCTTCAGGCCATCTCTCCATCTGTCGTGCTCTCACCCACATCATCAACTCATCTCTCTCCACTGGGTCATTCCCCACAGCTTTCAAAGAGGCCCGTATCACACCACGACTAAAGAAACCCACTCTCAACCCTTCACTGTTAGAAAACTACAGACCGGTTTCCCTTCTTCCCTTTACTGCCAAAGCTCTGGAGCAAGTTGTGTTTAACCAGCTCTCCTCCTTTCTCACACGAAACAACCTCCTGGACCAGAACCAGTCTGGGTTCAAGAGCGGACATTCCACCGAAACTGCTCTGCTCTCAGTCATTGAAGCCCTGAGACTGGCAAAGGCAACATCCAAGTCATCTGTCCTCATCTTACTGGATCTGTCTGCTGCCTTTGACACTGTTAACCATCACATCCTCTTGTCTTCTCTCAGTGCGATGGGTGTCTCTGGAATGGCGTTACAATGGTTCAAGTCTTACCTCTAGGATAGGTCATTCAGAGTATCCTGGAGAGATGAGGTCTCTAAGCCCCAACAGCTCAATTCAGGGGTGCCTCAGGGCTCGGTGCTTGGACCGCTACTCTTTTCCATAAACATGACCTCCCTTGGCTCTGTCATTCAGAAGCATGGCTTTTCCTATCACTGCTGCAGATGAACCTTTCCTATCGGAGCACTCTACACAAATCCTAGTCTAGGCTCTTGTCTTGTCCAAACTGGATTATTGCAATGCTCTTCTGGCTGGACTCCTGCTGCACAACCAAACCTCTGCAGCTCATCCAGAATGCAGCGCACGTAACTCCTCTCTTCATTAGGTTACACTGGCTCCTGGTTGACGCCCGCATCAAGCTCAAAGCTATGCTCTTGGCCTACAAGACAATCACTGGCTCCGCCCCTCATATCTTCACTCACTGATACAGACCTATGTTCTACCAGATCCTTGCGATCTGCAAATGAACAACGTCTGGTTGTGCCATCCCAAAAAGGAAAAAATCACTCTCACGTACTTTCTCTGGATCTGTTCCACATTGGTTGAATGATCTACTGCTGCTACAAGATCAGCAGATTCTATAGAAACTAGACAAAGACATGACTTTGCACTACATCTAATCATTGTTCAGGGACACGCTGTCCTATACACTTAGTGGCATATACGCGTAAACCTATACACATCTATGACTGACACGTCAGCTCATTACACGTCCATCCAAGACCCTGGAGCTGAGAGGCGGGCATAATGTACACCTATAAAAACTTCAGGATGCAGAGTCTCATTGTGGTCCACACCTCCCCATTTCCACCTCAGTGTGTTTCTTTAGATGTCGAGAAGAAGTCTGTTTAGAGTAAAATATCTCTCCACACAGCTCACATGGTATCACCAACTCTCGAGTGTGTTCAAGGTAATGTGTCCTGAAAGAACTTGAACATCTAAATGTCTTTCCACAATGATCACAAAAGTACGGTCTGTGTCCAGTGTGGATGAGCTGGTGTTCTTCTAAACTCCCTGCTTGTGAAAATGTCTTCCCACACAGATCACAGCTGTAGGGCTTCACTCCAGTGTGAATGAGCTGGTGTCTTTTTAAATCACCTGCTTGTGAAAATGTCTTCCCACACTGGTCACAGCTGTAAGGCTTCTCTCCAGTGTGGATGAGCTGGTGTCTTTCTAAACTACCTGCATGTGAAAATGTCTTCCCACAAAGGTCACAGCTATAAGGCTTCTCTCCAGTGTGGATTCGCTGGAGTAGTTTTAAAGTACCTGCTCGTGAAAATGTCTTCCCACACAGGTCACAGCTGTAAGGCTTCTCTCCAGTGTGGATTCGCTGGTGTTGTTTTAAACTACCTGCCTGTGAAAATGTCTTCCCACACAGGTCACAGCTGTAAGGCTTCTCTCCAGTGTGGATTCGCTGGTGTTGTTTTAAACTACCTGCCTGTGAAAATGTCTTCCCACACAGGTCACAGCTGTAAGGCTTCTCTCCAGTGTGGATGCGCTGGTGTTGTTTTAAATTACGTGCCCGTGAAAATGTCTCCCCACACAGGTCACAGCTGTAAGGCTTCTCTCCAGTGTGGATGCGCTGGTGTTGTTTTAAATTACGTGCCCGTGAAAATGTCTTCCCACACTGGTCACAGCTGAAAGGCTTCTCTCCAGTGTGGATGAGCTGGTGTTGTTTTAAACTACCTGCCTGTAAAAATGTCTCCCCACACAGGTCACAGCTGTAAGGCTTCTCTCCAGTGTGAATGCGCTGGTGTTTTTTTAAACAATCTGCTAGTAAAAATGTCTTCCCACACAGGTCACAGCTGTAAGGCTTCTCTCCAGTGTGGATGAGCTGGTGTTTTTTTAAATTACTTGCTATTAAAAATGTCTTCCCACACAGGTCACAGCTGTAAGGCTTCTCTCCAGTGTGGATGCGCTGGTGTTGTTTTAAATTACTTGCTATAGAAAATTTCGTCCCACACAGGTCACAGCTGTAAGGCTTCTCTCCAGTGTGGATGCGCTGGTGTTGTTTTAAATGACCTGCCCGTGAAAATGTCTTCCCACACAGGTCACAGCTGTAAGGCTTCTCTCCAGTGTGGATGAGCTGGTGTCTTTTGAGATTGTAGACAGTGGTAAACTTCTTCCCACACTGGTCGCACGTGTGCATTATAGAAGCAGTTGCTGTAGTCAGCTTCTTTATTTAATGAGAGTTTGCTTCTGACCAAGGATCTCTTGTTTCTCTGTAAGAGACAAAAATGTAAAAGTGAGAAAAAGACCTTAACACCTTAACACAAGTTCTCAACATCTCACCAACTTGGGTTCAACCGGTTGAAAAAAGGCTCTTGGGATAAGAGAAGAAACAGCTTCACCTTTACAACCTCGTTCAGATTCCTTTGCTTTAACCTTGCAGAACCTTCACAGATGTTAAAAAAAGAATGCATTATTTAGCAACATGTTGAGTATAATCTACATAATAGTTACTAAAATGTAATAGGAATATTATACCCCCACACTCCTCCGTCTGCGTCTCGTGTCTTGGATGAAAAAGACGCAACCATCATCAATAATAAAATTGTTATCTGTGTTAGTTAATTGTATGTCGGGCCACTAAAGACTACCTGTCTAAAAGAGTACGAGACATTTTCATTTCTGCAAGCCCTGGATGTACTGGTTTGTTATGGTGAAGACGTAGATGAGTCCCACGGTAAGGTTCTTAATTTACTGGTCTTTGTTCCCAATCTCTTATGGTCTATGACCAAAAAGACATCTTAAATACAAAAGACAAAAACAATAAGCACTCCTTTAGAGACAGTCACCAGGACAAGCCCAGAGAACAGCAGCTGCTCCTCCACATTAAGAGGAGCTGAGAGAGGGTCATTGGTTCTGGAAGCCTTTTGGAGACTTTCTACAAACATGTCCCACCGAGAGAAGGTCTTGTAAATAAGTCTGAAAAGACTAGACGGGCCGTGCTCACTCATCTGGACTAAGAACACTGTGAAAAGTGAAACAAAATGAAACAGAGCGAAAAGTCCAATGTAGACACCGAGTAGTAGGTTGAGATGGATGAGCCCTACGTCTCTGATCTAACATGGTTTAAATAATTTTAATAAAAAAAAAAAAGCGGGAATAGAGTTGAATCTAGATTTGTAAATAATGTCTTTGTCGCCCTCTTCTGGTGAAAATAGAGAAGTGTTTGAACCAAGTAGAGCACATTGTGTGTAAATACTCTGCCATTGAAAGATTTATATCATAAAACTGCACTAAACTTTAAGAACCCATTGTATTTGAATATTGTCTTGTTGAAAGTGACCTGACCTGTGATTAAAAATGCATCAAAAGGGATGTGGCATTAAACAGAGACCACAATAGAGTCATGTTTTACACTGCTTTATTTCTGCTTAATGTGCAAACTAACTCCAGCATACTAACTATGTAATCTATTGGGTTTTATAAAAATCACTCGGTGCTCGATTTATTAGTCTGGCTATGTGGCTAAGCTAACTGTAACATACCAAACACATAGTTTGTATAAATGAGCTCATAATTAACGATTTACAGCTTCGATCAAATGTTCAAACATGTCTTGCAGCTTTAAAAACACTTGTTCTATTTTATTTATGTGTGTGCATTTTGAATAACAATAATATCCTACTTTTCTCTGACCTGTTGAGTAAAGTCAGAAACATTAGGACACGTGGACAAAGTCCGAGCGGACAGTTTCAGACAAACCCTGTCCGTTTTTACAAAAGTGTCCGGACTGTTTTCGTAGAGGCTAAAACAATGGCGGACATTTTAAAAGTGGCCAAGCGCCTCGTGGTTGTGGCTTGAGCCTGTCGCCAGTTTATGAGCTCGCTGCTGTTTTTCAAAGCAGCTCAAACTCTGCAGATGTAGTCCTTTTGAACATGGATTACTCCAGAGACGTGTAACGCTAGTGAAGACGGGATTAGCTCCGACACTTTCTTCGTTGACTACATTTACACTTTTCTGCAGCAAAGCCTCTAAAACACCTTAAGCCTCCTTCGTTTCAACTTCTCTTCCTGTCAATCATACACGAGGTGTCAGACAGTTATATTAGGAGGGAGGGCTGAACTGTGCTCCCAACTGTGAAGCTAGTGGAGCCAGCAGCTCCACTAGCTTCACAGTTGGAGAAGTAATCACTCAAGTAGGCCTACTCCACAACCCACAGCAACACAGTCTTCTATAAAGGACCAGTTTATGCAAAACTCAATGTGTTTAGTGAAAAAAGGCCAAATTGATATTCCATTGGCAAAATTTCTTAAATGCAAATGTTTAATAGCATTCTTTTTTTTATAACAAATTAATGCATTTTTAAATATTTAATAATTTATTTGGAACTGTTTTTACACGTATTGCAGTCAAAGTCATAGTTAAAACATTTATTTATTATTAAAGTCAGCTGAGGCTCATGAAAAAGAGCTGGAATGCCCATCACTAACGTTCTCGTTCTGTGAGCAGCTCTCCTGAAAAGATAACTCCTTAACTGCCTGCAACAATCCAGGTGTGTCCGTGTTTTTGTCTGTTTGTGAGTGAGACCACATTTTTAAAGGCTCGTGTTTTAGAGCAGTACCGGCCCGTGGGTCATTTGGTACTGGGTCGCAGAGAAAGAATAAATAACCTACATTATTTCCGTTTATTTGTTTATTGATGTTATTGATTTGAAAAATGACAGAATTTGCTCTATTACATCCGTGACTCACTCTTGACGCTTGTCCCGGTCACCAAGAAATGTAGGTATAATCTTGTCTTAAATGACATGGATGTGATTCTTTTTACAGCGGACATGTTTATAATGATGGCTCTTTTAGTGTCGAGGAGAAAGAAGCATACAGCTGTGATTCGAGAGCGGTTTGTGGATTTTAACTTTATTATAACTCGATGTAAACAGGACTGTCTCCAGTTGATCCAGACGATCTCCGTTTAACTTGTGTAACATGAGAAACAGCCTTTAAATCCAGAAATACTACAGAAGAAATACTACAGAAGGAACACTACAGAAGGAACACTACAGAAGAAATACTACAGAAGGAACACTACAGAAGGAACACTACAGAAGGAACACTACAGAAGAAATACTACAGAAGGAACACTACAGAAGGAACACTACAGAAGAAATACTACAGAAGGAACACTACAGAAGAAACACTACAAAAGGAACACTACAGAAGGAACACTACAGAAGGAATACTACAGAAGAAACACTACAGAAGAAACACTACAGAAGGAACACTACAGAAGGAACACTACGGAAGGAATACTACAGAAGGAACACTACAGAAGAAACACTACGGAAGGAACACTACAGAAGGAACACTACGGAAGAAATACTACAGAAGGAACACTACAGAAGGAACACTACGGAAGAAATACTACAGAAGGAACACTACGGAAGAAATACTACAGAAGGAACACTACAGAAGGAACACTACGGAAGAAATACTACAGAAGGAACACTACAGAAGAAATACTACAGAAGGAACACTACAGAAGGAATACTACGGAAGGAACACTACAGAAGGAACACTACAGAAGAAATACTACAGAAGAAATACTACAGAAGAAATACTACAGAAGGAACACTACAGAAGAAATACTACAAAAGGAACACTACAGAAGGAATACTACAGAAGAAACACTACAGAAGGAACACTACAGAAGGAACACTACGGAAGGAACACTACAGAAGGAACACTACGGAAGAAATACTACAGAAGGAACACTACGGAAGGAATACTACGGAAGGAACACTACAGAAGGAACACTACGGAAGAAACACTACAGAAGAAACACTACGGAAGAAATACTACAGAAGGAACACTACGGAAGAAATACTACGGAAGGAACACTACAGAAGGAAAACTACGGAAGAAATACTACGGAAGGAACACTACGGAAGGAACACTACGGAAGAAACACTACAGACGGAACACTACGGAAGAAATACTACGGAAGGAACACTCACGGAAGGAACACTACGGAAGAAACACTACGGAAGGAACACTACGGAAGAAACACTACGGAAGGAACACTACGGAAGGAACACTACGGAAGAAACACTACGGAAGGAACACTACGGAAGGAACACTACGGAAGGAACACTACGGAAGAAACACTACGGAAGAAACACTACGGAAGGAACACTACGGAAGGAACACTACGGAAGGAACACTACAGAAGGAACACTACGGAAGAAACACTACGGAAGGAACACTACGGAAGGAACACTACGGAAGGAACACTACAGAAGGAACACTACGGAAGAAACACTACGGAAGGAACACTACGGAAGAAACACTACAGAAGGAACACTACAGAAGGAACACTACAGAAGAAACACTACGGAAGGAACACTACGGAAGAAACACTACAGAAGGAACACTACAGAAGGAACACTACGGAAGAAACACTACGGAAGGAACACTACGGAAGAAACACTACAGAAGGACCACTACAGAAGGAACACTACGGAAGAAACACTACGGAAGGAACACTACAGAAGGAACACTACAGAAGGAACACTACGGAAGAAACACTACGGAAGAAACACTACGGAAGGAACACTACGGAAGGAACACTACAGAAGGAACACTACAGAAGGAACACTACGGAAGAAACACTACGGAAGGAACACTACGGAAGAAACACTACAGAAGGACCACTACAGAAGGAACACTACGGAAGAAACACTACGGAAGGAACACTACAGAAGGAACACTACAGAAGGAACACTACGGAAGAAACACTACGGAAGAAACACTACGGAAGGAACACTACAGAAGGAACACTACAGAAGGAACACTACAGAAGGAACACTACGGAAGAAACACTACGGAAGGAACACTACAGAAGAAATACTACAGAAGGAATACTGGCGTAGACATGGTGCTCGTGCTGTGCAACTTCTTTTAAAACTTGTGACTGAGTTTCCTTCATAATCACAATATAATCCTGTTCAGTTCATTGAGAATAAAACAGTTGAGGCTAGTCTTACCGTTATTATGAGAGCTCTTGTCTCTGGTCAGCACTGGAGTCAGACTGGACACTAAAGCTGTCTTTACAAAGTTTATCCCATGTCTTTATGACTATTGCTATAAGAAATAATGTTATATAAATCTTGAAACATGTCTTCTGAAGTAGATGATTTGGAATGCACTTCTTGCCTCTGACTTGACTGTGAGTCCAGTCATAAGGGTTATATTTAGACCCGTTTAAGAACACTGCACATTCCTATGTCCCATAAAAGGACAGGCTGCTCTGTTGAATAGGAAACACATGTGCCTCCCATAAAAGGACAGGCTGCTCTGTTGAATAGGAAACAAATGTGCCACCCGCTCTTCCTCACAGGACGCTCTGCTCTTCCCCACAGGACGTCCCGCTCTTCCTCACAGGACGTCCCACTCTTCCTCATAGGACACACAGAGACAGGGACAAAAACAATACATCATTAATGTTTATCCATTAAAACAGAGAAATCCATGTTTGTGCAGAAAGTGAGCAGACTTTGAGACTCTACATGTGACTAAATACTTGTGCTTCTTCATTTAAACACTAAGAGTTGTCCAGGTGACACTAAAAGAAACATTAAAAGTGGATCTGAGAGTCGTCTGAAGCTTCATCTGTGTCCAGAGTCCACTGTGTGTTTTATAAACCAGTTCATGTGTAAAGCTAAAGGACAGTTCTTTCTAAAAGCTGCCCGTTTGCTTTACCACAGTATGATCTAAAAGATCATGGATAGCTTTATAAATCTTCTATTTGAATATCTTTGTGTTATCTTTGTGTTATCTGCGTAAATATTACTGTTTTATTATAAGATCATAAGATATCATTTTTTATTTAAGTGTAAAAATGTGCCTCCCTCAAATATTGAAGCCTTAATGTAGAAGACTCACAAATGAAGGGCAGATATTTAAACAAATATGAAGAATATAATATGTATATATAACGTAATGTGTCCAAACCTGAGACTAGTTCTTTGAGTCGATCAACTTTAAACACAACAGAATCCAAAGTGTAAAGGAAGAGTCAGTGTGAGTTTTTCTGCTGCACCTGAGACGAGAGAGCTGAAAGGAAAGAGGCTTTGTTGTGTTAGTGTTGTGTTTTATTGAGTTATGCTTCCACAAAGACACACAGTGTTAGAAAAACTGCTCAAGTCCTCAACATGTGCTTATTTGAACTTCCTGTTAGGCTCAGATCATATTTGTGACAAATAATAATGAGCTCATGTTAAACATAAAGCCTTTGTTTTGATCTAGTCTTTTTATTAACAACACAATATAAAAAATATATACAATATAAAATATAACGTTACAAAATAAAGCACTGCAACTGAAAAAGTCTAATAAACATAAAACAAGACCAAAAAGACATAAAGATGAAAGAAAGGCCACATTAGTTTGGTGTAAATGATAATAAAGAGAGGCCTACAGGGCAGTGTAAAGTCACAGTTGTGTCTCAGTGACACTTTCAGACATGTGTCGATATAAAGTCTATAAACACACAGGACCAAAGCTTTTTAAACATCACATACTTTTTATTACTTTCCATTTCACAAAATAACTCCTACGTTTGAACACTTTCAGTAGATTTTCTATTTGTAAATGTGTTCAGTGAAAAGATTTTATTATTCATTATAATTGAAAAGAGTTTAAATAATGGTTTCCTGTTTTCAACACATTTTATTTGTGTAAATGATATTTTCAAAATAAAATAAAGATGTTAACAATCAATTCAATCTAATTTCAGTTTTTATGGCTAAAACAGGTAAAAATGTTTGATTTGTTAGTTTGATATTAAATAATTTTTTTTTAGAGATATTCAGATCTAAAAGGTCCAAAAGGTTTGTCTGGAGAAACAGGTATAAAAAAGATCTTTAAAAATCTTCTTCCAGTTTTTTTGTAAAAAAGTGCAGTTTGGTTATTATTTTATAAATGTTAAATAAATGTGTTGGTTTGGTAGATATTATGTAAAAGTTTCCAGTGTTATGTCTTACGTTGTTTTCTGTACAATAGTTAAAAGCCATAATTCATGTTTTATCACATTTAATCTTATAAAACTACACTGAGCAGCCGCTTAAACAAGCAGCAACTGAACGAGTCAAATCTCAGAGGCTTTTGCTAAAATGTTTATTGATACATTTCTATTTTTAATGTCTATTCATTTAACAAATATATTTTCTGAAATATGATTTAAACCCTTTAATTAGTTCAAATATGTATTTTGAAATACTTTCTATGCCATAATTATATTTTTGGGCAGTGTCACGACTCTGGCTCAAGGAGTCAATGACAAAAAGGGGAGACCACACATTAGAAACAAGATAAGTACATTTATTAATTAAATAAGAAATAACATGACTGTGTTAATCAGTGTGAGTGCAATGTTGTGTGCATATGATGCGTGAGTATGTAGAATAACAAAAGACAAAGGTCCAGAACACAGCCAGGATGATGGAACCAAAAGAGACAGAAGCCATCATCTCAGGCCCTTTTAAAGGCCATCTCCAGGTGTGGACCTGATTAGCCCCACCCACCACTTCCTGAAACACAGGAACAAGGACAACAGCAAAAGACTTCAGAATAATGCTACCCCTGGCTGTCACAGCAGTTATTTGAAAATTGTTTAAAATCATAAAGTTTTCATATTTTTGTATTTCTCCATGATTTTCATAAAGGTCTTGTACTAAAATAATTTGCTTGTGTGTCCATGTTGTTAAGTCTCAGGACTTCTTTGGTTTTGTAAAGTCTTGTTCCACAGAAGAGTTTTGTTAAGTCTCAGGACTTCTTTGGTTTTGTAAAGTCTTCTTGCTCCACAGAAGAGTTTTGTTAAGTCTAAGGACTTCTTTGGTTTTGTAAAGTCTTGTTCCACAGAAGAGTTTTGTTAAGTCTAAAGACTTCTTTGGTTTTGTAAAGGCTTCTTGTTCCACAGAAGAGTTTTGTTAAGTCTAAGGACTTCTTTGGTTTTGTAAAGTCTTCGCGTTCCACAGAAGAGTTTTGTTAAGTCTAAGGACTTCTTTGGTTTTGTAAAGTCTTCTTGTTCCACAGAAGAGTTTTGTTAAGTCTAAGGACTTCTTTGGTTTTGTAAAGTCTTCTTGTTCCACAGAAGAGTTTTGTTAAGTCTAAGGACTTCTTTGGTTTTGTAAAGTCTTGTTCCACAGAAGAGTTTTGTTAAGTCTAAGGACTTCTTTGGTTTTGTAAAGGCTTCTTGTTCCACAGAAGAGTTTTGTTAAGTCTCAGGACTTCTTTGGTTTTGTAAAGTCTTCTTGTTCCACAGAAGAGTTTTGTTAAGTCTAAGGACTTCTTTGGTTTTGTAAAGTCTTGTTCCACAGAAGAGTTTTGTTAAGTCTAAGGACTTCTTTGGTTTTGTAAAGTCTTCTTGTTCCACAGAAGAGTTTTGTTAAGTCTAAGGACTTCTTTGGTTTTGTAAAGTCTTCTTGTTCCACAGAAGATTTTTGTTAAGTCTAAGGACTTCTTTGGTTTTGTAAAGTCTTCTTGTTCCACTGAAGAGTTTTGTTAAGTCTAAGGACTTCTTTGGTTTTGTAAAGTCTTCTTGTTCCACAGAAGAGTTTTGTTAAGTCTAAGGACTTCTTTGGTTTTGTAAAGTCTTCTTGTTCCACAGAAGAGTTTTGTTAAGTCTAAGGACTTCTTTGGTTTTGTAAAGTCTTGTTCCACAGAAGAGTTTTGTTCAGTCTAAGGACTTCTTTGGTTTTGTAAAGTCTTGTTCCACAGAAGAGTTTTGTGCAGGAGAAGCTGTGGCTCTGACAGAGTTAGTGCGAGTAGAGCTGCTGTAGAACGCTGATGGTGTTAGAGTCATGTTCAACACTGTATTGACTTTGTAATAGAAACTGTAGAGCACCAACCTCTTGAATCTGTTCAAAGGATGAAGAGCCAGAGTGAGTCTGGGTTCCTCAGGCTTTGTTCAGTCCATTTGATTTTAAAGGTTTCATTTAAATCTATCAAACACAAAAGTTCAACACCTGCAGCTCCTTGGAACTGGTTAATATTGATTTTTCATCTGAAGTCTATCAATAGTTGATTGATTTCTTTGCATGTGTCTTCACTGACCTCTAGTGACAAGGAGGGTCAACACATCTGGACACGCCTCCTGCTTTTGTCTCAGACTTCTTCCACAAAAGTGTCTCTTTGTCTTTTTTTAACTTAGGGACAACATTCACCTTTTCTCTTTCTGCTCCATCTTTTGTGATGTGTATTTCTAAATATTTAACATATTTTTTCACTAAAACACCACAAATTGAACTCTCAGCTCGATCATATAAAGTCAGAATCTCACATTTGGATGTGTTTAATATAAAACCAGATGCAGCAGAAGTTCTTGATTTGTTTTATGTCTTTCCCTGAAGTTGATCTTTTAAGAATAGGTGTGTGTCATTAATGATGTCTGAAAGAACACTTTGAAGGCAGTGTTGAAGTGTTTGTGTGTCATTAATGATGTCTGAAAGAACACTTTGAAGCAGTGTTGAAGTGTTTGTGTGTCATTAATGATGTCTGAAAGAACACTTTGAAGGCAGTGTTGAAGTGTTGGATGTGCTCATGTTTTCAGTCTTGAGCTACACCAGATTTGGGAGCACACAGAGTTTCTGTTGCTGAGGATTGTAATGTCTGGATTACACCTCGAAGGTAAATGAATGAACTGATGAATGCACTGTGAGACACATCTTTGACACGACGTTGAAGAACAAATAATAAGGATCCTCAAAGACAAGCAGCACAGACGACATATGAACAATGTGACAAGAGCCTTTTACAAGTTGTGACTGAAACAAAGCTTGTAAAACAACAGCAGCAGTCACAGTTACCTAGAAAAGATGGTGACCCCTGACCTTTACAGCCTTCATCAGAGCGTTTGAACTCACTCTTGAATTAAAAGAGGCTCAACGACTCCTGGAAAAACCTTTGAGAGGAGCAGCTGATCACAAGTGTTTAAGAATCTAGGACTCATCCTGGACTCAGACTTGAATTTATTACATCATCAGCATTTTATCTCCTTCAAAACATTTCCAAAGTCAAAGGGACAATGTCTAAAGCAGACTTAGAGACTTGTGCAGCGATGAGTTAAGAAAATCCATTTGATTAGTTCTCTTATAATCACAGTGAGCTGGTCTGCGTCCTTCGACCGGCGGGTGGGCGGATCGATCCGCGCTCGAAACATTCCAAAACATCATAACATCGCTCTCCCCCGCATACTGTCGTTGTGTCCTTGGGCAAGACACTTAACCTACATTGCCTCCAGTGAAGTTCTGTAACACTGGCAATAGTTTAATGTGTGTAAAGCGCTTTGAGTGCCTATATAAAAATAAAGATTATTATTATGTGGAGTCAGTGTGAAGCCCCGCCCACTACAGCCCCTCCCACCTGGCCTGCAGCCAACACAGGTGTGTCTCTGAGTCACTCCAGGAAGAAGCACACACAAGTCTTTTCCTTCAGTGGCACACTTTTCTCTGGGACACTTTGGACACTTTGGATCCACTCAGGTTTGACCAGTTTGATTCTTTTCAACAGCACTCTGCTCTGGCTTTAGTCCTGGCTTTAGTTCTGACTTTAGACCTGCTTTAGTCTGGCTTTAGTCCACATTTAGTTCAGGCCTGAGTTAGTCCTGGGTTTCTTCCTGGTTCTAGGCCTTGTTCAAAACTGTTTTAGTCCTGCTTTAATCAGGTTTGGACTGGATTTAATCTATGTTTCTGTAATTTTTATTATTATATTGTTTATATTGTTTATAGTTGCTGGGTGCCTCGTAGTTCTCTACAGGTCATGTTAAATTATGTTATATCCTAAATGCTAATCCAAGCATAGAGTAGACATAACTAGACGGAAACATGGCTTGCCACCGGACTTCTGCACCTGGAGCTGGGGCCTTGGTAGTATGTAGTGATATGTAGTGCAGTGATATAAAATTGAATGTTTTGTTTACTTCCTTAAGCAAACCTCACTCTGTAGCCTTGATTTATGCGCGTCTGCTTTGCTTATTCTTGTAAGAATTAAACCTGGCCATTTGCTTTTTAAAATATACTCTGTCTACATGAATCTCTGGATAACATAAGGATATAGAATTCTTATTCCTGGTGACTTATAACAGTTTCATAAAGGTTTAATAAATGTTGGTGCAGGTTCATTTCTGGTTGAGTCCTGAATATGTCTTAGTTTTAATCTCAGTTTAGTCCCTGAGGATTCAGAGCTGGTTTAGTTTAGTGTTGAGCTGCAGTGAGTGGTCTGTGTCTGTAGGGGGCAGTGTAGGACAGAGGAAAGGATTAATGAGTGTCCTTTACAGTTTGTTCACTTTGTGTCATTTTGTAGGACTCTGGACTGAACATGGATCAGAGTGAGCACAGAGAGGACGGAGCCCCTCCCTCTAAAACCACTGACCCCCCCAAAGCTCAGAGGTGAGATGAGGATCCACCACTGTTCTCCAGGTCAGAGGTCAGCACTAAAACCACTGCACCATCTTTCTCCACAGACCTACTCCTGGGCCCAGCTGTGTCTCCTTCAAAAGTGATGAGTCCAAGGATCAACAGATCTGGTTTAAAAGAGAACGTGGTCCACAGTAAGTCATCGTCAGAACTATTTGTAGAATAATTAAATTAACAGCTCTGAGACCTCCACATCCTTAGAATCAGACAAACACATTAAAATGTTCACTGTCAGTGAAAAAGACCAAAGAAAACTGGTGACACTGAGACAAGTGTTTGTCTAAATTCAGATAAAAACACTTTTCAGCTCAAATCTTCTCCAGATGAGTTGCTCTTGGGGATTTCTAAAGTTAAACTGAGCTGAGTCTCTTCAGAGTTTTGTCCTGGTGGCCTTTAGTTTGTTGAAAGAGCAGAACTCACAGTCATTAAACCCAAGTGTCATCAACCTCTGGAAACTGCAAAAATAAAAACATCTACAATTACAAGAGAAATCAGAAACACTGTCTTAAATAAAGCTCTCAACACTTCCAATGCTGACTCTGAGTCCAGTCGTCTCCAACGAAGACAGGAAGACATGGAGGACAGTTCCATTTGAGCTCGTGGCTCTAACAGTGAGAGACAAAAAAGCACCAATGAACTCTGGAAACAACACTACATCTTATTCATTTGCTTGTTTGTATTCATCTGTGTTTTTGTAACACTTACACTGTTTTCAATCAATACGGACGGCCTTTGTATTTCCAAGTGTTCTTTAATGCACCATCAACAGAAATGGTCCCTCCCACATCCTGTGAAGACTCGTCCTGTTCTGCCTCTGATTGGGTAATACTCGCTGCCATCGTTGGTTTAATGGGGTCAGTTTCGGGGCCAGTGTCAGAGGAGGGCGGGTCTCTGGACAGAGAGTTGATTTAACACCAGCAGCTCCAGAGAACCCTCCGTGTCTGGATCTAAAAGCCACACTGTCTCACAGTTCTTCAGAACTCAAGCATCTCCCGAGGCACACAGTGTAATGACAGCTTTTTAATCACGTCACTCATTTTCTGATTCTAGTCCAATACATTCTGTGTCATCTTGTTCTTCAGACCGAGGCCTACAGTCAGACACAAGCATGAGTTTAATAAGACAGACACATTTATCATATTTAATATACCAGTCGATCTACGTTCCTACTCTCACCTATGGTCATGAAGTTTAGGTCATGACCGCAAGAACAAGACCCCAGATACAGGCGGCCAAAATGAGCTTTCTTCGCAGAGTGGCGGGCGCTCCTTAGAGATAGGGTGAGGAGCTCGGTCACCGGGAGGAGCTCAAAGTAGAGCCACTGCTCCTTCACATCGAGAGGAGCCAGCTGAGGTGGCTCGGGCATCTGTTTCGGATGCCTCCTGAACGCCTCCCTAGGGAGGTGTTCCGGGCATGTCCCACCGGGAGGAGACCCGGGAAGACCTAGGACACGCTGGAGGGACTATGTCTCTCGGCTGGCCTGGGAACGCCTCGGTATCCCCGGAAGAGCTGGAGGAAGTGTCTGGGGAGTGGGAAGTCTGGGCTTCTCTGCTTAGACTGCTGCCCCCGCGACCCGGCCCCGGATAAGAGGTAGAAGATGGATGGATGGATAAATCATTTCTGATAATTGATGGGCTGTAATTGCTGTAAACAGTTTGTGGTCCAAGTTTAATGAGAGACTGGTCGATATGAACCATTCTCTTCTTTTGGTTTTGAGTCATTACAAACTGGAGCTCAACAAGTCTTTAGAAAATGTCCTTGAATAGGTCTTTGAAAGTTTTTATTAGAATGAATTCATATATTCATCACAGATCCTAGAGTAAGGTCAGGATAATGGTTGGACTTTTGTTTTTGTAAAGCAGGTTCAGATGCAGGTTCAGAGCTGGAGCCCACTTGTGTCTCTTTAGATTTGGGTGGAGTCTATAAAACAATATCTGTCATTTATTTTTAAAAGTATGTGTATAATAATTCAGATAACAGCTCTGTGGCTCTGGCACACATGTTCTGTTATAGGAATATTTTATATCCTTATATTTAACCAGAGAGACACGGAGACCGATTATATTTTAACAAGCAATGGTCAGGTTTTAATCCTTGCAAGGAGGAGCAAAGCAGACACAGTAACAATGGTACAGATGCAGGTTTGCTTAAAGATGTAAATATAACATAAGATTATATACAACACAGTCCTTGGTGAGAGGCGTTCACAATGGTCCAGGTGCAGACGTCCCGTGACAAGCCATGTCTCAGTCTTGTTATGTCTACTTCATGCTTGGATTAGCACGAAGGACATGACGTGAATTTGACATGACCTGAAGAGAACTATAAGCCCCCAGTAACTCTAAACATTAAAATTAAAATTCTTATAACAGTTCAAAATTTACCCAGCATGTATCAGCCTCGGGAGGAAAAGAGAAAGTAGAACAACACATTCATGAATCTCTGAGAGACTGTGGATCCCCAGAGGGACATTCAACAACACCGAGAGGACATAGAAACCAAACGGAGAGGAACCAGGGACAAAAGAGAAGAGTGTAGTTATCCCTTATGAGTGCAGGTTACCTCCACCTCAAAGAGAAAGCACAGAACAACAGCTGAATGGAACAGTGTCACTAATGACTCTCCTGAGCCTTAACGACTCTCACATCAGGAGTCACACTGTCCTTTCAGAGTTAACGACTATGAGACCAGAACAGCCTGGTCCAATCAGAGTTAGTTTCAGGTTAAACTCCTCCCTCTAGAGATAAAACTCAGCTCTCTTACAGTTGAACTTAGGATTGATAAAGTCTCTGAAATTAGAGACGAAACGTCTTCACCTTGAAAACTGAGTCCAGATGCTTTTACATTCACCTGTTCTTCACTTTTAAAAAGAACTCAAAGACACTTTTTTCAAGTTGCATATGTTTGTCTTAATTGTTCAACAAAAAGAACTTCACTTTTAGAAAATGGCCTTTACCACTTTTAGGTTGGTAAAGGCCATTACATTCTCCACAAGAACAATAACAAAGTTAGTCTGACCAGGACATTACTGCAAGAGAAACTAAAGTGCAGAACTTTCTTCCTTTTATTACATTTGTTCAATTAATGCATCTCTTTTCAGCTAAAAATAAATCCTTTTAAAAAGTCATTGTCATAAAATTCAATATTTTATCTTTAACTTTGTTCAATGAACCAGAATAAAAAAGACACCAAAGTCTTCTGAACCTGGCTCCAGCTGTGAGTCCTTCAGGAGCGACCGGTCAACAGCACGACCTCTGACTTTTAAAACAAAGTAAGATTACAAAAAATTGTCTAAAATAATAGAGAACATTAATAATCCAGACCTTACAGAGTCTATCAATAGAACAGACTCTACAACAGAGAGTCAGGAGTGTCACTGAAACAGAGAAATAATCAGTCTTTGTTGTGTCCTCATCCACAGAGTGAAGCAGCAGGGGTCAGAGGTCATCAGTGATCAACATCAGACACAGCTGGACTCCATATTTATGGTCTGTCATTCACTAAAGTTTGGAAATGTATAAATGAATGAGAACTTGTTTTACACAGATCTGAACACTGACTGCATTTGTGTTGTTTATAATGTATCTGCTCAGCTTCTGGAGGAGAACATCTGCACTTTTGTCAAGAAGGAGCTGAAGAAGCTCCACAAGGTTCTGAGCACAGATTACCCAGAATGCTTAGAGCATCTGAAGGATGAGGATGAAGAGCAGAGGAGCAGCAGTGAGGCTTTTCTGAAGATCACACTGAACTTCCTGAAGAGGATGAAGCAGAAGGAGCTGGCTGAGCGTCTGTGGAGCAGTAGGACCATTTAACACATTTAACAAGAGGCTCACAGTCATTTTATATTCTCTGAGACTCATGGCTTTATCTGTTGTCTTCATTCAGGAAGGGTTTCTGGAGTTTGTCAGAGTAAACTGAAGTCTAACCTGCAGCAGAAGTTTCAGTGTGTGTTTGAGGGCATCACTAAAGCAGGAAACCCCACCCTTCTGAACCAGATCTACACAGAGCTCTACATCACAGAGGGAGGGGCTTCAGAGGTCAACCAGGAACATGAGGTCAGACAGATCGAAACAGCCTCCAGGAAACCAGGCAGACCAGAGACAGCCATCACATGTGAAGACATCTTTAAAGGCCCAGCTGACACAGATGGACCAATCAGAACAGTGCTGACAAAGGGAGTGGCTGGCATCGGGAAAACAGTGCTCACTCAGAAGTTCAGTCTGGACTGGGCTGAAGGCAAAGCCAACCAGGACATACAGCTGCTGTTCCTGTTCACTTTCAGAGCACTCAATGTGCTGAAAGAGACACAGTTCAGTTTGGTGCAACTTGTTCAACACTTCTTTAGTGAAACCAAAGAAGCAGGACTCTGCATCTTTGAAGACCTCCAGGTGGTCTTCATCTTTGACGGTCTGGACGAGTGCAGACTTCCTCTGGACTTCACCAAAACCAAGGCCCTGACTGATGCCACAGAGTCCAGCTCAGTGGATGTGCTGCTGGTAAACCTCATCAGGGGGACCCTGCTTCCCTCCGCTCGCCTCTGGATAACCACACGACCCGCAGCGGCCAATCAGATCCCAGCTGAATGTGTCGCCGTGGTGACAGAGGTCCGAGGGTTCACTGACCCACAGAAGGAGCAGTACTTCAGGAAGAGGTTCACAGACGAGGCTGGTACAATCATCTCCCACATCAGGACGTCCCGAAGCCTCCACATCATGTGCCACATCCCAGTCTTCTGCTGGATCACTGCCACAGTCCTGGAGCATGTGTTTAAAACCAGAGAGAGAGGAGAGCTGCCCAAGACCCTGACTCAGATGTACATCCACTTCCTGGTGGTTCAGGCCAAAGTCAAGAACATCAAGTATAAAGAAGGATCTGAGACAGACCCACACTGGAGTCCAGAGACCAGGAAGATGGTGGAGTCTCTGGGAAAACTGGCCTTTGAGCAGCTGCAGAAAGGAAACCTGATCTTCTACGAGTCAGACCTGAGCGAGTGTGGCCTCGACACCACAGCAGCCTCAGTGTACTCTGGAGTGTTCACACAGGTCTTTAGAGAGGAGCCAGGTCTGTATCAGGACAAGGTCTACTGCTTTGTCCATCTGAGTGTCCAGGAGTTTCTGGCTGCTCTTCACGTCCATCAGACCTTCATCGACACTGGGCTCAACCTGCTCTCAGACAAATCCAAGAGGGCTACACTGCTCAGAGTAAAACCTAAATTAAAACATCTTCACCAAACAGCTTTGGACCAGTCCTTACCGAGTCCAAATGGACACCTGGACTTGTTCCTCCGCTTCCTCCTGGGTCTTTCACTGCCGACCAATCAGAATCTTCTACAGGGTCTGCTGACACAAACAGGAAGTAGCTCTCAGACCAATCAGGAAACAGCAGAGTACATAAAGAAGAAGATGAGTGAGGATGTGTCTGCAGAGAGAAGCATTAACCTGTTGCACTGTCTGAATGAACTGAATGACCGTTCTCTGGTGGAGCAGATCCAACAGTACCTGAGTTCAGGACGTCTGTCTGAAGGTGGACTGTCTCCTGCTCAGTGGTCAGCTCTGGCCTTCATCTTACTGTCATCAGAAAAAGCTCTGGATGTGTTTGAGCTGAAGAAATACTCTGCTTCAGAAGATGCTCTCCTGAGGCTGGTGCCAGTGGTTAAAGCCTCCAACAAAGCTCTGTGAGTATTGTCTGTTTTACTGAGTTTCATTTGAATACACTTCTGTGCTTAACAAAAAATCTTTCTCTCCAGACTGAGCAGCTGTAACCTGTCAGAGAGAAGCTGTGAAGCTCTGTCCTCAGTCCTCAGCTCCCAGTCCTCTAGTCTGAGAGAACTGGACCTCAGTAACAACGATTTGAAGGACTCAGGGCTGAAGATGTTGTCTTTTGGACTGAAGAGTCCTCACTGTAAACTGGAACAACTCAGGTCAGGAGTCTAAAACATTAGTTCATCAGATACATTTACATTTATTCATTTGGCAGACGCTTTTATCCAAAGCGACTTACATTGTTCTACAGTAATTACCAGTGTTACAGCCACTGGAGGCAAGGGGGTTAAGTGTCTTGCCCAAGGACACAACGACAGTATGAACTGTGGGGAGAGTGGGAATCGGGGTGAAAGACGACTGCTCTACCCACTGAGCTACTGCCGCTTCAGATAAAACATCCTAATTAATAAAGTACTCTTTGGAAAAGACAGAAGCTTAAAATATTAACCCTCTGGAGTCGATTAACGCGTATACGCGTTTTGCGGCTTAATCTCCTGATAACGCCGAAAATAACTTAAATTGCACTTCCAGTTTTGATCGTACAGATAAGAGCAACACATCAATCAAATCTGTAAAGGGTCTACTTTTTTGTATACACTCATGATAAAAACAAATTGCTGTACTTTTGTAGAATAAAGAAAATAAACAGAGTGCGTTATCTGCCATCTCTGTCTCTGTCACCTCTCTTCACAGACACCTAAATGAAACATCCCGAATCTCAGCGAATACTTGCCTCAAATACAAGATAAATATATGTATAGAAAGCTTGAAATGTCTACTTTTAAATAAACAGATTCAAGTAAAAACAATCTATTTTTATGTAATTTATATGAACGTAAGGACTGGTCCAGTTTCTCCTGTATCGCCTCATTATAGATAATGTGTTCCGCCTCCCTCTTAGCGCGCTGTTCATATGGAAATAAACTGAGGTGAGCCAGGTAATCACGCACACGCCCGAGAAATGACATAAAACGCCAAGTTTCATTATAGAACCACTTACTTTTTCTGCGCGTTTGGATGATGGCACGCTACACGAGTGAAGAAGCACTTCGGATGGTCATGGACAGCATTTAAGAGGCTACTTTCTTCTCAGAGGAAGAACATGACTCAGATGATGAATGTTTGCATTATGAAGAACGTCTGATCCAGCGGAGGATATAATTCCTGATGAGTAAGCCTTTATTATTACCTTCATGATTTAAAATGTTGCTCAGCTATAGCATATTTTATATCTACATTTGGACGTCTCCAAACAGGCTGACTAAAATCAGAGCAAAGTGCGTATTTATATTATGATATATGATGATGATATATAGCCTATATAACTATATAATACATATATAATGCTATAGGCCGATATAAACATAAATGGGCTGCAATATTATCTCTCTTACAAAAAATAACCATGTTTTTTGTAATCTATTTTTCTTTTTCTTTTTATTTTTTTTTACATTGTGGATTGTTTAGACTGTATTTTTCCAAATGGTGAAATTGTTTACCAACTTAGCTTTTGTTGGCGAATATCAGATGTGGTAAAAGTTTCAAAAGCGTTATACCCGGCTATTGGCGTTCGCGATTGTCCGAGGTGTAAATGTATCATAAAGCTGCAAATGTCGCTGATAAGTGGGCCATCGGCAGACATATACGCGCCTATTCTTATCAATGATGTAATATATTATCAGTTATGAATCCTCTGGTAATTGCTAACAACAGTTTCAATTTTCTTTTAGGACTGTGGCTGCATCACCGCATCATGCATAACAAAGGCACGCGAGTCCCGTGTTTTGACTTCGCTGGAAAATCATACTGAGTAAGTGCAAAGTATTGTACTTTTATTATGCCTATGCCTAAATAATATGGAAACATTATTTGTGGTTTGGATGACACAATAGGCAAATCTTCCTGTATGGGTTAATAGAAATTGTACTATTGATATGCCTATATCCCACATGAAAAAAATATATTGTCATTTAGCTATAGTAAATACTATAGTGTTTTTGAACCATACTATAGTAAAGTGTATTGTACTGTATATATTATAGTATTTACAACACTAATTCTTAATAAATGTCATCAGTTGTTAACAACAATATTTTTAAGACTTCAAATACACCACTTTCATGTTTTACCTACATCAAAAATGCTCATTTTATTTTTATTCTTTATTTCAGATGTGAAAATAACAGTGCAAAAGAACCTGTGGCAAAGAGAGCTAAAAAAAATAAGCATCCCACTTGGTCATGGAAAACAGAGGATGATATTGACATGGCTCCACAGGCTCTGAGATTCCTGCCCACACGGGAACCTGGACCACAACTAAGACCATGTGATGCACACACTCCCATGAGTCTATTCAAAACGTTTTTTTCTGAAACTGCTGTGTCAACTCTCTGTCGAAACACCAATGCTCAGGCTGCCAGGGCATGTGCAAAGGGACATAAATATAAATGGACAGACGTCAGCATCAGTGAGCTGTACTGCTACATTGGGCTACTCTTCTACATGGCCATGGTGAAGTTGAGTTCCATCACAGACTATTGGCGGCAGAACAATCTTTTCTCTGTTCCTTTTCCTGCCACAATCATGTCAAGGGACAGATACCGCACCATTTCATGGAATCTGCACATGAGTCACCCAGATGCAGACCAGGACAATGACAAAAAGGGGCACAGCTGAACATGACCGTCTTTTCAGGATCAGACCTCATGGACACTATCCGGCTTGCATGTAAGGGCATCTATCATCCAAGAAAAATTTGGCAGTGGATGAAAGAATGGTGGCATGCAAAGCAAACACAGGAATGACTCAGTACATGAAAGCCAAGCCAACCAAATGGGGATTCAAGTTGTTTGTTCTTGGACTCATCAAATGGATATACTGCAGACTTTGCTGTTTACACAGGAAAGAACCACTTTCCCACAGGCCATGGACTTTCATATGACGCTGTGACATCTCTGTTGGACCGTACAGTTTTGGGCTCTGGGTACCATGTATACATGGATAATTTTACACTAGTCCCAAGCTCCTAAGAGACTTGTTCGCTTTGAAGTTCGGTGCATGTGGGACTTACAGAGACATCAGGAAAGATTGCCCTCGAATGCAGCTAACTCACTCACCAAAAATCTGTGAGGGGCTCCATCAGGTGGATTCGAGACAAACATCTTGTGTTTGTGAAATGGATGGACACACGAGAGGTGTCTGTCTGCTCCACCATCCATGCTGCTTATACAGGAGACAATGTGCAGAGGAGGGCGAAAACACAAAATGGATGGAGGACAAAGAGTTTTCCATGTCCTGCACCTGTGACTGCCTACAACCAGCACATGGGGGGCGTTGACCTGTCTGATCAGCTGTTACAATACTACAGTACACAGCACAAAACAATGAAGTGGTACAGAAAGCTTTTTCTACACTTCTTGGACATTGCTGCCACCAATGCTTTTATTGTGCACAAAGAGCTTTATGGCACTATGACCCACAAGGAGTTTATGGAAGAACTAATTGCAGAGCTCTGTGGTGTGTCACAGAAAATACCACCCAAGCGGACCAGTGCTGACCATGTGCCTTTTCCAGGAACTGAGCAGACATCAGATGCCACTACTGGTCGCCGATTTGTGTGCTTTGCAAAGCAAAGCATGGTACTAGGCAGGACACTCCTTGGAAATGCCAGGCATGTGATGTGCACTTGTGTGTCCAGGTGAAAAGGAACTGTTTCCTAGAGTGGCATAAAGATGTATAACTGTGCAATTCTGGGTACTGTGTGACATAGTGACCCCTTTTTTTATCTTGCACTCTTCCTGTTTACATTTTTTTTTGCACTTTTCCTGTTTCCAATTTTTTTTTTTTTTTGCACAGTTTCACCTTGATTGTGTCTTCTGTGTTCTTGCTAACTTCTAAAGTTATTTTGTGTGATAGTTAAATATTCTAAATAATAAACAAAAATATATACATTTATTTTGTCCTCGCATTCTTTCTTGTAACTCTTCCCTCTCAGTCACACAGCTGACTGAATGGCTCATTATGCAGCTCATTATGCGGGCCTTTGTCTTCTCAGGTGTGAAGGACAATGATATTCATGATAGTTCACGCCCTCTCGCATAGACCCTTTCTACACAAAAAGTGTCTTAGAAAATTTAAATCAATATATTGTTTTCTGTGAGTGAGTAAACAAGATGATTTTCACATCATTTAGAAAGAAAAATTCTAGGCTACAAGCTCCAGTTCTCAAAAGTCCCGGGAACCAATTTTCTGTATGTGTTTTATTGCCTTATTCAAGTGATTTAACATTTTTAGTTTTTCACTAACCACGCATAACATTTTTTTTCTCAAAAACACAATCATGTACATACATGCTGCTCACATATTATTATAGCCTAGTTTGTGCTGATTACAGTGAGATTAAACTTTAGCCATTTAGATATTTATAAGAAACTGAAAAAAGCACAAATGTCAGGGCATGACAAAACTTCTCCAAGCCCCAAAAATACCCTTAGACTCCAGAGGGTTAATAAATACCTGTGTCTGCTCTCTAAATTAGTTCAGTTTTACAAAGTTAGACAAAAGGCTTTTGGAAACATTTTAACAGGAGCTATTTTGTTTTATTTTTATTTTTTAAACTAAACCAACTCGGGTCAGGAATCTAAAAGGTTTACTTTTTACCAGGAGCTGTATTTTAGTCTTATTTTAATTAACTACATTGGAGATAAAATGTAGTGAACCAAATGTGCTGGACTTTGAGCTGTTAATGTTTAAGCCTGTTACTGATGATCTGTATAATGTTGTGTGTTTGCAGACTCTCAGGTTGTCTGATCTCAGAGGAAGGCTGTGCTTCTCTGGCCTCAGCTCTGAGGTCCAACCTCCCATCTGAGAGAGCTGGATCTGAGCTACAACCATCCAGGAGACACAGGAGTAAAGCTCCTGTCTGCTCTACAGGAGGACCCTCTGCAGACTGGACACTCTCAGGTATGGACCATATGTTGGTGAAAGAAATAGATATGAACAGTCAGGCTGTTGTGTTTTCATTAAATCAAGGAATGCAAGATCGTGCACAGCTGATTGAGCGTCATGCATTTGTCCCTGCCTTTTAAGATCTAGCAAGTACATGCTCTGTTCAAAATCAGTGCAAAGCAGCAAGTACAGAAACCTGTCTAGAAATCAAAAGCCTTATCACATAATCAGGAGAAACAACAGCTGAAATGCAATATTGTGTGATGTCATGCACCAAAACAGATTTGAGTAGCAGGAAAAGAGACAGTGTGTGTGCTACAGTATATCTCTTCCTCCTAGTCCTGTTAGCAGGAGACATCCAGCTTAACCCAGGCCCAAACACTGACTCAGACCAAACCTCCCTAAAGGCTCTTAAGTAACTTTATAATATTGCCTTTAAAATTTAGACAACATTGTTCTGATGAAGGCAGCGAGCACCTAGCTTCTGGAGTTTTTGTTCCAATAATATTTCTGATGAAAGTGAATAAAAATAGTTGAGTCTCTTTTACAGTTAACCAGGCCATATTATTATACACAGTCCTTCCATTGGTTGTGTTTGGACATCCCATAATAATGAGTGGTGCTGTGTTGTGAGCGAGCTGCAGCTGTGGAAGTTCTTTTCTCTTGTATTTGACCAAACGACTGAAGCATTATCCAACTGAGAAAGTCCTAATGATTGAACAAGCTGTTTAATAGTGTCCATCCTCCAACCCAGACAGCTTCCACAGTTCCACCTGACAGCATCATGTCTTCTACTTGTTCACTCACTTTGTTTTCTGATATTAACTCTAATATAGGCTTCACTTTGAACAAATATGTTGAGCCACTAACATACATTTAGTTTTTTCACTGTTAATGACTCATTTATTTCCTCTGATCCACTGTGAAACTAAAGCAACTCCTTCTTTAAGATGTTCATGAGTTGAGCTGCTGTTTGTGCAGATGCATTCATCCCAGTGCACTGTAGTGTCAGATTTAACACTACTGTGTTCAATCCATGTGTGACACAAGGTTAGAGGGAAACATGTTTGTCTGATGGAAACTCCAACATCATGAGGCTCATGAAGAGAGCCTTTGTTGAACAAATAAACAAAAACGGATGTGACTTTTGAAACAGAATTGTTGAAGTTTAATGTGAGTTTAGTGTAAAATCCTGTAAAACTGTGGTAAATGGAGCTCAGAGCTGCATGTGATCTGAGTGAACTTCTGCTAAAGTTCAGATTGATAAATGTCAGAGACACATGTTTGATAAATGAGGCTCAAAGAGTGCTTCAGGAGGAACAATGAGATGTAAAAGAAAAGCTTGTGTGGATCAGACTGATGTAATGTCTCTGTTTTCCTTCAGACTGGATCCTGCTGGAGTCCACTGGATCAGACCAGGTCTCAGGAAGTGTAAGTGTGACAGTCTCATTGATTTAGACCAAGACATCTCTGAACCACAGGCTTTGCTCTAAACTCACAGAAAGATTTCAAAGCTTCAGAAATATTGGAGAAGCTCAGTTTGTCTTTTTGTACAAACTGCAGATGTTTCTTCTCTTCCACTTGATGTAAAGTGAGAAATAATGATTGTAAATGCTGTCATTGATGTGTCACTGAGCCTGACCTTTTGTTGACTCAGACAAACCCTATTCATTACTGGACTTACTGGACTTACAATGGGATCTGTCTCTGTCCAAACTCTGAGCCAGACACAAATTCAGGGACAAAAGTCATGTCTTTTCCACATTGTCCTGAAAAGTGTGTGTGTGTGACTCTGAGACAGTGATGGTTGTAAAAGTGATGCAGCAGTAGTTTGTTGCAGAGTTAGTGTGACTCAGACTCATAGAGGCCTGCAGACACCTGTATAAGCTGGAGCTGTATGAGAGTGTGTCTGTAGCAGAGTTACACTCACCCCCAGTGTGTCTTTAGACCTGAACACAAGCCTCAATGCAGCAGGAACACACCTTAGAAAATGTGTTGGATTAAAGCTGTGTCAGTGACTTATCGATCCCAGAGCACAGCGCTGTTGGACAAAATGAGAGAAATCAAATAAAGACACGCTTTACACACGTCACAATAAAAGTGAATGTGTCTGTTTGAGGTTTTAGTCAGAACCAGATCTGATTGAAACATTTGTGATAAAGACTGTGTCGCCCACACGAGTCAGAACTGAACCTAGAGTTCTTATTAAAGCAGCTCCTGAAGAGTCCAGTTTGGAGCTGTTTAACTGCACTAACCTTTTAGATCAAACATGTAGGAAGAGTCATGTGAAGGATTCTTCTGGAGACAATAAGCTGTTCTCCTCTGAGTTGTGCCTCTGCTGTCAGTCCTCCTCATCACTAGAACAACAGCAGATATCACACAAACACTGGCAAAATGACAGCAGCTGTGAACAATCTCCTGCAACACAGAGCCACATGCTCTCAGCCACTGTCTGCACCAAGCACCATCAGAACCACTGCTGCAGCTTCAACACACTTTGTTCTGTGTTTCCATCCAATAGAACAACTATTGGAGTCAAATGTGTCAAAGAAATGTGACTGATGTCCATTTCCATGAAGCACAGAGAAGTGAATAAACTCCTGTGTAGTGACGTCAGAGGCTGGAGCTTTAGGAGCTGCTTTATGTCCTACAGCAATAAACAGTAGAAGAAGAGTTTAAAGCTCCTCCAAACACAAGTCTTTCTTCTAATATGACTTTTCCATCAAACAGAATCTTGTACATTTGTGTTAATCTCATGTGTTCAGAGAGGACAGAGGACTAACTGCAGCTGTGTCTTCTCTCCATCAGATTTCTGTGAACTCACACTGGATCCAAACACAGCTCACAGACTCCTCAAACTGTCTGACAACAACAAGAAGGTGACACTTGTGTATCAGGATCAGCTATATCCAGATCATCAGGACAGATTTGAGAACTGGTCTCAGCTGCTGTGTTCGACTGGTCTGACTGGTCGCTGTTACTGGGAGGTCCAGTGGAGCGGATGGGTTTATGTTTCAGTGTCTTACAGAGGAATCAGAAGGAAAGGACACTGTAATGACTGTGTGTTTGGATGGAACGATCAGTCCTGGAGTCTGTCCTGCTCTAAAGATGGTTACTATGTTTATCATAATAACAACCGAACCCCCCTCCCTCACTCCTCGTCCTCTTCTGGGACAGTAGCAGTGTATGTGGACTGTCCTGCTGGCTCTCTGTCCTTCTACACAGTCTCCTCTGACCAACTGACCCACCTCCACACCTTCAACACCACATTCACTCAGACTCTGTTTCCTGGGTTTAGACTCTGGTCTGTTGACTCCTCAGTGTCGTTGTTAACTCTGAGGGACTCTGAGAGTTCCTCTTGTAGAGAAACATCCTCACTGCTGATCAGATAGTCCAGTCTACCTGACCTCACACACTCACACATGTTAGAAAAGATGATAAAAGACTCCAAACACACTTAAATGATCAGAGATGGACTTTGTATTTTGAGTTTGAGCTGGTCTGATTGGATAAAACAGAGGAACAGTTCTTTTCCAGTTTCTTTGACAGAGACAGATCCCACACAGAAACAAACTGATGACATCAATCTCATGTTGGTCTCATTGTGTTTGTAGAGAAGGATCAATCACAGCATTTGTCTCCACAAGTGCTTCTGTACACTTCATTAATATAAAGGTGGATTTGAAATATGACACAGATAAATGTGATTTGGGTTGAAATCCTGTGAGAAATGACAATAAAGTGAAATGAGAAAACACTCCACAGTAACGGCCTCATTCCTGCTGCTGTTCATGTGGAACCTGTTATTATTGGATTTATGGACATGTGTGACGTCTTACAAAACCACTATATTGTCCCCAAAATGTAGAAAAGCACTTCAGCAGAACTCATCACCTTCCCACAATGCACCACGAGTCTTTGTAAAATAAGTCCAATACGAGAGGAAGTGCTTAGAGACGGAGGTTTTCAGTTTAAATCCAAGAGTATGTTTGTTCTATCAATGGAAATATTCTATTGTGATATTGTTTGTCTCATAAATGACACAGTTGAGTTTTCAGTTGGTGTTGCTGAGGTTTTAACTCAGTTGTTGTCACCATTTACTGAGACTGTGGAGTGTGTTAAGTGAGGAGACAGAGATGCGTTGAGTCAGCTTTACTAAACACTTCTGGCCACCTAGTCGACAGGTAGACCATGGTGAGGAGGTAAGTATAACCACAGGAGGGGGGATGTGGATAGGGCTGTGCGATAACACAATATTTGATTGTGGACGATCAAAATTACTGCATGATCCACTTTTTCAGAAAAACGTATCGCCATCTATAGCTCACAACACGTTAGAGCCCCCAAAAGTGGGGCAACGTGGCGTCACAAGACAATGAGGATCTATGTCTAATAAGCTGATTTGTACTACTTGTTAAACTAAGATTTGTTAGATTTGTTAAAATAATGTTCATTTTGATGGTACAGTAATTGTAATGAGAGTCTTGTTGAATGTTCTTTCTTTGCAGAATAGCACTTGCATTAAATCTTTACTTAATTAAATTATTCTTAAACATACATGGTAAGAGTATATATTTTATATGGGGACATTAGTTTGGTTGTATTGTACCTTTGTAATTTGCAAATTAATCCTAAAAACCAACTTGAAAAAGAATCGATAAAAATTGTGAATCGTGATATCCCCAGAAAAACGTGAAATGATATTTTTACATATTGCCCACCCCTAGAAGTGGCCCCACCAGGTCCACATTCACATGATCAAAACGCTCTCCGGCACTTTGAAGGGCGCCAAAGGGGTCTTGGTATGACGAGTCACCTTTGCTCGCTGGCACACAACACAGGCAGCAGCCCAGGCCCTAACGTCCCTCCGCAGGCAGGTCAGATGAACTTGGCTCCCACCAGCTTGGTGGAGGCCTTCACCCCAGGGTGGGAAAGGCTGTGGATGGCGTCAAAACCTTTCGCCTCCAGCCAGCAGGTACCATAGGGCGCGGCTGGCCTGTGTAGACGTCACAGAGGAGTGTAGAGTTGGCCACGTCAAACGCCACATCCTCCATGAGTAGCACCGTGGGGGGCCGTTCTGTAGGTTTGTACATCAGAGTCTGCAGCCTGCTCCTCAGCCATGGCTGCGTAGTCGAGGCCCAAGTGGACAGACCCAGTGACCGCCCGTGAGAGGCAGTCAGCGACGAAATTGTCTTTACCGGCCACATGCTGAATGTCAGTCGTGTTTTCGGAGATGGCAGAGAGCTGACGCTGCTGTCGACCAGACCATAACTCCGAAGACTTGGCCATGGCGAACGTCAGTGGCTAGTGGTCAACAAAAGCCGTGAACTGCCGGCCCTCAAACAGAAAACGGAAATGACGAGTAACGAGGAACAGACCAAGGAGCTCCCTGTTGAAGGGGCTGTATTTACTTTCGTTGTCACGGAGCTTCCTGCTGAAAAAGACTAGCGGTTCCCAGGCTCCACCCACCCACTGTTCACACACAGCCCCCACAGCATAATCAGAGGCATCCATGGTAAGAGTAACGGCACAGGGACGCCAACTGCCATCAGCTTTGGTCACCATGTGCAGGGGGGAAGCCCACGGGCCGCAATGGCATCATTTTTACCACCGCTATTGTGTAACATAATTCCACTTATCCAACTTATGTCGGGTCACCAATTGTGGAGGGTGTTAAGTGATGAGACTGGAGATGTGTCGAGTCAGCTTTACTAAAAACTTCAGTATCCACACAAACTGTACAGCGAGCAATCTGTATCACACACTCTCTAACGTTTCAACTGGAACCACCAACTCTGAACCCCCTTAAAGTGGGTGTATGTCTAATAATACTTAACTTGTAGGTCGCCACAAGACTATATTAACTTGAGCTGTGAATAAATGTGTCAAATATGATCTGAGCTTTTCTAAATCACTTAAACACAACACACTGCATTCATCAGAAAAGACATATGTTTATGTCACTAATTCAACTGTTCACAACTGCTTAGAACAAACACAACTTAAAGAAAGAAAACATTTCCATTAAAAGTGTGATTTTATTTGGATTGGAAAAGGGGGGGCTTTTGAAGCTGCAGCTCGCCACTTGAAGCCTGTTCCAAAAGACGCCATGTGGAGTTGGACTCTAGCCTTGACTTCAGACCTGACTCTGGAGCTGCCTCTGAAGGAAGGATCCTGAGGCTGTTGCACCAAGAGAGTTGAACAAACTCAGAGTTGAGTAAGTCTGGGTCAAACCAAACAAATCCAAACCTGAGAACTTTGGCTTCATTTGTTTCAAACTGTTTCGACTTTGTCTCTCAGCCCAGGTTTAAACCTTAAGTAATGAAAACTGGGTGTGGCCTGTGCAGTCGACAGCCAATAACATTAAACCTGGAGGACAAGGGGGTGGGGCTATTTCTGCAAACAGATGGCAACACGATTACAGTCAATAACAGGAACTACCTGGTCTAAACCTGATAAAACCTTGTCTAATCTTGATAAAACTTTTACAAAACCTGATAAAACCCGTTCTCTAACCTGGTCTATATATTTAAGGGAATGCGCTTTATATTTGAATACTTATTTTAAATCTTCTATCTGTGGGATGTTATTGTGTATTGGTGGTATGTTACTGATTTGATTTGGTCTGATTTGGCAGATGATTGAGTACAATATTAAAGTGAAGGATGTTATGTCATCATCACAAGAAGCTGCTGTTTGTGGGATTGATATGTGTTGTATGAGAGAACTGGACCAGTGTTTGATGTTTATTTAAATTTTGTGGAATAATTTTCTTGGCGATAGTTGGTCATGTCACAGACTGTTCTTATGTTGGGGTTATGGTAGTAAGGCAAGGAAAGGAAAGGCAATTTTATTTGTAAAGCACAATTCATACACTGGGTAACTCAAAGTGCTTCAAAGGAATAAAAGACAATTTACAAGATTTAGATTAACTTTGATTGTGTTCCAGAAAGCTTCCACTAGTCAACATTCCCAAAGGTCATGTAGGTGTGTGTCTGTGACTCCCATGATGCATTGTGAACAGGTATCTGTGTCTGTTAGTGCCATGTTGGATTCCTTGTATTGGGTGATGTTCTGTGGATGACTTTTTATTGAATAAGTTGTAAGTTTGTGTTGGACGTCTTAAGAAAATCTTTTACACATTTCTGTCCAAAGTTCATATGAGAGTGGTGTATCAGAGTTTATATTCCATTTGACTTGTGCTGTGTGTGTTTTATTGTCTGACTTCATGAGTTTGGATCATTTTGAGAGAAGTTTATTCTGTTTTTTGATATTCTTTATGCTTTCTAGTCGTTTGTGTGGGTTCAGTATATTGTTAATTAAATTAATCTTCCTCTTGATAATGGAGTTCATTTGTAGATATTGAAAGCTATTAATGCTGTTCTGTAAGTTGTCTAAATGTTTGGAATGTATTCTTGTAAGAGAAATGATGAAGATGAGTGATTGTTGTTCCCATGTGTGAAAGTGAAGTGAGCTTTTGTTCATGTGAAAGCGGAGCTTGTGCCAGATGAAAGTGTATTTACAAGGTGTTATAGAAGAGTTTGATCTTTTGAAGGCTTTCCACTCGGCTGCCAGAGTCCTTCATGTGACTGTATTCTTAAAGCACTTGTGTTTTTTCAGAGTAGTCTTTAATGAGGCTATGTCTTTTTGGTTTCTCCAATAAAAGCATGTGATCAGTGAGCAGTGTATGGAACATTTTAGCTGATATTTGTGTTGAAGAGTGTATTTTCTCTGTTGAACACCAGGAGAGTCTATGTGAGAGATTTAGGAGCTGAGCACCTCATGAGGCCAGCAGCAGAAGCAGCTTCATCTGACTTAGGAGTTGGGTCTGTGCTTTAATAAATGGGACTGACACTTACAATGTGAGTGTTATTTCATTTACACAACACTAGTTCTACTTTTGAAGCCTTGAGCACAAAATAAATTGAGACATAATTAAGTGGATGTTGACAGTTCCAGGTCAAAGGTTAACTCTAATGTGTCATGTGTTGCTCCTGAGCTACACTTACACTGCTCCACATTTAACACTATTACACACTAGAGTCACACTAGAGCCTTTTCTTTCAGCTAGAATGTCATTAGAAATGGAAACACAGTGGTCTGAGGTGATTTGTAGAAAAACAGGACAGATTTGTGCAGCAGCTGAAGGAGAGGCATTAGTGCTCCTTTACCAGGGCTACATTAGACTTATTTACTTCACAGATGTAGAAAAGTGCTTCTGTCTGTTTTCACTGGCTTCATTTCTTACTCCGTGTCAGCTCCATTGACCTCTCACTCTCACATTTGTGTTTAAAACATAAAAGTATGAGAATGGTAGATGTTCATTTGAAAATGAGCCTAGCTCATGTTTAAGAGTCACATTTACACAGACTGTGGATGTGACCTGTTCATTTGGCTCTAACAGGTGAGAGCTCCTGTCTGTCCTCCTCTGTCTGCTCTCAAGCTCTGAACCAGTCTCACATTTAACAGTGAGCTTTAGTGTTAGCTCTGTTTACTTTCTGCTGGAAATGGAGTTTCTTCATTAAGACTGAAGTGTGTCCACTCTCAGACTTCACTAATGTTTGTGTACAACACATGTCTTCACTCTGTCTCTGAGTTTGAATCATTATTACAGCAGCTAATTGAACAGATTAAACTGTAAATATCTCTTAAACACGAGCTGCTTCAAACTGCTCAAATCCTCCCAATATTTAAAGCTGATGACCCCCACCACATTTATTACATTACTATAGAACAATTTTTCTAGAAACGTCTCTAAAAATGGAATGAATGGAATGTGTCAGAAATAACAAGCTGCTCACTAACTGTCCATGTGTCTTTTGTCCAAACCTGGTGTGTAATGAACATGTTTACTGTGAGCACATGACTCTGTCATCTTCCACTCTGATCCAAATCCAAACAGCATCAGTTCTAAAGTGTCACCTGATCTTCAGACTCTGGAGAGCATCTTACAATCAGTGTAAAGAAGACAGAAGCATGTGCTTTCACTCACACAGGAAGCATTTATCCAGGTCAAATACAGTCGTTCTGGACAATCCAACACTTTCTATGACACCAACCTATAAATATGTTGGTGAGCTCCTGTAATCTCATCTCTTCTACAGAGAGCACAGTCAGAACCGAACAAAGAAACTACAGCAACACAATCACATCTGAGCTGTCACTTTCAGGATCTGAAACATATCTACTGCTGTAATCCTATCAACATCTCATACTGTCTTTGCATTTGGACACTCAGCACTAATGATGTTCTAGAGCCAGTGTCCAGACTCTAGAACAGAGCCTACAAGCTCCAGAAGAGACCTCCTGGTTGGCTTCATCATTGTACAGCACTGTCTCAGACAAATGCTCTCACTTTCCCAAAGAACAGAAAGTATCACACATTAATGTTTATTTTCAGATAAAACAACTCTTTGTCTCCAGCTCTGAGTGTTGTCCTCTCGGCTGTGAACACTGGACATGACCCAATCACAAGGCTTTTAAAAACTATTCTGGGCAAAAGTCCTTTTTTCACACTTTGACAAATGTGTGGGACACTATTCCTTCCACAGCAGGACAATAAGTTGTCCCACACAGTTGAAGAAGGCTGACAGACAGTTTGTATTGTGAGCAGTGACAGGCCTGGCCCTGAACAGGCCTCTGTGTGGATGTGATACAGGAGTGTGTTTCTCTGTGTCTTGTGTCAAGCCCTTGTTTCTTATTGTGCTGCAGAACAGGAACCTGCTGCAAACCACTTCTTTGAACTGAGTCAGGCCCCATTAACTGGAACACAACTGTTGCTTTTACTTTGTCCTCTTTAATAAATCAAATATTCACCGTCAATACACAGAGGGTAACCATAGCAACGTCCACGTGCCTCGACCAATGCAGAAAAGTGAATAACCAAATAATTGAATGAATGCAGTTAAGGGCTTGATGGGTCTAACAACGTCCCTGGTTGGACTGTTGCTCATTAATCTCTAACACCACTGTATTTGTATTTTCTGACATGTTGGCCTCTGACTGAGCGACACCAACTGCAGAGGGATTATCACTTTGGTCCTGCTCATCAGCCCCTCCCGCTCAGGCACTCTGGAGTTCTCTGTGTGGACAGGATGCACACTTCTGCCCCACGTGTCCACATTCCAAACACTTGATGCTCCCGCGCTCACACACACTGTATAATGTCTGTTTTCATGTTTTACACAAAAGACACTTGAAGTGAGCCATTGGGATCATTTAAACACATGAAGCATTGCCTCATCAGTGACTGGACGTGCTGTAATCTAGTGTCTTTGCAGCCCAGACACACACACAAGGCCCATTATTCAAAATACATGTTGAATAGAGATGTTTTACTGAGTCTTAAAAGTCCACAGAGATGATATATTACAAAGTGTAAAGTCCATCATTTAGGAGCATTAACACTGAAGGATCTGCCACCTACAGAGGACAACTGAAAACGTGGATGGACCAAAGAGCGAGCTCAGATGATGTGAGAGAGCGGGCGGGGCAGTAGGAGGAGAGTAGCTCAGAGAACATTTAATGCCTTAAATGTTAGAAGTAAGATGTAAAAGTGACTCAGTGAAGCTCCTGCAGCAACAGAGTAATGTGAGCAGAACGCCTGGTGGAGCTGAGAACTCTAGCTGCTGACCTTTGAACCAAGAAATAAAGCACTGCAATAGTCCAGACGTGATGTGATTAATGCATGAATTAAGATTTCAGCAGCAGCTCGAGTGAGCCAAGATCAAAGATGTGTAATATTGTAAAGATGTAAAAAAGAGTTTTTAACAACACAAGAGAGATGAGAGGGAAAAGATAACGTTGAGTCAAAGGCAGCAGGATGTATTGGATCACTTCTGACAGCGTTGTGAGAGCGGTGCTGAGAGTGAAAGCACAGGACCAGTTTGTTGAGTCGAGTCAGCTGACATCAAATGTGCTTTTGAGTGACTTGAATGAGGGCTGTCTTTAACAATGGATTCAGTGATTGACTTGAGTTTGTCTGAAAAGAATGAGAAAAGCTCTTGAGCAGCACATTGGAGCCAGAGAGAACATGTTGTGGAGGTTTACAGATGTTTACCAGAGTAAACAGTGCTTTAGGCCTGCACATGGAACTCTTAATAGTAGAAGAGAAAGAAGAGGATGGAGCAGCATTGAGGGATGTCAGGTGTTGATCAAACACTCCTTAAAAGCCACAGAGTGTTCAATGAGTCCAGATTTCCTGAACAGTCTTTCCAGACGATGACCTTTAGCTTTCATCGCTCGAAGTTCAGGAGTGAACCAGGCTGAGACATGGAAGAAGGAACTGGTCTAGTTTTAACACCAGCATGCTTCTCACTGCAGCCCCTCCCACCTGTGGAGTTAGTGTGAAGCCCCGCCCACAGCAGCCTTTCCCACCTGTGGAGTTAGTGTGAAGCCCCTCCCACCTGTGGAGTAAATGTGAAGCCCCTCCCACCTGGCCTGCAGCCAACACAGGTGTGTCTCTGAGTCACTCCAGGAAGAAACACACAAACAAGTCTTTTCCTTCAGTGGCACACTTTTCTCTGGGACACTTTGGACACTTTGGATCCACTCAGGTTTGACCAGTTTGATTCTTTTCAACAGCACTCTGCTCTGGCTTTAGTCCTGGCTTTAGTTCTGACTTTAGACCTGCTTTAGTCTGGCTTTAGTCCACATTTAGTTCAGTCCTGAGTTAGTCCTGGGTTTCTTCCTGGTTATAGACCTTGTTCAAAACTGTTTTAGTCCTGCTTTAATCAGGTTTGGACTGGATTTAATCAACCTGTAGTTTGTGTTTAATAAGGTTTGGGTTCAGTTCAGGTTTAGTTCTGACTTTAGACCTGCTTTACTCTTGATTTAGACCAATGGTAGTTCAGTTCTGATTTATTCTTGGTTTATTTCCTGGTTGTAGGCCTTGTTGATTATTGGCTTTAGTCTTGGTTTAATCAGGTTTTGTTTTAATTTATGTAAACATTGGTTTAGTAAGTTTTAATGCTTGTTAATCACATTTTAATTTCTGTTTTGATGTTTTTATTTTTAGCTGTAGTGGCTGCTCTGTGGCTGTAGGGGCATTGTTTATGGTGTATGACTGAAGAAGAAAAGAAACTCCATGTGTTTTACAGAAATGACACAAAAGTTGAAGCAAAGAACAAAGTTGGAAAAATAAAAATAGAGAAATAGTATTAAAATGTTATAATGATGTTTATTTTGTAAACTGTATATTTCCACATCATGCGTCACTTGAAGGTGTTGTCTTTACAACAGCATCATGTGACACTTCTGATGAAGGCTACAGGAAGTAGTCTAAACTAGTTGAGCAGGTAAAGCCACATTTTGTCCTGTCTGATCAGAACAAAGGGTTTCTTTAAAATATTCTGAACCTGAAGACAGAATGAACTTATACCAAAGGTGTATTTTTCATGAAAGTAACAGTTGTTGAACAGTTTTGTAATATTTGTGAGAACTGAGAGAGCAGAAGAATGTCTGTAGAAAGAAAAACACCTGCCTCCACTTTTACACAAAGAACTTTGGTTTTAATTTAATACATTTAAATGTTTTATTTATGTCCTTCCTCTTTGTCCCGTTAGGGGTCTCAGTGACTGGAGCCTATCCCAGCAGCTTTGGGCCTGAGGGGGGTTCATCCTGGACAGTGGACAGTTAGTCTCAGGGTTAACATTTAGAGACGGACATCATTTACTCTCACACTTTAGAGTTGACCTGTACATGCATGTGTTTGGGCAGTGAGAGGAACCGGAGTACCTGGAGAGAACCCACAGTAACATGAGGAGGACATACAGACTCCTCACAGAAAGGCGTTGTCTGAGAATGTTTCAGTCGGCCAGGTTTTGAACCCACAACTTTCTTGTTCTGAGGCAGGAGAACTAACCTTTCTGCCACGTATTATTTTATTTCCATATTCTTTCTCATATTTCTAACTGCAGTAAATGTGTTTAATTTAAAGTCTATCTAAAAGAAGAGTGTGTCCCTTGTGTTAATGTCTGTTGTAAACATGGAACAGACTCTTGTTATTGGCCCTGTTTCCTGCAGGAGGCTCCACCAATCAGAGTTTAAATCTGAACTCAGAGTCCTCCTCAGACCGGCCCAACTCACAGATCCTGTTTCAGAAACAGGTTCAGAGTTTATTTCCTCTGAGTTTAGCTCAAATCCTTCTCAATGGAGCCAGAAAGAGGAGTTTTAAAGTGACCTTCATCAGCCTCTGCTCAGACTAAAGCTGCACCAACAAGACCAGGAATAAATACAAACACAACATTTACTAAGAATCCAACAGAGTTAACACACTCTGAGTTTGGACTAAAGCTGCAACAAAACCTGTTCAAACCTGCTTTAGTCCTGCTTTAATCAGGTTTGGACTGGATTTAATCTATGTTTCATAAAGGTTTAATAAATATTGGTGCAGGTTCATTTCTGGTTGAGTCCTGAATAAGTCTTAGTTTTAATCTCAGTTTAGTCCCTGAGGATTCAGAGCTGCTTTAGTTTAGTGTTGAGCTGCAGTGACTGGTCTGTGTCTGTAGGGGGCAGTGTAGGACAGAGGAAAGGATTAATGAGTGTCCTTTACAGTTTGTTCACTTTGTGTCATTTTGTAGGGCTCTGGACTGAACATGGATCAGAGTGAGCACAGAGAGGACGGAGCCCCTCCTCTAAAACCACTGACCCCAAAGCTCAGAGGTGAGATGAGGATCTCTAACGGTCCACCACTGTTCTCCAGGTCAGAGGTCAGCACTAAAACCACTGCACCATCTTTATCCACAGACCTGCTCCTGGGCCCAGACACGTCTCCTTTAAAAGTGATTGCTCCAAGGGTCGACTGATTGATTTCAAAACAGAACGTGGTCCACAGTAAGTCATTGTCAGAACTATTTGTAGAATAATTGAAATAACAGTTCTGTGACCTCCACATCCTTAGAATCAGACAAACACATTAAAAGGTTTTAGCAAAAAAGACTCACCTGGCTTTAATTCCAAAAGTAAATCTTGTAAATGTTTGTCATAAAGAGGAATATAAACACAATGAAGTCATTATATTTTAATAAAGGAGCGACTGGTCGACGAAAGAACCATGGACGAGCCGTAAGAATCTATCGGTGTGCATTAAAATAATTGGATAAAAGACTTTAATATTATCTTTAATATTCCAGATATGAAAGTAAAAAATAGAAATCTGGGAAACCAATTAACTTAAAAATATAAATAAATTATTTAATATTTAAATTATTCATTTCAAGTTGTTTATTATTTAATTTACAAATGTAGAATTATTGAAACAAAATGTTCCCCTTACAAAATAAAATCTAGGAAAGCGACTTCAAATAATCAAGCATCTTTTTTATTTTTATTTAACAAAAGAAAACTGCTGACACTGAGCACAAGTGTTTGTCTAAATTCTAATAAAAACACTTTACAGCTCAAATCTTCTCCAGATAAATTGCTCTTGGGGATTTCTAAAGTTAAACTGAGTTGAGTCTCTTCAGAGTTTTGTCCTGGTGGAATTTAGTTTGTTGGAAAGAGAAAAGCAGAACTCACAGTCATTAAACCCAAGTGTCATCAACCTCTGGAAACTGCAAATTTTTTGATTAATATGTCTGAAAACTATTGTTTTACTCTGAAGTAAAGCCTGGATGTAACCAACATATTATTGCCCTGTGTTAACAACAATATCACTGAAGACATCCATGTTTATTTACAAACCCAATTTCAAAACAGTTGGGACACTGTACACATTGTGGAAAAAAGTAAAACTGAATGGATTGATGTGGAAGTTTCATGTCAATATTTTATTTCTAAAAACAACATAGATGACTTTTTAAATGTTTAAACTGAGAAAGTGTATAATTTTAAGGAAAAAATAAGTAAAATTTTTAGGGCATCAACACATCTCAGAAAAGTTGGGACAAGGCCATGTTTACCTCTGTGTGACTTCTCTTCTTTTTATAAAAGTCTGCAAACATCTGGGACTGAGGAGACAAGCTGCTCAAGTTTAGAAATAGGAATGTTGTCCTGTTCTTGTCTAATACTGGCTTCTAGTTGCTTGACTGTCTTAGGTCTTTCTTTGTCACATCTTTTTCTTTGTGACGCACCAAATGTTTTCTATGGGTGAAAGATCTGGACATTTCAGAACTGGATCCTTCTTCTACGCAGCCATGATGTCGTAACTGATGCAGGATGTGGTCTGACATTGTCCTGTTGGAAAATGCAAGGTCTTCCCTGAAAGAGACAATGTCTGGATGGGAACATATGTTGTTCTAGAGCTAGGATATATCTTTCAGCTTTGATGGTGCCTTTCCAGATGTGTAAGCTGTCCATGCCAGACGCACTCATGCCCCCATCCCATCAGAGATGCTTCTGAACTGAACTCAGAACAACTTGGGTTGTCCTTGTCCTCTTTTACTTGACATAGCATCCCAGTTTTCTGGGATTTTGTCTTTGTCTGACAACAGAACAGATTTCCACTTTGCCACAGTCCATTTTAAATTATCCTTGGCTCCAGAGAAAACACCAGATCGTTTTAGATATTCTTCTTTCTTGACCTATAGAGTTATAGCTGCAAAGGCGAATAGCACGATGGATTGTGTTCACCGACAATGTTTTCTGCAACTATTCCTGACCCCATGTTGTGATTCCATTACCGTACATTCCTGTTTGTGACGCAATGCGTGACGTCTGATAGACACTGCCATTCTGAGAGGCTCTTTTATACCAAGCATGTTGCCAATTAAATTAAGGCTTCTGAACCTGGTAACCAGGTAAGTCCTTCAGAAGCGACCGGTCAACGGGGCGACCAATAACCTTTTTAAAACAACAAGTTAAGATTACAAATCTAGTCTAAAATAATAGAGAACATCATAATTCCGACCTTGGAGAGTCTATCAATAGTAGAGACTTTAAAGAGATTCAGGAGTGTGTCACTGAAACAGAGAAATAATCAGAGTCTTTGTTGTGTTCATCCACAGAGAGAAGCAGCAGGGGTCAGAGGTCATCAGTGATCAGCAACATCAGAGAAACCTGGACTCCATATTTATGGTCTGTCATTCACTAAAGTTTGGAAATGTATAAATGAATGAGAACTTGTTTTACACAGATCTGAACACTGACTGCATTTGTGTTGTTTATAATGTATCTGCTCAGCTTCTGGAGGAGAACATCTGCACTTTTGTCAAGAAGGAGCTGAAGAAGCTCCACAAAGTTTTGAGCACAGATTACCCAGAATGCTTAGAGCATCTGAAGGATGAGGATGAAGAGCAGAGGAGCAGCAGTGAGGCTTTTCTGAAGATCACACTGAACTTCCTGAAGAGGATGAAGCAGAAGGAGCTGGCTGAGCGTCTGTGGAGCAGTAGGACCATTTAAAACATTTAACAAGAGGCTCACAGTCATTTTATATTCTCTGAGACTCATGGCTTTATCTCTTGTCTTCATTCAGGAAGTTATTCTGGAGTTTGTCAGAGTAAACTGAAGTCTAACCTGCAGCAGAAATTTCAGTGTGTGTTTGAGGGCATCACTAAAGCAGGAAACCCCACCCTTCTGAACCAGATCTACACAGAGCTCTACATCACAGAGGGAGGGGCTTCAGAGGTCAACCAGGAACATGAGGTCAGACAGATGGAAACAGCCTTTAGGAAACTAGGCAGACCAGAGACAGCCATCACATGTGAAGACATCTTTAAAGGCCCAGCTGACACAGATGGACCAATCAGAACAGTGCTGACAAAGGGAGTGGCTGGCATCGGGAAAACAGTGCTCACTCAGAAGTTCAGTCTGGACTGGGCTGAAGGCAAAGCCAACCAGGACATACAGCTGCTGTTCCGTTCACTTTCAGAGCACTCAATGTGCTGAAAGAGACACAGTTCAGTTTGGTGCAACTTGTTCAACACTTCTTTAGTGAAACCAAAGAAGCAGGACTCTGCATCTTTGAAGACCTCCAGGTGGTCTTCATCTTTGACGGTCTGGACGAGTGCAGACTTCCTCTGGACTTCACCAAAACCAAGGCCCTGACTGACGCCACAGAGTCCAGCTCAGTGGATGTGCTGCTGGTAAACCTCATCAGGGGGACCCTGCTTCCCTCCGCTCGCCTCTGGATAACCACACGACACGCGGCCAATCAGATCCCAGCTGAGTGTGTCTCCATGGTGACAGAGGTCCGAGGGTTCACCGACCCACAGAAGGAGCAGTACTTCAGGAAGAGGTTCAGAGATGAGGCTGACACAATCATCTCCCACATCAGGACGTCCCGAAGCCTCCACATCATGTGCCACATCCCAGTCTTCTGCTGGATCACTGCCACAGTCCTGGAGCATGTGTTGAAAACCAGAGAGAGAGGAGAGCTGCCCAAGACCCTGACTCAGATGTACATCCACTTCCTGGTGGTTCAGGCCAAAGTCAAGAACATCAAGTATAAAGAAGGATCTGAGACAGACCCACACTGGAGTCCAGAGACCAGGAAGATGGTGGAGTCTCTGGGAAAACTGGCCTTTGAGCAGCTGCAGAAAGGAAACCTGATCTTCTACGAGTCAGACCTGAGCGAGTGTGGCCTCGACACCACAGCAGCCTCAGTGTACTCTGGAGTGTTCACACAGGTCTTTAGAGAGGAGCCAGGTCTGTACCAGGACAAGGTCTACTGCTTTGTCCATCTGAGTGTCCAGGAGTTTCTGGCTGCTCTTCACGTCCATCAGACCTTCATCAACACTGGGTTTAACCTGCTCACAGCACAAGCCCAAAAAGCTACAGATGTAATACATTTTTACCAAACAGCTGTGGACCAGGCCTTACAGAGTCCAAATGGACACCTGGACTTGTTTCTGCGCTTCTTCCTTGGTCTTTCACTGCCGACCAATCAGAGCCTTCTACAAGGTCTGCTGACACAGACAATTAGATCACAGACCAATCAGGAAACAGCGGCGTACATTAAGAGAAAGATAAATGAGGATGAGTCTGCAGAGAGAAGCATTAACCTGTTGCACTGTCTGAATGAACTGAATGACCGTTCTCTGTTGGAGCAGATCCAACAGTACCTGAGTTCAGGACGTCTGTCTGAAGGTGGACTGTCTCCTGCTCAGTGGTCAGCTCTGGCCTTCATCTTACTGTCATCAGAAGAAGCTCTGGATGTGTTTGAGCTGAAGAAATACTCTGCTTCAGAGGAGGCTCTCCTGAGGCTGGTGCCAGTGGTCAAAGCCTCCAACAAAGCTCTGTGAGTAATGATTATTTTCCTGAGTTACATTTTAATACAATTCTACAGTTCAAAAAATCTTTAATTCCAGACTGAGCAGCTGTAACCTGTCAGAGAGAAGCTGTGAAGCTCTGTCCTCAGTCCTCAGCTCCCAGTCCTCTAGTCTGAGAGAACTGGACCTCAGTAACAATGACTTGAAGGACTCAGGGCAGAAGATGTTGTCTGTTGGACTGAAGAGTCCTCACTGTAAACTGGAAAAGCTCAGGTAGGGAGTCTAAAATATTTACTTTTTAACAGGCTGATTTTAGTCTCTCTTTTTTTAATTTATTAACTGAACATACATTAAACATAATGTAGTGAACCAAATGTGCTGGAGTTTGACCTAATGTTTAATGTTTAAACCTGTTACTGTTGATCTGTATAATGTGTGTTTCAGACTCTCAGGTTGTCTGATCTCAGAGGAAGGCTGTGCTTCTCTGGCCTCAGCTCTGAGGTCCAACCCCTCCCATCTGAGAGAGCTGGATCTGAGCTACAACCATCCAGGAGACACAGGAGGAAAGCTCCTGTCTGCTCTACAGGAGGACCCCTCTGCAGACTGGACACTCTCAGGTATCGACCATATGTTGATGAAAGAAATAGATATGAACAACCAGACTGTTGTGTTTCCAATGCAAGATGGCGCACAATTGGTTAGGCACTATTCTCCTCTTGTCACTGCCTTTTTTAATATCTGGCATGTTCAAAATCAGTGCAAAGCCGTTAGTACAGAAACCTAAAGCTAAAATGCAATTTTGGAAACACTTGTGTAATGTCATGCACTGAAACAAATTTGAAAAGCAGGAAAAGAGACCGTGTGCACTCTACAGTATATCTCTTTATCCAAGTCCCGTTAGTGGGAGACATCCAGATCAACCAAGGCCCAAACACCGACTCTGTTACAAACATTCGCCAGCATACCCGGTCCTGTAGATTCATCCTCAACCACATTAGGAAAATTAGATCTATCCTAAAACTTGGATATACTTTTCAGCATTAACGGTGTCTTTCCAGATGTGTAAGCTGCCCATGCCACACGCACTCATGCCCCCAACCCATCAGAGATGCAGGCTTCTGAACTGAGATCAGAACAACTTGGGTTGTCCTTGTACTCTTTAGTCCGAGGACATGGCGTCCCAGTTTTCCAAAAAGAACTTCAAATTTTGATTTGTCAGACCACAGAACAGTTTTCCACTTTGTCACAGTCTATTTTAAATGAGCCTTGGCTCCAGAGAAGACGCCTGTGCTTCTGGATTATGTTTAGATATGGCTTCTTTTTTGACATATAGAGTTTTATCCGGAACAGTGAATGGCATGGTAAATTGGGTTTACAATGTTTTCTGGAACTATTCCTGAGCCCATGTTGTGATTTCCATTACAGTACATTCCTGTTTGTGATGCAGGGCACAAAGATTATGGGCATCCAGTTTGGTTTTCTGGCCTTTGCCCTTACGCACAGAAATTGTATCAGATAATATTATGAGCTGTAGATGATGATGACTTCAAACTATTTGCAATTGTTCTCTGAGAAACTCCTTTTTGATATTGCTTCACAATTTTTTGCCGCAGCATTGGGAAAATTGGTGATCCTCTGCTCATCTTGACTTCTGAGAGACACTGTCATTCTGAGAGGCTCTTTTAATACCCAAGCATGTTGCCAATTGACCCCAGCTGTTCCTTATATGTACATTTAGCTTGTCCAGTCTTTTATTGCTGCCTGTCCCAACTTTTTTGGGATGTGTAGCTCTCATAAAATCCAAAATGAGCCAATATTTGGCATGACATTTAAAAATGTCTCACTTTAAACATTTGATATGTTACATTTTATGCATAATAGAATAAAAAATAAGTTTATGAGATTAATTATTGCATTTCTTTTTTATTCACAATTTGTACAGTGTCCCAACTTTTTTGGAATCAGGTTTGTATAAATTACTTTTGGAGTTTTTGTTCCAATAATATTTCTGATGAAAGTGAATAAAAATAGTTGAGTCTCTTTTATAGTTAACCAGGCCATATTATTATACACAGTCCTTCCATTGGTTGTGTTTGGACATCCCATAATAATGAGGTGCTGTGTTGTGAGCGAGCTGCAGCTGTGGAAGTTCTTTTCTCTTGTATTTGACCAAACGACTGAAGCATAATCCAACTGAGAAAGTCCTAATGATTGAACAAGCTGTTTAATAGTGTCCATCCTCCAACCCAGACAGCTTCCACAGTTCCACCTGACAGCATCATGTCTTCTACTTGTTCACTCACTTTGTTTTCTGATATTAACTCTAATATAGGCTTCACTTTGAACAAATATGTTGAGCACTAACATACATTTAGTTTTTTCACTGTTAATGACTCATTTATTTCCTCTGATCCACTGTGAAACTAAAGCAACTCCTTCTTTAAGATGTTCTTGAGTTGAGCTGCTGTTTGTGCAGATGCATTCATCCCAGTGCACTGTAGTGTCACATTTAACACTACTGTGTTCAATCCATCTGTGACACAAGGTCAGAGGGAAACATGTTTGTCTGATGGAAACTCCAACATCATGAGGCTCATGAAGAGAGCCTTTGTTGAACAAATAAACAAAAACTGATGTGACTTTTGAAACAGAATTGTTGTTGTAGTTTAATCTGAGTTTAGTGTAAAATCCTGTAAAAGTGTGGTAAATGGACTGGAGCTCAGAGCTGCATGTGATCTGAGAGAACTTCTGCTGAAGTTCAGATTGATAAATGTCAGAGACACATGTTTGATAAATGAGGCTCAAAGAGTGCTTCAGGAGGAACAATGAGATGTAAAAGAAAAGCTTGTGTGGATCAGATTGATGTAATGTCTCTGTTTTCCTTCAGACTGGATCCTGCTGGAGCCCACTGCCTGAGTCCAGGTCCCAGGAAGTGTAAGTGTGACAGTCTCATTGATTCAGACCAGGGTTGTCATTCTTGTAGCCCACGGGCCTGATTGGGTTTAATCCGGCCCGCCAGATGATTTTGCAAAGTAGAAAATAAGGTGCAATTTTTCAATGAAAAAAAACTGCTGTTCTAAATGTGAACAATGGATGTCACAATAGCACAAGTACCAGTCTGTGGGTCATTTGCTACCGTTTTTTGCTTTTTTTAGTTTTATGCTGCTTGTATCATTTTATTTGATGTATTTAAAAAAATATTGTCTGACATTAAACCGGTCCATGGTGCATAAAAGTCCGGAGATACCTTGTTGTTCGTCAATTAGCCTACTAAACTAAAAGATGCCAGGTTTCAGGGTAAACTAAACGGTGAGTAACCCCACTTAAAATTCTGCTTGAGAAATTACTAAACCTGACTTTGTTCTGTAAAAATTAATGCCTTCTGTAGAGATTTAAAGAAAGTGAACAGTGTGTGATTTACTGTAATTATGTCACTTCAGTGCATAAATTTTGTTTGTTGAAATTGTTCATACATTGTGTTCTTAAAATTGCACCAAAGGTTTCTTCAGAATTTTCAGCTCATTTGAAGTGTTCTGTCGAGAGGATTATTTGTGATGTATACATTTTCAGAATGTGCCTGTACTATTTTGGACCAAACTAAAACAAAGGAAACAATATGAAGTTATTTTTTTATTATTATTATGCAATGATTTTACTGGTACTCACTTGGAAATAGATTTTTTCCTATGCGTCCTCTGAGATAAAATTAGTTTGACACCCCTGATTCAGAGCAAGACATCTCTGAACCACAGGCTTTGCTCTAAACTCACAGATAAAGACTGTCACAGAGATGTATGTATTTGCCTCAGAACAGATGAATATTTAGATCTGAGCCAGACAACAGCTCTTTAAATGGAATCAACTCTGTTTCCATGCATCTATTAATAATCAGTGTCATAATCAACACTGTTCTGAAGCTCATGGCTGTGTGAGCCATACTTTCGCTTTGTTTGAGAAGCTGTAAGGATGCTTATTGTCTGGTGGCTTTTGAGAGTCAGCCATAGGTCCTTAGTGTTAAATCTATCAGACACATAGAAAAGAGCCAGGACGATGCTGCTGCTTAGTTTGTGATTGCAAAAAACTCTGCAAAAACAGACTACTACCCTTAAGTTAATCAATTTACCTGACTCACGCAACACTTACGAAACAAACTGACGTGAGCTTTAAAATACATTAAAAGAGGCTTCGAGGCAAAGAAATTTGCCTTGATCATTTTTTTGTAATGGAGTTACTCGAGGAATTGTTTCAGCCCTATCCCCCTCCATCAGATTTAACAGCTGATGATTTTGCATCTTTCTTTGTAAAGAAAATGACCGCCATCAGCAGTCAGTTTTCTGCCACCACCTGACAAACTCATTCACATACGTGTGATTCGTGTTTTCTCCCTTCTTTTGCTACCACCTTCCCACTGGATCCCATCCCCACACATCTCCTTCAGGCCATCTCTCCATCTGTTGTGCTCTAACCCACATCATCCACTCATCTCTCTCCACTGGGTCATTCCCCACAGCTTTCAAAGAGGTCCGCATCACACCACGACTAAAGAAACCCACTCTCAACCCTACACTTTTAGAAAACTACAGACCGGTTTCCTTACTTCCCTTTACTGCCAAAGCTCTGGAGCGTGCTGTGTTTTACATTTACATTTATTTATTTAGCTGATGCTTTTAATCAAAGCAGCAGCTTACATTGTTCTACAGTAATTACCAGTGTTATAGCCACTGGAGGCAAGGTGGGTTAAGTGTCTTGCCCAAGGACACAACGACAGTATGAACTGTGGGGAGAGTGAGAAGGACGACCACCCAATAGCGTTGCAGTGGTTCAAGTCACTCAAGGTATACTGGAGAAACAAGGTCTCTGAGTCCCAACATCTCAATACAGGGGTGCCTCAGGGCTCAGTGCTTGGAATGCTACTCTTTTCCATTTACATGACCTCCCTTGGCTCTGTCATTCAGAAACATGGCTTTTCCTATCACTGCTATGCAGATGACACTCAACTCCACTTGTCATTTCAACCTGATGATCCGACGGTCTCTGCTCGTGTCTCGGCCTGAGTGACATCTCACTTTGGATGAAGGACCATCACCTGCAGCTGAACCTTGGAAAAACAGAACTGCTTGTGATTCCGGCCAAACCCAAAGACCCACCACAACCTCTCCATTCAACAAGGCTCATCAACCATTACACCGTCCAGCACTGCCAGAAATCTGGGAGTTGTAATTGATGATCAACTAAACTTCACAAGTCATGTTGCCTTATGCTTTTAGTTCCTTGTGTTGTTACAGTTGTTTCCATATTTTTCCTTACTTGTAAGTTGCATTGGATAAAAGCATCTGCTAAATGACTAAATGTAAATGTAATCTTACTTTTCCATCAAACAGAATCTTGTACATTTGTGTTAATCTCATGTGTTCAGAGAGGACAGAGAACTAACTGCAGCTGTATTGTGTCTTCTCTTCATCAGATTTCTGTGAACTCACACTGGATCCAAACACAGCTCACAGACTCCTCAAACTTTCTGACAACAACAAGAAGGTGACACGAGTGGAAGAGGACCAGCCATATCCAGATCATCAGGACAGATTTGAGAATTGGGAACAGCTGCTGTGTTTGACTGGTCTGACTGGTCGCTGTTACTGGGAGGTCCAGTGGAGCGGAAGTGTTTCTGTATCAGTGTCTTACAGAGGAATCAGAAGGAAAGGATGCAGTGATGACTGTCTGTTTGGAAACAACGATCAGTCCTGGAGTCTGTCCTGCTCTAAAGGTGGTTACTATGTTTATCATAATAACAAACGAAACCCCCTCCATCACTCCTCCTCGTCCTCTTCTGGGACAGTAGCAGTGTATGTGGACTGTCCTGCTGGCTCTCTGTCCTTCTACACAGTCTCCTCTGACCAACTGACCCACCTCCACACCTTAGACACCACATTCACTCAGACTCTGTTTCCTGGATTTATGCTCTGGTCTGTTGACTCCTCAGTGTCGTTGTTAACTCTGTGGGACTGAGAGTGTCCTCTTGTAGAGAAACATCCTCACTGCTGATCAGATAGTCCAGTCTACCTGACCTCACACACTCACACATGTTAGAAAAGATGATAAAAGACTCCAAACACACTTAAATGATCAGAGATGGACTTTGTATTTTGAGTTTGAGCTGGTCTGATTGGATAAAACAGAGGAACAGTTCTTTTCCAGTTTCTTTGACAGAGACAGATCCCACAGAAACAAACTGATGACATCAATCTCATGTTGGTCTCATTGTGTTTGTAGAGAAGGATCAATCACAGCATTTGTCTCCACAAGTGCTTCTGTACACTTCATTAATATAAAGGTGGATTTGAAATATGACACAGATAAATGTGATTTGGGTTGAAATCCTGTGAGAAATGACAATAAAGTGAAATGAGAAAACACTCCACAGTAACAACCTCATTCCTGCTGCTGTTCATGTGGAACCTGTTATTATTGGATTTATGGACATGTGTGACGTCTTACAAAACCACTATATTGTCCCCAAAATGTAGAAAAGCACTTCAGCTGAACTCATCACCTTCCCACAATGCACCACGAGTCTTTGTAAAATAAGTCCAATACGAGAGGAAGTGCTTAGAGACGGAGGTTTTCAGTTTAAATCCAAGAGTATGTTTGTTCTATCAATGGAAATATTCTATTGTGATATTGTTTGTCTCATAAATGACACAGTTGAGTTTTCAGTTGGTGTTGCTGAGGTTTTAACTCAGTTGTCGTCACCATTTACTGAGACTATATTAAGTTGAGCTGTAAATAAATGTGTCAAATATGATCTGAGCTTTTCTAAATCACTTAAACACAACACACTGCATTCATCAGAAAAGACATATGTTTATGTCACTAATTCAACTGTTCACAACTGCTTAGAACAAACACAACTTAAAGAAAACATTTCCATTAAAAGTGTGATTTTATTTGGATTGAAAAAGGGGGCGGGGCTTTTGAAGCTGCAGCTCGGCCACTTGAAACCTGTTCCAAAAGACGCTCATGTGGAGTTGGACTCTAGCCTTGACTTCAGACCTGACTCTGGAGCTGCCTCTGAAGGAAGGATCCTGAGGCTGTTGCACCAAGAGAGTTGAACAAACTCAGAGTTGAGTAAGTTTGGATCAAACCAAACAAATCCAAACCTGGTGCAGTGAGCAGAAGATAAGTGCAACTTCAAGGACCAAGGAAGACACAAATCCACAAGGACACTGTTCAAAGACTTAAAAAGAATTAAAAATGAGAAATAAAATACTTAAGAATGTTAAAGTGAACAGTTTTAAAAGTGTAAAAGAACAAAATGTGTTTAGTTCAACGAGAACCAAGAGTTTAAATCTGAACAGGTCTAGAAACAGGAAGTTAAAATATAGATCACATTCTGTGTTTGAGCAGAGAACAGGAAGTCATGACCAAATCTGGAGGCACACAGACCCAGGGTCACACAGAGGTCACAGAGGTCACAGAGGTCACTCTGATAAAAGGCTTTAATGGCTTTGAGGTCATGGCTATATCCTGTCCAAAGACAACCCAGTCTCAAAAAAACATCCATAATGAACTCTTTTACATTCTCACATTACGTTGACTCTGATATGTTGGTCTGTAATCCTGTAATACATAATCCTGTAATACATCCAGAGAATACTACTGGATGGAACATCTCTTCATTAAAGAAGTGCACTGTGCACAAACGGTCTGTTTTAGAATCGACACTGGAGGCCAGTGTTGAGCTCAGATGGAAACAGGGTTCTGCTGCAATGGACAAAAGTGGAATATCCAAAGAGCACACATTACCTATGTTCTGTCAAACTCTAGATTTGTCTTTCTTATTAATGATGACATTCACTAAGATTTCTCAAAGGGCTGTCATTTTGAAGCAGACGGAGATAGTTTTGGTTTTAATTCAAGACAGAAACATTGTGACGTGACACCACTCCCTCTTGTGACATGTTCAAAGGGAACTCTTTTTAGAGCCTAACCCTGCTTTAAACTTCTCCAAAACTTTATCCCTGACCTGTCCGCTGTGTTCTTTGGACTTCATGATGCTGTCTGTTTCCAATCTTGTCTTAAAGCTCTGAGGCCGTCACAGAACAGCTGTATTTGGACTAAGTTTAGATTCTATTGATCATCATTAGTCCTTTAGGTCAACATTGGATCATTCAGAGATCCTCACTGAACTTCTGGAGAGAGTCTGCTGCACTGAAAGTAAAGGGGCTGAATCATGTTGCACGACCAATTTTTCAGTTTTTAATTGTTAAAAAGGTTTGAAATATCCAATAAATTTTGTTCCACTTCATGATTGTGTCCCACTTGTTGATTCTTCACAAACAATACAGTTTCATTTGTTTATGTTTAAAGCTCGAAATAAATATAATAACATCTTCCACAGAAGGAAACACATTCTCATCAAAACACAATCTCACAAAGTCCATTTAGAGCAGGCCTGAGATCAAATGTAACATTAACTGAACTGGAGCAACTATTCGTCAAAACAGAACAAGAACAGAACAAAACATAAGTGTTGTTTTTACACTGCTCTGTTGACAGCTCAACTCAGACGGCTTCATGTGTCAGACCAACGCAGCAGAACAAGCACAAACATTAGATTTGACACAAACACATGCTTTACTTTGTGGATTTAAGTCATTGTCTGACACTAATTTGACATGATCAGCAAAAATCACAAAGAAAATCACACACTGCAATGTACAGACTTTTATACACAATGGATTAGCTTCAAGAGCAAGAGTTAGACTCAAGTTATAGACCTGAGTCCAAACAAATACTAAAGCACAAAAGACATTAGAAACTAAAGATAAACACATAGATTTAATAATATCTGTGGAGTAAATATGAATGTATAATATTTAAGTGTGTGTGTGTGAGACAGGTACAAAGGCCCAAAAACAGATCTTCTCAAAATCCTTTGAAAGCTTCTTAGACATGAGGTAGAAACATGTGTAACTCATGGACACAGTGCCCTCTGCTGGACACAAACCTCCAATCTAACTTTGATCGAAAAGAGAAAGGTCAAGTCAAATGCAGTGTTGTTGTGTTGGACCTGATGGTTCTAGTTTAAAGTGACTGGACTGTAGCTGCTGCTGAATGTGGCCTCACACTGGAGTAAACACAGCTCTGTTCCTGTTCACATGTCCTTCTCTCGGAGTTGGACTCAAAAAAGAAGTCACCTGTGAATGGATCAAATGAATGATGTTTTTGAGCTGCAGCATCTGTAAAAGAAACATTTCATTTCATTCACAGTCTACAGTGTTTTTACTGCTTTAGTGGAAAAGAAAAAGAAGCCATAGTGACACTTTCATTGTGAACAGACATTGTGTGAACTCTGGTCCTTTTTCTGGATTTGGACATTTGGTTTTCTTCAAAATAAAACTCCTTCTTCCTGCCTTAGAGGAAGTGGTCAAGTGTTTGATCATTCTTGTATTTGTCAGAAACTGTGTGTAATGCTGTCGTCTTGGCCTGGTCACTCTTGGAAAAGAGAGTTTTGATCTCAAAGAGGATCTCAGCAGGTTAAAGAAAGATCGAATAAATAAAGGACAGCTCTATTTGAGACACTGACACCAGCTGAGTTTTCTTTCATTGTTTCCCTCTGAGAGTCCGAGGCTGACTTTAGTCTGAACCATTCAGAAGTTCCTTTAAAGCCTGGACTTCTCAGAGTCACACTGCTCTGTTCTGGGATGTGTCACTGGAGCTTTTCAGATGGACTCTGAAAATACAACAGAATAAGAAATGAAGAAAATGCTTACAGTTACTGAGTTCAATGTAGGACATGGTGAAAGTACTTTTATTGTTTCTTTGTCTTTTGCTGTTGATGAATGTTTGTTTAATGGTGACTTTTGTCCTTGTTTTCCATATTTGAACTGTGGAGACTGCGACGATGAGTTGAATGAGTTTGAACTGTTTGGTGTGAACCTTTCCTCCATGAGTCCAAACAGAACAGAGCAGAAGTTTACATTAAAAGTCAGTCCAATCCCTTTAGTTTGGTGCACATTTCTTTTGAGTGAGAGCAGTCTAAAAACAAATGTGTGTGGCTCTGGTGCCTGGTGCTTACAGAACAAGTCCATGAAACAGTGGCTCTGAGCGGGAGTCTGGTCACTGATATAAGCCTCTTATATCTCCAAGACTTTCATCAGAGTCTTTACAATCCAGGAGCTTTATCAGAGCTGCACATTCATCCTGATTTAAAGATTTATACAAGACAAAACCACAAGAACAATCTCATTAAGTTTGTTAAAAAGCATTTTTGACATATTTATGAGTAACAAACACACGCAAACAACACTTTAAACTCTGGTCCTGACTCGTCCCACTCTCTTCCTCCAACACTTTCTGTCTCTCGCCCAACGTGCATTTCTTATAAAGTCTAAAGATGTGTTTTTATAAAGGCTAGCATTCATTTTAGCTTTAAATCTATGTTCCCTAATCCTCCAGGTTTTTACTTTTAAATAAGACACAAAGACAACATTGTGTTTCCACTTTTAACCTGGAAACACCATTTTAAGTGACTACATCCTGAAGCTGACTGAGAGAGGCCCAAGGGTTTGCAGCTCTGTCGACAAAGACTGATGACTTTGAGGAATCTAAAATATTAAAATCTTTTCAGTTCTTTCACACTTTTTTCTTTGTGTTTGAAATCTACAAACCCGATTCCCAAAGATTTTGGACACTGTACAAATTGTGAATAAAGAGAATAAAAACTATAAAACCAATGTAAAGTTTGTCGGTTTAATTCCACTCTGAAAAAGGCATAAGTCCAGCGCTGTTCGACGACCCGCAGCTAACATGAGGTCATCCCACGTGTTGTGCATCTGCTCAACTCAATACACTAAAAGTCATCACCTTTGGCCACACCTCACACAGGAGGGGGCACTTCCTGCCCCAGTACCAGGACTTTTCACTAAGTGTCCAGCCAGGGGTGACCAACTGGTTCTAACTGGTTTCAACAGATGAGGTATTTAGTGTCCTGATCTAGTGCAGTGTAGCACGCAAAGTGTGTAAATAACTTACAGAAAAGTTATAAGAGTGCTTCTTATTATAAAACACTAACAGGTAACAATAAGAGACAGAAAAGTTTCATGTACATATAAAGAACAGCTGGAGGACACATTAGGGACTTATTAGGTCAATTGGGAACATGCTTGGGAATAAAAAGAGCCTCTCAGAGTGTCAGTGTCTCTCAGAAGTCAAGATTGGCAAAAGATCACCAATGCTGTGGCAAAATATAGTGGAGCAATATTAGAGTTTGCAGCTATCTTCATCTACAGTGCATAATATTCCAAAGATTCAGAGAATCTGGAACAATCTGTGCGTCAGGATCAAGGCCGGAAAACCAGACTGGATGTCCGACCATTTTAGTCGTTTAAGGGAGCGGGGGATTATGGTATAACACACTAAACAGAACCAATGTCCAGACTGAGAAGTACGTTTGGTGGGTTTCTGTTTATTCAATAGAAAAACACAATGTGATGAATGAATATAGTCCAGTGGTCTATGGCAGCAGGATGGATGGATGAATGGATGGATAGATGGATGAATGGATGGATGGATGGATGGACAGATGGATGGATGGATAGATGGATGAATGGATAGATGAATGGATGGATGAATAGATGAATGGATGGATGGATGGTTGGATAGATGGATGGATGAATAGATGAATGGATGGATAGATGGATGGATGGATGAATGGATAGATGGATGGATGGATAGATGGATGGATGGATGAATGGATGAATGGATGGATAGATGGATGAATAGATGGATGGATGGACTGATGGATGGATGAATGGATAGATGGACGGATGGATGGATATATGGATGGATGGATAGATGGATGGATGAATGGATGGATGGATAGATGGATGGATGGATGGATGAAAAGATGGATGGATGGATGGATAGATGGATGGATAGATGGATGGACGGATGGATGGATAGATGGATAAATGAATAGATGAATGGATGGATGGATGGTGCATATATCCTGGAGTTAATCCCTGTGTGTGTGGATATTACCTGGGGGAGGAGTGCTGTTATATCAGTGACTGTAGCACTTGGACAGATGCATGTAACAAATCTACTGTTTGTCTCTGACAGCAGCGTCTCCAAGCACCGTTCAAAGAATTTTGGCAAAAGAGTTTGTAGTAGTAGTTTTTACTCCAGACATGTTTAAATAGATTCCAAGGCTCCAGTCGCTCAGCAGGTCCAACGTGTTGTTGAAAAAGTTAAATGGTCCTGAAACAATACAGCCCACTGGGAACTCTGAAGGCTGTTAAATCTTTACATGTTTCAGTCAATGGTACCTGCCAATAGCCTTTGCATAAATCAATTTTGAGAAATTTAGCATTACCCAAACGCTCAATCAACTCCTCTACTCTAGGCATTGGATAAGCATCAAAACCAGATACTGCATTCAACTTAGAAAAAATGGATACAAAATCTCTGCCTTGGGTCATTCTTCTTTGGAACTAAAACAACAGGACTGCACCACTCACTTTTTGATGGCTCGATGACTCCCATAGCCAGCATGTCCTCAACCTCCTGCTTCACAGCAGGCAACAGCTTAGCAGGAATCCTGGAGGTTACATCTCTGATGGGTTGCTGGTTAGGGTCCCGCAGCCGGATGTCATGTTGAATGAGATCAGTGCAGCCGGGTTTAGAGCTGAACAGAGCTGGATCCATTATGTGTTGTAACGCCTCCAGGCGGTCTGAAGAGAGATGACCGAGGTCCGGGAATGATAGCTCCTCCTTAGATGAGGTGAAATACAGTTCCTGGCATTCCTCCACTTTAACCACAGCCCGAGCCCATAGCTGCACTGAAGACGTTCCATTCCTTCAGAAGGTTGATATGAAAGATCTGATGTTTTTTCCGCTTGTCTGGCATGTAGAGTTCATAAGTAACTGGGCCCATTTTCCTGGTAATTTCAAAAGGACCCTGCCACTTGGTCAACAGTGCAGTGTCAGAGGTGGGCAGCAAGAGCAAAACTTTTTGTCCCTTTGGAAAGAGCGTCTGCGTGCTGCCTTGTCGTAGTTCAACTTTTGTTTGTGCTGGACCTGACCAAAGTGACTATTTGCCAACTGCTGAAACTGTTCTAATTTGTCTCTCATTTTAAAACATAGGACAAAACACTGCATGGTCCTTCAGGGTTAGGAGCCTCCCAAGCTTCCTTAAGCATATCCAGAGGACCACGTACCCCATGACCATAGAGTAGCTGGAAAGGAAAAACCCAGAGGCCTGTGGCACCTTTTATACATAAATAGCAAAAAGGGAGCCATTGGTCCCAGTCAGCCCCGAGTCCTCAACAAACTTTTTAACATTGACTTTAGTGTCTTATAAAGCGCTCCACAAGTCTGTCCGTTTGTGGGTGATAGGGAGTAGTTTTGATCCCTTTAATCCCCAATAGTTTGTACACCTCTCTGAGCAGTGTAGAGGTAAAGTTTGTCTCCTGGTCTGTTATTATTTCCCTGGGAATGCCCACTCTGGAGAACAGGCAATTAACAATCTGACAAGGCTTAATTTTCCGGAGAAGAAAAGCTTCAGGATATTTAGTGGCATAGTCACAAATCACTAGAATATATTTGTGACCCGCACTGCTTTTCTCAAGTGCCCCACAATATCCATCGCAATGCGAGAAAAAGGAGTGTCTATAATTGGCATTGAAATAAGAGGCACCTGATCAGACCTCTTACTAGGAGCAGTTAATTGGCACTGAGAACAGGATTTACAATACTGGACTGTGTCAGAAAATTGTAATGGCCAGAAAAAAACAGGGTGCCATTCTAGAAAATGTCTTAAAATGGTCCAAATGTCCTGCCCAGGGAACCGAATGAGCCAGATTTAACACTGTTGTTCTTAAGCCCTTTGGAACTACCAACTGATCCCCCACTTTGCTGCATCTGTACAGCTGTTGATCTTAAACACTTCTCTCACTCTGTCTGTGACCTGCGCGTCACTGGGAACACATTTAGCAAATAAGAGAGCCAACGAGGGGTCCTCACACTGCAGTTTAGCCTGACCACTGGGGATTAATGTTAACTCTTCAGAGATTGGAGCTGGAACGGACTCAACCATTTTTGTACCCTTCATTTTTGGTTTATCTTCTGACCTTTACTCTTTTTTGAACCCTTCCTCCCACTCTCACTTTCTGGCACATCACAATTTACAAAAGGCAAATCCCATTCATACTCAGACTCAGCCCCCGCCCTCTGCTTGTAGCTGGACCTGGTGAAAATGGTCATACTCTCCAAAGGCATACTCTTGCCTTTCTCACTGCCCTGAGCGATTAGCTCTCGTAGATTAGTCCCACCACAATATCACCTGATACATCACTCCCACGGACTAAATATTGCTGACCCTCATCTTGACTGTTCACATTAGCAACAGGATAGTCCACATTGTCCCCATGAACACACCACACTTTCACCTTCACTGAAAAGTGACATCTCTGGGCAGACAGTCTTCTCTAATGAGGGCTACTCCCGAGTCTAAAAGGGCAAAGGGATGTGGTTTGTTATCGATGATAACACACACAGTTCTTCCTTCATCAATAATTGGTGGTGCCCCTTCTTCTAAGACACCTTGAGGTTGTGGGGCCAAACACAGGTAGGTCTTGCTGACCTGCTGCTCTGGGCACTCTGCTCTAATGTGACCAGTCCGACCACATGAGCCACATATTACAGGGCCTTTGTGCTTTAACTCTCTGAACCTAAGGCCAGTGTCATTTGTGAACGGAGGTCTAGGGACTTTATTATTGTACCCACTCCCACCCCCAGGTTTACTCACTGAAGGAGGAGTTGAAATAGACTTAAAGGAGACAGAGCCTTTAAAAGGGCGCCATGCTGACAAAAAAGCCTCTGCCAACTCTGCAGCTTCTCCTGATGTTGATGGGTTGCGCTCCTTAATCCAGGTGCGTAGGCCTGTGTCCAACACTCTCAAAAATTGCTCCAGTACAATAGCATCCCCAATCTGCTCTCTTGTTTTCTCCCTCGGCATCATCCACTTGTCATATAGATCCCTCAGGTGAGACTGCAGCTCCCTGGGCGTGTCATCCTCCTTCACGCCTGTGGACCGGAACCACATCCTGTAGGTCTCTGCACTTATTTCAAACTTCTCCAGCACTGCCTTCTTTACTTTGTCATAATCTATTGTTTCATTCATGTCCATAAGCACTTATGCAGCTCATGCCTTGCTATTGAAGAGTGGGGCCAGACTGGCGCTACGAGCTGGCGACAGAGAGCCCTCTGCAGGACCTGCTACTGCACCTATCACAGACTGATGGTCCGAACGCTCGGCTTTCACCTCCTGTGAAGCTGATTCACCTGTAATGTAATCAAATACACTTTAAAATTGACATTATGAATAAAAAAAAAGGTCAAACTACCAGACACTACTAAGCCCAAACATGTGTATTGAACATTTTATATAAACTATCCAAAAGAAAACCGTTCTAAGCAAACCACACTTAAAATATATACCAAAAAAAGATTAAAGCTAGTTATTTTGACTTTATAAATTCTACATTCTGCCTTTATGTTTTATTAAAATGCATCCAAATGCTACATGGTTTAAAGTCTTTCACTTTGGTGCAATAATCTACTGCTGCTACAAGATTCTGTAGCCATCTTTAAAAAACACCTGAAAACACACTCTTCCATCAACACCTGACTGACAAACACTGACAAACACTGACTTCTACTTCCTGTCGATCGATTCCTTCTCTTTAAAAAAATAATCTTTCCTTTCTTTAGCTGTGTAAACTGTGCTGGGTTGTAACTGACTAGTTTTAGTGCACTTATGCTTTTTCTGTTTTCTGTTGTTTCTGTTGTGTTGTTAAATAAAAAAGAACATCTATTAATGTTATTTCAGACATTTATTTTTAAATGTCAAATTAACAAAGTGAAGTGTTGGACATATTTATTGTAGACGACAGGAACTGTAAACTCAAAAATCTCTTTACATTTAAACCTGAAGTTATTATACATCTGTAAAGAACAAGAACTTGACATTCCACTTCCTGTTTCCACATTTCATCAGCTCTTATCCTCAGCTGCGACTGTGACCTGACAACTTTTATTTGTTAAATGTGTGACTTAAACAATTGGGTACAATAAAATGTAATTATAAAAGATTATATAAGGCTTAAGAATCTTGTAAATAAACACATGCATTGTGTTGGTGTGATAGAAAACAAAGCAAGCAGTGCCTAAAACCAAACTAAATCAGTAGAAAACAAGATTTTTTTCATATATGTGCATGGTACTAGGCTAGTTCTATGAATACAGGGTGAGTGGAAGTGACTAGGTCACATGACTGTGCTCAGAGGTTTACCGACCGTAGCAGAAATTACACATGCACAGACTTTCTGCGCATGTGTTCCCAAAAAACTACTGAACAAATCCATGACTTTGTAAATAGAAAATTAATATAAAATTCAAAAAAGACAAAAGTGGAAAAAAGAGGAGTGCCTGGTGCCACTAGATTAGATCCATTATTTTAAAGAGGTTTGGAGAAAATCCATTTGTTTCTCTTGAAGCTATTGAATCCACTTGTGCTGTAATGTCCGCTGTTATCCACACACACTTATGACTTAATGTCTTTAGCTGTATCTCCCATTAGCACCATGCTAATCCAAACTAGACAAAGACATCACTTTGCACTACATCTAATCATTGTTCAGTCCTGTACACTTATTTGCATATACACATAAACCTATTCACATCTATGACTGACACTTCAGCTCATTACACGTCCATCCAAGACCCTGGAGCTGAGAGGCGGACATAATGTACACCTATAAAAACTTCAGGATGCAGAGTCTCATTGTGGTCCACACCTCCCCATTTCCACCTCAGTGTGTTGCTTTAGGTGTTGAGAAGCAGTCCGTTTAGAGTAAAATATCTCTCCACACAGCTCACATGGCACCAACTCTCGAGTGTGTTCAAGGTAATGTGTCCTAAAAGAACTTGAATATCTAAATGTCTTTCCACAACGGTCACAGCTGTAAGGCTTCTCTCCAGTGTGGATGAGCTGGTGTCGTTCTAAATGACCTGCCCGTGAAAATGTCTTCCCACACAGGTCACAGCTGTAAGGCTTCTCTCCAGTGTGGATGCGCTGGTGTTCTTTTAAATGACCTGTCTGTGAAAATGTCTTCCCACACTGGTCACAGCTGTAAGGCTTCTCTCCAGTGTGGATGCGCTGGTGTTTTTAAAGTACTTGCTATTGAAAATGTCATCCCACACAGGTCACAGCTGTAAGGCTTCTCTCAGTGTGGATGAGCTGGTGTTGTTTTAAATTACCTGCCCGTGAAAATGTATTCCCACACAGGTCACAGCTGTAAGGCTTCTCTCCAGTGTGGATGCGCTGGTGTCGTTTTAATATACATGCCTGTAAAAATGTCTTCACACACAGGTCACAGCTGTAAGGCTTCTCTCCAGTGTGGATGAGCTGGTGTCGTTTTAAATTACCTGCCTGTGAAAATGTCTTCCCACACTGGTCACATCTGTAGGGCTTCTCTCCAGTGTGGATGAGCTGATGTTGTTTAAAATGACCTGCATCTGAAAATGTCTTCCCACACTGGTCACAGCTGTAAGGCTTCTCTCCAGTGTGGATGCGCTGGTGTCTTTTGAGACTCTGCACAGTGGTAAACTTGTTCCCACACTGGTCGCACGTGTGCATTATAGAAGCAGTTGCTGTAGTCAGCTTCTTTATTTAATGAGAGTTTGCTTCTGACCAAGGATCCCTTGTTTCTCTGTAAGAGACAGAAATGTAAGTGAGAAAAAGATCACCTTAACACAAGTTCTCAACATCTCACTAACTTGGTTCAACTGGTTGAACTCAGCAGAAAAATAAATAAATAAATAAATAAAGGCTCTTGGGATAAGAGAAGAAACATCTTCACCTTAAAAACCTCCTCCAGATTCCTTTGTTTTAACTTTGCAGAACCTTCACAGACATGTTATAAAAAAATAAAAAAAGGAAAAAAAGGCAGTGTGGAACAAATCTAGACTGAACAGAACCCTGAAGAAAATGATTATAAAAGTAAATACAGAAATTTACACAGAGCTTTGTTGAGTTTATGAACAGTTTTCCTTTTAAATGATTTTGGAGAAAAACAATGTAAACAGAGGCTGCCCTGTTACAAGGTTAACCCTAGAGGGGCCTGACCCAAGAGTTTTTAATGGAAGTTATTTCTAAAGGAATTTATTTGAAGTAATTGAACAATATTCTGAGAATATTCTAATTAGAGTGTGAGTTTAAAGTCTTTGGCTGAAAAGTTGTGACAATATCTCATGAGAAACTAGCTCCGATATATTTTAAATTTTATTTATGTTTGCATCAACTGAATAAAATCGTATTATGATTGTGGATTATACCACTAACAGTTACAGGTAAAGACCTACAACTGTGGTAACTTAAACTAAATGGAAACTAAAAGTAAAACTGAACTGAACAAAACTTGTGGTTTAAATATAACAGACACAACAGTGATGCTATTTGAAAAACATAAAGAAGACAAATAATTAGAGATGATAATTGCTTAAATAACATTTAAAAATGATTAATGGCACTGGCCTTTCATTTTATGATTTTATGTTTATTTTTATTTATTTATGTTTTGAGCCATGGTTTTTTCAAGGCTCAAAAAAGAGTGGGACAAGAAGATTTAAACTAATTTTATTAAAGTAAAGAGGTACTACAACAACTAGGGGTGTGACGATAACCGCATCACCGCAATAATGAGATGCCTCCTGCAGTGTGAGGTCATCATCGCAAATGATTATTATTATTACTTTATTTTTTTATTTATTTTTTATCTGAAAGTTACTGGACTGCATATGGTGTGTGATCTGAACTATAAACACATTCATCTTTGATAATTTACTTTTTCCGCAAATCCTTTGTTCAAGGGCTTCTGGGACAGTCCATTAAACATATGGGGAATTTTTGTGTGCGTGTCTGATATTTAATTAAGCCATGTTTCAGGCTACTTGTAATGTTTACAGATAATGTTAAATTAAATACACACAAACACGGGCATAAAAGACAATAGCCTAACCTAAACAGTTGGAGTTAGTTAGATCACTTCATATGTTATCATATGTTATATCCTACTTTTCTCTGACCTGTTGAGTAAAGTCAGAAACATTAGGACACGTGGACAAAGTCCGGCGGACAGTTTCAGACAAACCCTGTCCGTTTTACAAAAGTGTCGGACTGTTTTCGTAGAGGCTAAAACAATGGCGGACATTTGAAAAGTGGCCAAGCGCCTCGTGGTTGTGGCTTGAGCCTGTCGCCAGTTTATGAGCTCGCTGCTGTTTTTCAAAGCAGCTCAAACTCTGCAGATGTAGTCCTTTTGAACATGGATTACTCCAGAGGCGTGTAACGCTAGTGAAGACGGGATTAGCTCCGACACTTTCTTCGTTGACTACATTTACACTTTTCTGCAGCAAAGCCTCTAAAACACGAGCCTTTTAAAATGTGCTCACACTCACAAACAGACAAAGACACGGACAAACCTGGATTGTTGCAGGCGTCGTCCCAGACGAGACTGAGACTCTGCAGCGGGAGGCGGACAAAGACGTCTGCTGTGAGCGCAGTGTCCTACAGAGACTGTAGACGATCCGGTTTGGAGTCAGAATCACGACAATAGTTGACACGAGCAAATATTCTGACCACGAGACAATGATTTCAATTCCCTTGAGCAGATATGAACTCTCCACGCGCACATTATCGGTTCTAGAAAGACTTTTGGCGGATTGGGGGCGGGAACTACCGGTGGCACTGAGCCTCCTGTGATTGGTTATTTTTCCAGTAATCCCGCCCCCTGATCCCTCGAGCCTCTTGCACTATTTTGATTTACGGCAATCCACTTTGCTGCAGATCGTCGGAGATGAAACATTTCTGGAGTGTGCTGAGGTAATTAATTATTAAAATATTTAAAAACCTTTGTTTAGAGCCACAGTAGATCCATATATATATGTTTGTATGTTTGCAGAAAACATGCTGCACATGTAGCAAGTCCGTTTAATAAGTTAGCTTTAGCTTAGCTTCGGCTGGTTTTCCATATATTTTGGTCTTGATTATTTCTCTTTTATCTTATCTGTTCTTGGTATAAAATAGAAAACGGTCTGTTTTTTACTTCCAGATGCAGATTGTGTGAATGGTATTTGGTTAGTAGTGAACAAAATGAACTGAAATGAAGATAATACACAGCACAGATCAAATTGTTTACACAAATTTACTGTTATGAATCTGTAATGTATTTCATCGCTTTTGAGCTTGGTCTAAGGGGGGCTAAAGTGTATTCTACTTTATTGAATGCCTTGTAAATGTCAAGCAACATAATATAGATATTTTAGGTCATTAGGTGAGAATAATTAGTCGCCTCACTTTAATCTTTTTAACCAGGACTGTTAATAGAACACAGCACCTTCAGATGGTCTTAAGCACTGTGGACACTGTAGTTGGACAGATGGGTCCTAGGGTCAACATTGACAAAGAAAGGCTGATGGAGTTATTGGACATGAATTTATCTGCAGATTGTATTTCAGAGTTCCTCGGTGTTTCAGTCAGAAGTGTTCACAGACGGATGAGTGAGTTTGGGCTCTCTGCTCGACAGAGGTACAGTGCTGTTACTGATGAGGAGCTCGATGATGCAGTCCAACGGATAAAGAATGAAATGCCTACAGCCGGGTCTCGGTTTGTCAAAGGAAGACTTGTGTCCATGGCGTCCGTGTACAGTGGAGAAGAGTGACTGCATCAATGCATCGAGTGGACTCTCTTGGGGTTTTCTCTCCACTGACACGTTTGGGCTGTGTTGTGTGAAGAAAGTACTCAGTCAGAGGCCCTCTGTCACTGTGGCATGTGGACACACATCACAAACTCATCAGGTCCACACTAAACCTGTTTATGATACTAATTATTTGTGTGTGTTTTAGATTTTATTTTATTATCTTCCCGACAGGTACAATATAGTTATTTTTGGGGCAGTGGATGGGTACTCAAGGAAGGTAAACTTAAAAATATCTTGCCCTCCATAAAAGAGTGCTGGATAGTCTTGGAGCATTCAGCTCATGTCTGTAATGTGATCTCAGGACAGTGGACATATTGTCATACAGGTGACGTGTTTGGAAGGAGCAAACAACAATCGTGCTTCAACTGCATTTGCTGCCTTCAGAAAAGCCACTGAGCAACATGGTATACCCTCAAGGTAAGTCTCAAACCTTTCTTTAAAGAGTCAACATGTGTGTACAGGCCTTTGTAGAAGGTTGTAAAGACCAGCCTCTGAGAACAGAAGCAAATAAAACTCCAAACCAGATGTGGTTCTTAGGAATGATGTCAAATCCAACAAAGCAGCCAGAGAACCTTCAGGTAAAACAAGTACATGTTTATGCTCTAAATATTGAGACCAGAGCAGTTCTAGTGTCCTCTGTTTTTAATTGTCAGGATATTCATGAGCCAGACATCGACTGGAGGTTACTGTTGAATACAGACGATGGAGGAATAATTGTGGTCCTGGAATTTGATCTTCCCCTGACTGAAGAGCAGCATGCTGGACTAGAGCTATTGTTGGCTCCAAATTTAAGAGCCACAAACACCCGGGACCTTTACCTAATGTGTAGAGAATATGTAAATGAGGTCTTGTCTGGTTCCATTGGAATTAAACTATTACAAAAGTTTTATTTATTTTTATTAAAGCAAAGAAGAAAACATTTACAACTTGTCTTTTACAGATTCTTTTATCGACGTGTACAGCTGTCCATCCCAAACAGAGAAACTTGGATCATCTCCTGCATTTGTCTTTTGAACAGAACAGCCCAAACTCCAAATAATACAGTTAACTGTGAGGAAATGATTAGAAACAATGAGACGTTCATCTTTGAGGTTAATGTGATCTGAAAACTAGTTTAAATGAAAGAGAAACAGTAATCTTAATGTTTAACTCTATTGAATCTTTGTTGAGATTGTTAATGTTTCTAGTGACGACTAAAGTCAAACCCCTTGGACTGCCTGTGTGAGGTTCTCAGAATCAGTGGAAGTGTTTAAGTGCATTATGGGTAATGTAATGGCAGTAGAGCATCGACGGTTGGAAAACAGAGTGTGTTGTTCATATCGTGAGTCGCAGTCATGGTCAAAGTTGACTGTTATTTAGTCTCTTTTCGTTCCGTCTCTACCAATGGAACATGTGTCTGGCCTGAAATCCATCGAGAAAAGCATTGGATCAAGCTCTTCCTCCTTCCTCATCTTCGGTCCCTGTAAAAAGAATCAACTTTCAACTACAGTGCTGGCAAAAGAATGATGCCACATCTTTACGGTTTCTGCATTTGACACGATTAATACGTCAAAGAAAAGGAGCAGAAGACAAAGATACAAACCTTGGTCTTCCAGCTTCTGCAAGAAGTCCTGCAGAAAGTTTATTATTTAGTATTCCTTCTGCCGTCTCATTGAGCCCTCCTCGCTGAAGTGAGGACAGAGAGCTTGAAAAATAAAGTCTGAATCCACCTTAAATCAGGGATTCAATCAAATATTAAAGAATAAAGTTAAATGAACACAAACATGCTTTACATTTTACAGTGAACATGTGACGTAGCTCTTTTAGGTCTCCAGGAACAAAACGCTGCTGGAACAGCTGATGGTGTTGTGCCAGTTCTTTGTCAAATCCATAAATGTCTGGTCCTTGGTGGATCTGATTAAGGATGGAATCAGCCTCACAAGTGAACGCAAAGTGAAGGCACTAACACAGAATATGAAAAGGCTTCATTAGTTAGTCTTTTAAATGTTGATGAAAAAGGATTGAGGTTACCTGTTAGCACAAGTTATTTCATAAATAAAGGCACAGACTTGAATTTGTTTTCCTGATAATCTGTGATACTATATTTGGGTTTTGTTTTCTCTGCATCTCCTTCAAATAAATGTGACTGAATGCCACGCTTCATTTCTGTAAGGAGGAAAAGACATTGTGCTAAAGAGGATTTCATTATTTGTTACGTCCTCGATGAGGAATACAAACCTGTGAGGAATTCTTTACCAAGCCTTTTTCTCCAATAAAAGAGAGTGGAAGGGGGTTCTTTGGAGAGGCTTGCTTCTGTCTGGACCACTGCTTAAGACCCTCTGATAAAGCTCCTCTCTCGTCACATTTATATGAAATGTTTTGGATTTGTCAGCCTTTTCTCCAAGAGACTTTAGGATGTCTGAGAAACTAACAAATGACAACAATATAATCTTTAAAAGACAAAGTCACACAAAGAGAAGAGCTGCTCTGGGGCTGATTCCAGTCTGATGCTGTTGATGTGGACAGATGCATATAAAGATCAAATTCATTTTTTTAAGGACATGGTCAAAGGGAAGGTCATGTGAAAGACAAATCTAATTCTATATTGAATGAAATGTAGTCAGTCCCTCTCCCTCTCCCACATATGCTGCATGGATATGAATGTAATCTTTTCACATAATGGGCCAGACACCCATTAAAGACACAGTTTCAAGCAAACACAAAGAGATCATCAGAAGAACCCCAATAACAACTTGACTAAGCAGTAAACATCAAGGTAGTTTGATCTTGTTTGTGTAAGATGTGACAGTGCATGTTTCTTTTGTTGAAATCCATACATCTACTCTAAAGATGAACCAAACAACACTCTACATTTACACTGTAAATACTGATGTCCAGAAGAAATGGAATGGTTAATGTCTGTGATTATCTTACATTGATCTCAGAGTCCACTGGATAACTGCACATTGATAAAGCCCGCTCAGATTCTTACATTGACAGCTGAGTCATTTGATGAAGGAAGATGTGTTGGATAACTTCTTCTTTATCATCCTCCAAGTCCAGTATTTCATGGTAGGTCTCTAAAACAATCACATAGCCATCACAAATTCATGCAGGCTGTGATTATTACAGTGGTGGGAAAAAAGTTTTCAGACTCCATTAAAATTTCACACAATTTTTGTTTTTTCAAAAGGTGTGGTTGCATTAGACACAAACAATTACAAATGATATTTCTGTGAGTTGTTTTTGTTATTTTTCTTTTAAAACCACAAATGTTGTCAGTCTCAGATTTGCAGAACAAGTGTAGATCCTACTTCTATCACAAGAGGGAGAAACCCTAAAGTGCCCTTGCATAAATCAACTTGACTAATGTTCTGGATTAATGAGCTCAGTGTCAGACATGTCCCTCACATTTATTGATCTCTTCAGCTTCATGTCACATTTGTGATGTTTGGAACAAGACAAGAGCTGTGAGCATGTTCAGCTTCTTTATGATCACAGCTGGTTTGTTGCTGATGTTGGATTTATAATTCTTAAAGCAGATTTTTGCAGAAGAACACTTGGTTTTATTATAGTTTTGTCTGTATTTCCCAGATCTCTACAATATGTCATGTGTGGCTCTATTAGAGACTGCTCCAACAGAGTAATGTGAGCAGAACGCCTGGTGGAGCTGAGAACTCTAGCTGCTGACCTTTGAACCAAGAAATAAAGCACTGCAATAATCCAGACGTGATGTGATTAATGCATGAATTAAGATTTCAGCAGCAGCTCGAGTGAGCCAAGATCAAAGATGTGTAATATTGTAAAGATGTAAAAAAGAGTTTTTAACAACACAAGAGAGATGAGAAGGAAAAGATAACGTTGAGTCAAAGGCGGCAGGATGTATTGGATCACTTCTGACAGCGTTGTGAGAGCGGTGCTGAGAGTGAAAGCACAGGACCAGTTTGTTGAGTCGAGTCAGCTGACATCAAATGTGCTTTTGAGTGACTTGAATGAGGGCTGTCTTTAACAATGGATTCAGTGATTGACTTGAGTTTGTCTGAAAAGAATGAGAAAAGACATGTTGTGGAGGTTTACAGATGTTTACCAGAGTGAACAGTGCTTTAGGCCTGCACATGGAACTCTTAATAGTAGAAGAGAAAGAAGAGGATGGAGCAGCATTGAGGATGTCAGGTGTTGATCAAACACTCCTTAAAAGCCACAGAGTGTTCAATGAGTCCAGATTTCCTGAACTGTCTTTCCAGACGACGACCTTTAGCTTTCATCGCTCGAAGTTCAGGAGTGAACCAGGCTGAGACATGGAAGAAGGAACTGGTCTAGTTCTAACACCAGCATGCTTCTCAGAGACTTTGGAAATAGGATTATTGTAGATACAAAAGATTTCTGATGGACAGTTAGATATAAACAAAATCTTATTGAAACAGAAAAACACCTGGTTTTACCAAAGGTCATTTGTTTTTTTTTTGCAGGTGATGTTGTTGTTGGAAAATTTAAACTTAAGTTTAAGAGTTTGTGCTCAGAAAAATCAAATCATCTTAGTCATTCTAAACTTTAGTTGAGTAAAGAAAGTATTTACAAGAAGTAATCCAGTTGTGTCGAGTCCCAGTAGAAACATGTCCAAAAAAACATGTCTAAACAGAAGAACAGACAAGTCCCAGCGTGAAGCAGCAACACAAGCCAGTGTTCTCACAGATTAGAGGCGAGAGGACTCTTATAACCAGAAAACAATCCATCAAATATCTCAACCAATACAAGAGAAAGATTCAAGCTCAACTCCAGCCATTATTTAAAAAACAAAGAAGTCAACAGATGGAACAAGATCAGAAAAAGGTGAAAGGTCATGACATTCTGTCAAAAGAGTTGATTTTCCTCCTTCAGCTGAACTCAGAGTGAACCGACTCAGAGTCGATTGAACTCACTCTGAACCTGTTTCTGAAACAGGAAACTCTAAATGTGGAGGATTTGGTTTATTGCCAGGGTTCTTCAGAGTTTAATATTCCTTCTTCCTTCTGCTGCAAGTCAAAGGTCACAGGTAATGTTTTTATTTGTGAATATGTTTTGTATTTATATGTATTTTTTTCAACTGTCCTGGACACATTCTTGCACGGCCTGTCCGTCCTGGGAGTGGATCCCTCCTTCTGTGGTTCTCCCTGAGGTTTCTCTTTTTTCCCGGCTGGGTTTTTTTTGAGTTTTTCCTCACCCTGATGGAGGGTCAGGGGATGTTGTCTAGTGCAGTCTGTTAAGCCCTTTGAGGCGGCTGTTGTTGTGATATTGGGCTCTACAAAAATAAATGTCATCTCTTGTCTTCTCTTGAAATGAGCCGTACACAAGCACAGAACTCAGCCAGCAGCCTCCTGTCACCTGTGGAGTCAGTGTGAAGCCCCTCCCACCTGTGGAGTCAGTGTGAAGCCCCTCCCACCTGTGGAGTCAGTGTGAAGCCCCTCCCACCTGTGGAGTCAGTGTGAAGCCCCGCCCACTGCAGCACCTCCCACCTGTGGAGTCAGCGTGAAGCCCCTCCCACCTGTGGAGTCAGTGTGAAGCCCCTCCCACCTGTGGAGTCAGTGTGAAGCCCCGCCCACCTGGCCTGCAGCCAACACAGGTGTGTCTCTGAGTCACTCCAGGAAGAAACACACAAACAAGTCTTTTCCTTCAGTGGCACACTTTTCTCTGCAACACTTTGGACACTTTGGATCCACTCAGGTTTGACCAGTTTGATTCTTTTCAACAGCACTCTGCTCTGGCTTTAGTCCTGGCTTTAGTTCTGACTTTAGACCTGCTTTAGTCTGGCTTTAGTCCACATTTAGTTCAGGCCTGAGTTAGTCCTGGGTTTCTTCCTGGTTCTAGGCTTTGTTCAAAACTGCTTTAGACCTGCTTTAATCAGGTTTGGACTGGATTTAATCTATGTTTCATAAAGGTTTAGTAAATATTGGTCCAGGTTCATTTCTGGTTGAGTCCAGAATAAGTCTTAGTTTTAATCTCAGTTTAGTCCCTGAGGATTCAGAGCTGCTTTAGTTTAGTGTTGAGCTGCAGTGAGTGGTCTGTGGCTGTAGGGGGCAGTGTAGGACAGAGGAAAGGATTAATGAGTGTCCTTTACAGTTTGTTCACTTTGTGTCATTTTGTAGGGCTCTGGACTGAACATGGATCAGAGTGAGCACAGAGAGGACGGAGCCCCTCCTCTAAAACCACTGACCCCCAAAGCTCAGAGGTGAGATGAGGATCTCTAACGGTCGCCACTGTTCTCCAGGTCAGAGGTCAGCACTAAAACCACTGCACCATCTTTATCCACAGACCTGCTCCTGGGCCCAGCCACGTCTCCTTCAAAAGTGATGAGTCCATGGGACGATATATTTACTTCAAAACAGAAGGTAGTCCACAGTAAGTCATTGTCAGAACACTTTAGAAGAACAACTATGGGGGCCCTGCTCCAGGTATAAACACAATCTGATCTGTATTTGTCAACATTAAATCATTTCTGATAATTGATGTAATTGCTGTAAACAGTTTGTGGTCCAAGTTTAATGAGAGACTGGTCGATATTAACCATTCTCTTCCTTTGGTTTGACACAAACAACAGAGTCATTACAAACTGGAGCTCAACAAGTCTTTAGAACATGTCCTCAGAATCAAACACATTCAAATGTTCACTGTCAGAATAAAAGACCCTACATGGAATATAAATATGATTAATGCAGATGGTGCACTTATTTTTAGAACGTGTCCAGAGCTGGGCCTCGTTTAAAGAAAGGCTGGACATGTCATAAACTGTCTTTTCTTTTAGATTGACAGGTCAAGTTGTGTTTGTCAGAGGTGAAAGAACAGTCTATATTTGTTCATTGGAGATGTTTTAATGTTTAATTTCTCTTGTGAACTCAAGGGACATGTATTTACAAGATACTAATAACATGTATTTCATGAATAACAGCAGGTATTAATATAGTTTATTTTACACGAGTCACTGATGTGTGTCGTGTCTGAACAATGAACTAAATAAACCTTAAATAGAATATAAATGTAGGAGACAGAGACTCAGAGACACTGTCATATATTTATATAAACTCTCTCTGTTCACAGGGACTTGTTACACTTGTGTTTTACTGAAATAAATGAAGAGCAATAGAGTGGTTTATAGAAATAAAACAGGACATAAGTTTACATGAAGCAGCTCGTGGATGAATAGATCATTAATTATAAGACTAAACCTGACAGCGTTCAGTCGTTGACCTGAAGAGGTCACAGGTCAGGAGCAGGTGTGTAAAGGTGAGTAAATTACTTTTTGAAAAACTAGTGAGTGTGTACAGACCCGTGTAAAGAATAAGGACATGAGGACTTAGGACATAGGCTACACACAATAATCTCCTCAGTCAGAGGCTGTGTCTTATTGTCTTTCATAAAAACAGTTTTTATGTCCTTCACACGGTTCAACAGTGTTCACTCGCTCCATCCTTTCATAAATCAGTCCCAATCACAAGAAACACAAGGACAACCGTTTAACAGACACTTCCTTTAAGAAAACACACATCCTACTTCATTTTTACGTTTGTCCCTCAGTCTCCACTCAGGAACTCTCCAGGACTGCTCTCATGTGTTTTATCAGCTCATAAACACACTCCAGCGGTAAACGGCCGGTAACTGTTTGTGCCGTCGGTCTGTGTCCAGCAGCTCAGTCCAGTCCAAACATGACTTCTTCTCTTATCGTTCCAAAAGTCTGCTTTTTGTGTCTGACACAGAGTTTAGTGTCCTGCTGTGGTCAGCTGGATGTGTGCACGAGCCTGAGATGAGAAAGACCAGGTCTGGACTCACTCAAGTCTCCAGCACAAGAAAAGAGATGCTTCTAGAAACAGGACCAATTTCTTAAAATACATGTCCTTTATTGAGTCTTCTGACCTTGAGCCTCACTGCGAGTCCTTCAGGAGGGTCTCTGTAGTAAACTTTAAAATATTGTATGTTTCCATTAGTGTGTTTTACAAAAGCAGGATAAAGTTACCTAAAAGCACAACAATCGAGACATGACCGAGCTGCTGCTGGAGATAATTCAGTAAAACTTTGAAAATAGACTGGGTAAAAAAGTGAGGGACAAGACACTTTGAATGACTTTGAGTTTTATTAATGAATAATAACTATTGACTTCTTTTATTTTATGAACCAGGTTCCATCCCAAATCAGAGTCTTCTGAACCTGGTCCCAGCTGTGAGTCCTTCAGGAGCGACTGGTCTACGAGTCCAACAAACTTAAACTTACAATCAGCAACAGAAAGTTTGTTGAATAATCAAAGAAGATCCAGGTAAATCAAAAACATAATGAAATAACCAATGTTCAAGTAGAATATGTTCAACATAAAATAGAATAGAAAAAAATTAGTAACACTTTATTTTACAAATACGTCATTAAATACTATGTAATACACTGTGTAATAAACTGTATTAACATGTAACTACACAGTACTTACATATTGTAGGTAGTGTTAGGGCATGAATATAGTTCCATGTTATTACAGTTTATTACACAGTGTAAAAGTTGGCGACCGTAGCTTAGTGGGCAGTCGTCTTTCAACCGGAAGGTAGGTGGTTCGATTCCCACTCTCCCCACAGTTCATACTGTCGTTGTGTCCTTGGGCAAGACACTTAACCCACTGCCTCCAGTGGCTGTAACACTGGTAATTACTGTAGAACAATGTAAGTCTCTTTGGATAAAAGCGTCTGCTAAATGAATAAATGTAAATGTAACTAAAATGTATAAATAAAAAAAAAACATGAAGAGATATTTTATAATGGTGGCATTACACACAGCTCAGAGACGGAGAAGGACAAAAACACATTTTTTATATTTGGTGTGTAGTAATAACATTTTACACTTTTAGTTTGAGAAAGAGTCCATTGAAGGAAGAGATTTAGTGAGTTTTATTATTGTATTGATATTATAGTTTGTGAAAAGTCGCCTAAAAACTATTTTGTGATGAAAAAATAGTCACTGCAACAGAAAGTTTTACTAAAACCCTTTCTTCAATGAGACCTGACACTGAATATCAAGAGTTACACAGTTCAGGGCTGAGACTTATGTGTCTGAAAATGAAACAGAGAAAAAATATTTGTGTCCTCATCCACAGAGTGAAGCAGCAGGGCTCAGAGGTCATCAGTGATCAACATCAGACACAGCTGGACTCCATATTTATGGTCTGTCATTCACTAAAGTTTGGAAATGTATAAATGAATGAGAACTTGTTTTACACAGATCTGAACACTGACTGCATTTGTGTTGTTTATAATGTATCTGCTCAGCTTCTGGAGGAGAACATCTGCACTTTTGTCAAGAAGGAGCTGAAGAAGCTCCACAAGGTTCTGAGCACAGATTACCCAGAATGCTTAGAGCATCTGAAGGATGAGGATGAAGAGCAGAGGAGCAGCAGTGAGGCTTTTCTGAAGATCACACTGAACTTCCTGAAGAGGATGAAGCAGAAGGAGCTGGCTGAGCGTCTGTGGAGCAGTAGGACCATTTAACACATTTAACAAGAGGCTCACAGTCATTTTATATTCTCTGATACTCATGGCTTTATCTGTTGTCTTCATTCAGGAACTTACTCTGCAGTTTGTCAGAGTAAACTGAAGTCTAACCTGCAGCAGAAGTTTCAGTGTGTGTTTGAGGGCATCACTAAAGCAGGAAACCCCACCCTTCTGAACCAGATCTACACAGAGCTCTACATCACAGAGGGAGGGGCTTCAGAGGTCAACCAGGAACATGAGGTCAGACAGATCGAAACAGCCTCCAGGAAACCAGTCAGACCAGAGACAGCCATCACATGTGAAGACATCTTTAAAGGCCCAGCTGACACAGATGGACCAATCAGAACAGTGCTGACAAAGGGAGTGGCTGGCATCGGGAAAACAGTGCTCACTCAGAAGTTCAGTCTGGACTGGGCTGAAGGCAAAGCCAACCAGGACATACAGCTGCTGTTCCCGTTCACTTTCAGAGCACTCAATGTGCTGAAAGAGACACAGTTCAGTTTGGTGCAACTTGTTCAACACTTCTTTAGTGAAACCAAAGAAGCAGGACTCTGCATCTTTGAAGACCTTCAGGTGGTCTTCATCTTTGACGGTCTGGACGAGTGCAGACTTCCTCTGGACTTCACCAAAACCAAGGCCCTGACTGACATCACAGAGTCCAGCTCAGTGGATGTGCTGCTGGTAAACCTCATCAGGGGGACCCTGCTTCCCTCCGCTCGCCTCTGGATAACCACACGACCCGCGGCGGCCAATCAGATCCCAGCTGAGTGTGTCTCCATGGTGACAGAGGTCAGAGGGTTCACCGACCCACAGAAGGAGCAGTACTTCAGGAAGAAGTGCAGAGACAAGTCTGACACAATCCTCTCCCACATCAGGACGTCCCGAAGCCTCCACATCATGTGCCACATCCCAGTCTTCTGCTGGATCACTGCCACAGTCCTGGAGCATGTGTTGAAAACCAGAGAGAGAGGAGAGCTGCCCAAGACCCTGACTCAGATGTACATCCACTTCCTGGTGGTTCAGGCCAAAGTTAAGAACATCAAGTATAAAGAAGGATCTGAGACAGACCCACACTGGAGTCCAGAGACCAGGAAGATGGTGGAGTCTCTGGGAAAACTGGCCTTTGAGCAGCTGCAGAAAGGAAACCTGATCTTCTACGAGTCAGACCTGAGCGAGTGTGGCCTCGACACCACAGCAGCCTCAGTGTACTCTGGAGTGTTCACACAGGTCTTTATAGAGGAGCCAGGTCTGTACCAGGACAAGGTCTATTGCTTTGTCCATCTGAGTGTCCAGGAGTTTCTGGCTGCTCTTTACGTCCATCAGACCTTCATCAACACTGGGTTCAACCTGCTCTCAGACAAACCCAAGAGGTTTACACTGTTCAGAGTAAAACCTAAATTAAAACTTCTTCACCAAACTGCTGTGGACCAGGCCTTACAGAGTCCAAATGGACACCTGGACTTGTTCCTCCGCTTCCTCCTGGGTCTTTCACTGCCGACCAATCAGAGCCTTCTACAGGGTCTGCTGACACAGACAGGAAGTAGCTCTCAGACCAATCAGGAAACAGCTGAGTACATTAAGAAGAAGATGAGTGAGGATGTGTCTGCAGAGAGAAGCATTAACCTGTTCCACTGTCTGAATGAACTGAATGACCGTTCTCTGTTGGAGCAGATCCAACAGTACCTGAGTTCAGGACGTCTGTCTGAAGGTGGACTGTCTCCTGCTCAGTGGTCAGCTCTGGCCTTCATCTTACTGTCATCAGAAGAAGCTCTGGATGTGTTTGAGCTGAAGAAATACTCTGCTTCAGAGGAGGCTCTCCTGAGGCTGGTGCCAGTGGTCAAAGCCTCCAACAAAGCTCTGTGAGTAATGTCTATTTTACTGAGTTACATTTAAATACACTTCTACAATTCAAAAATCTTTCCTCTCCAGACTGAGCAGCTGTAACCTGGAGAGAAGCTGTGAAGCTCTGTCCTCAGTCCTCAGCTCCCAGTCCTCTAGTCTGAGAGAACTGGACCTCAGTAACAACGACTTGAAGGACTCAGGGCTGAAGATGTTGTCTGTTGGACTGAAGAGTCCTCACTGTAAACTGGAACAACTCAGGTTTGGTTGGATTTAATTTGTCTTTAACTTTTTTCCTCTCAAATGAGTCATCCATTTATTTACTTTTCGCTTAGTCCCATTAGATGTTGCGGGTGACTGGAGCCTATCCCAGCAGCTTTGGGACTTAGGCAGGTACACCATGGAAAATGGCCAGTTAGTCACAGGGCGGACTTTAGAGACAGACAGTGACAGACAACCATTCACTCTTACATTTATTCACTAGAGACACTTGCCAAGTTGGCAATTAACTTATACAATTATGTCTTTGAATGGTGGGAGGAAGCTGGAGTACCTGGAGAGAACCCACGGTAACACGTGGGGGACATGCAGACTCCTCACAGAAAGACCAGAGTGGGCCGAAGATGTTTGAATTGGACGGGTTTTGAACTCACCTCTCAAATGTATAAGTTATTAATATATAAATAAAAAAATTTAATCATTACAATTTGTCCGAGTAAAGTTTTTCCTCCCATTAGCTTAAAAATAAATAAAAAAAAACATTAGATTTGTATAAAAGGATTTTAAAGGTCAGTCCAAAGTCATAATAAATAATTAAAATATAATTTTAAAGTTATTTAAATTAATTGTAAGTTATGTAGTGTAACTTCCAGATTTTTTGTTTACTTTTCCTGTCCCTTTCTTCTCCAGACTGAGCAGCTGTAATCTGTCAAAGAGAAGCTGTGAAGCTCTGTCCTCAGTCCTCAGCTCCCAGTCCTCTAGTCTGAGAGAACTGGACCTCAGTAACAACGACTTGAAGGACTCAGGGCTGAAGATGTTGTCTGTTTTACAGAAGAGTCCTCACTGTAAACTGGAACAGCTCAGGTCAGGAGTAAAAACTTTAATGTAAAAAAAATACTGTTTAAATATATATATATATTTTTTTTATCTATCTATCTATCTATCTATCTATCTATCTATCTATCTATCTATCTATCTATCTATCTATCTATCTATCTATCTATCTATCTATCTATCTATCTATCTATCTATCTATCTATCTATCTATTTATTTTACTAAACAATCTCAGGTCAGGAGTCTGAAATGTTTATGAGCTTGATTTTAGTCTCTAAATGTGCTGGAGTTTGACCTGTTAATGTTTAGACCTGTTACTGATGATCTGCATAATGTTGTGTGTTTGCAGACTCTCAGGTTGTCTGATCTCAGAGGAAGGCTGTGCTTCTCTGGCCTCAGCTCTGAGGTCCAACCCCTCCCATCTGAGAGAGCTGGACCTGAGCTACAACCATCCAGGAGACACAGGAGTTAAGCTCCTGTCTGCTCTACAGGAAGACCCCTCTGCAGACTGGACACTCTCAGGTACTCTCATCACAGCCAGGCTGTTGTGTTTCCATTAAAAACAAGGGATTCAAGACGATGCACAGTTGGTTATTGAGCTCTATGCTCCTCTTGTCACTGTCTTTAACATCTGGCAAGTACAATCAGTGCAAAGCAGTGAGTACAGAAATTAAAAGGCTAAACATGTAATGAGAAATAACAACAGTTGAAAGGCTCGCCTGTTTCAAACAAACCTAAACAAACCTTAGGTCAGATTAAACTTGCATCAAAACTACAAAACATTAGTTATCATGACTTCTGGAAAGAGGTCCGAATGCTCAACAACTGTAGAACCTCTCTCCCATTTAGTGTGAATGGTATGGTGGTTCCAAAAATATCTGTCAGCTCTGGCATAAAATCTATTATGACCTGTTTAATTGTGTCAAGAGCAATATAACAGTGGTCGGGGCCATAGTAAGCAATGCAGGTGTAATAGTTACACCTCAAGAGGTCTGTGATGCTGTTTGAATAACACATCAAGTGGGTTAGACAAAGTGACATCAGAACATCTAAAGTTTTCTAGCACTAAATTGTAACCTCTTCTGGCAATATGCTTTACAGGGTTTCTGGTTCATGGCCTTCTGCCAGACTCTCTCCTATCAATTGTCTTGGTCCCTGTGATCAAAGATAAAACAGGGAAGTTAGCGATATTAACAACTATCAGCCTGTCGCATTAGCCAGCTCATTGTCAAGATACTTGAAAGGATTATTTTAAATAGACTTGAACCTTATTTATACACAACAAATAACCAATTTGGCTTTAAGAAAGGACATGGCACTGACATTATTTCCTCTGATCCAATGTGAAACTAAAGCCAGCTCATTCTTTAAGATGTTCTTGAGTTAAGCTGCTGTTTGTGCAGATGCATTCATCCCAGTGCACTGTAGTGTCACATTTAACACTACTGTGTTCAATCCATGTGTGACACAAGGTTAGAGGGAAACATGTTTGTCATGAGGCTCATAAAAAGATCCATTTGTTGAACAAACAAACAAAAACTAATGTGACTTTCTAAAGTGAATTGTTGTTGAAGTTTAATCTGAGTTTATTGTAAAATCCTGTAAAAGTGTGGTAAATGGAGCTCAGAGCTGCATGTGATCTGAGTGAACTTCTGCTGAAGTTCAGATTGATAAATGTCAGAGACACATGTTTGATAAATGAGGCTCAAAGAGTGCTTCAGGAGGAACAATGAGATGTAAAAGAAAAGCTTGTGTGGATCAGACTGATGTAATGTCTCTGTTTTCCTTCAGACTGGATCCTGCTGGAGTCCACTGGATCAGACCAGGTCTCAGGAAGTGTAAGTGTGACAGTCTCATTGATTTAGACCAAGACATCTCTGAACCACAGGCTTTGCTCTAAACTCACAGAAAGATTTCAAAGCTTCAGAAATATTGGAGAAGCTCAGTTTGTCTTTTTGTACAAACTGCAGATGTCTGTCCAGATCTGATTGAAACATTTGTGATAAAGACTGTCTCACAGAGATGTATGTATTTGCCTCAGAACAGATGAATATTTAGATCTGAGCCAGACAACAGCTCTTTAAATGGAATCAACTCTGTTTTCATGCATCTATTAATAATCAGTGTCATAATCAACACTGTTCTGAAGCTCATGGCTGTGTAAGCCATACTTACACTTTGTTTGAGAAGCTGTAGGATGCTTATTGTCTGGTGGCTTTTGAGAGTCAGCCATAGGTCTTTAGTGTTAAATCTATCAGACACATAGAAAAGAGCCAGGACGATGCTGCTGCTTAGTTTATTCTGAGAAACAAGGCATTATGGGAAGGAGAAGCCTGTATAAAAACATGTGTCATGGAGCTCATTGATGTGTGATTGTGCCTTAACTCTTTCCTGAGCCTTGGACAGCAGTGACCTTTTACTGTGTCGCCCACACGAGTCAGAACTGAATCTAGAGTTCTTATTAAAGCAGCTCCTGAAGAGTCCAGTTTGGAGCTGTTTAACTGCACTAACCTTTTAGATCAAACATGTAGGAAGAGTCATGTGAAGGATTCTTCTGGAGACAATAAGCTGTTCTCCTCTGAGCTGTGCCTCTGCTGTCAGTCCTCCTCATCACTAGAACAACAGCAGATATCACACAAACACTGGCAAAATGACAGCAGCTGTGAACAATCTCCTGCAACACAGAGCCACATGCTCTCAGCCACTGTCTGCACCAAGCACCATCAGAACCACTGCTGCAGCTTCAACACACTTTGTTCTGTGTTTCCATCCAATAGAACAACTATTGAGTCAAATGTGTCAAAGAAATGTGACTGATGTCCATTTCCATGAAGCACAGAGAAGTGAATAAACTCCTGTGTAGTGACGTCAGAGGCTGGAGCTTTAGGAGCTGCTTTATGTCCTACAGCAATAAACAGTAAAAGAAGAGTTTAAAGCTCCTCCAAACACAAGTCTTTCTTCTAATATGACTTTTCCATCAAACAGAACCTTGTACATTTGTGTTAATCTCATGTGTTCAGAGAGGACAGAGGACTAACTGCAGCTGTATTGTGTCTTGTCTCCATCAGATTTCTGTGAACTCACACTGGATCCAAACACAGCTCACAGACGCCTCAAACTGTCTGACAACAACAAGAAGGTGACATAGGTGGAAGAGGAGCAGCCATATCCAGATCATCAGGACAGATTTGAGGGCTGGGAACAGCTGCTGTGTTCGACTGGTCTGACTGGTCGCTGTTACTGGGAGGTCCAGTGGAGCGGAGGGTTTCTATATCAGTGTCTTACAGAGGAATCAGAAGGAAAGGACTCAGTCATGACAGTGGGTTTGGATTCAATGATCAGTCCTGGCGTCTGTCCTTCTCTAAAGATGGTTACTATGTTTATCATAATAAAACCACACCCTCCTCCCTCACCCCCGTCCTCTTCTGGGACAGTAGCAGTGTATGTGGACTGTCCTGCTGGCTCTCTGTCCTTCTACACAGTCTCCTCTGACCAACTGACCCACCTCCACACCTTCAACACCACATTCACTCAGACTCTGTTTCCTGGGTTTAGCCTCTGGTATGTTAGATCCTCTGTGTCATTGTTAACTCTGAGGACTCTGAGAGTGTCCTCTTGTAGAGAAACATCCTCACTGCTGATCAGATAGTCCAGTCTACCTGACCTCACACACTCACACATGTTAGAAAAGACTCACTTAAATGATCAGAGATGGACTTTGTATTTTGAGTTTGAGCTGGTCTGATTGGATAAAACAGAGGAACAGTTCTTTTCCAGTTTCTTTGACAGAGACAGATCCACACAGAAACAAACTGATGACATCAATCTCATGTTGGTCTCATTGTGTTTGTAGAGAAGGATCAATCACAGCATTTGTCTCCACAAGTGCTTCTGTACACTTCATTAATATAAAGGTGGATTTGAAATATGACACAGATAAATGTGATTTGGGTTGAAATCCTGTGAGAAATGACAATAAAGTGAAATGAGAAAACACTCCACAGTAACAACCTCATTCCTGCTGCTGTTCATGTGGAACTGTTATTATTGGATTTATGGACATGTGTGACGTCTTACAAAACCACTATATTGTCCCCAAAATGTAGAAAAGCACTTCAGCTGAACTCATCACCTTCCCACAATGCACCACAAGTCTTTCTAAAATAAGTCCAATACAAGAGGAAGTGCTTAGAGACGGAGGTTTTCAGTTTAAATCCAAGAGTATGTTTGTTCTATCAATGGAAATATTCTATTGTGATATTGTTTCTCATAAATGACACAGTTGAGTTTTCAGTTGGTGTTGCTGAGGTTTTAACTCAGTTGTCGTCACCATTTACTGAGACTATATTAACTTGAGCTGTAAATAAATGTGTCAAATATGATCTGAGCTTTTCTAAATCACTTAAACACAACACACTGCATTCATCAGAAAAGACATATGTTTATGTCACTAATTCAACTGTTCACAACTGCTTAGAACAAACACAACTTAAAGAAACATTTCCATTAAAAGTGTGGTTTTATTTGGATTGAAAAAGGGGGCGGGGCTTTTGAAGCTGCAGCTTGGCCACTTGAAGCCTGTTCCAAAAGACGCTCATGTGGAGTTAGACTCTAGCCTTGACTTCAGACCTGACTCTGGAGCTGCCTCTGAAGGAAGGATCCTGAGGCTGTTGCACCAAGAGAGTTGAACAAACTCAGAGTCGAGTAAGTTTGGATCAAACCAAACAAATCCAAAACTTTGGCTTCATTTGTTTCACACTGGTTCAACTTTCTCTCTCAGCCCAGGTTAAAAACTTAACCACTGATCACTGGGTGTGGCCTGTGCAGTCAACAGCCAATAGCACTCAACCTGGAGGACAAGGTGGGCGGTGCTAATTCTGCTGAAAAACAGGAAGCAACAGTCATTCAAAAAGAGTAACTACCTGGACTAAACTTGATAAAACATGCTCTAAATCTGATAAAACCTGGACCAAACTTAAAAAACCTGGACCTGATAAACCTGCTAAACCTGATCTTTGTCCAGGGCTGATCTAGTCCACACACTAGTCCAATTAATGAAAGTGGTAGGTTTGTCAAACATCCCAGGTCATCTTCTATTATTTTGAGCAGAGGATTATGATTGAGTATGAGCCACTCTGACATCCTGGAGGAAATTCTAATACCCAAATACTTAATATTACTGACTGTGTCTTTGGGTGAGCTGTAGAGGCTCTTAATCCAATGGATGAATGAGTCCCTGAAGCCAGATTAATGGAGTGTGTGGAAGAGGAAAGTCCAGTTGACCTTGTGGAAGGTCTTCTTTGCCTCTAATGAAGTAATGATAGTGTTAATCTTTGACTGGCACATGTTGATGAGGTGGAAGAATCTACGCAGCTTGTCTGAGGAGGACTTTCTTTTTTTGTTTCTTTGGGCTGAATTAACAGCGGTGTAAGTTTTTCTCGCCGGGTCTGAGTGCTTTAGTGATCATTTTCAAATGTGTGTTGAGTAATGAGAGGGCTCTGTAACTAGTGGCTTAGCTTGGCTCTTTATCTGCTTTGAGAAGTATTGTTATGGTTGCTGTGTTCATGTGCCGAGGAATGTGGGATGTACTTTTGATTTCAGTGACAGTGCGGATGAAAAGTGCTCAGAATAGAGTCCAAAAATGTTTCTAGAATTCGGGGTAAGCGTCTGGTCCTTGGCTTTTATTGTTGGGCGTCTGAAGAAGAGCTTTATGGAGGGGTTGCAATGAAAGTGGTGCATCATTGCTTTGAATGAAGGGTCTTTGAGTCGTGAAAGGCTGGAGCGCCATCTTGAGGGGGTTTGCTGTAGTAATTCATTTGTAATGTTGGACTGTTACTGATTGAAATGGGCTGAATTGTGATTTGTTTTCTGTTTGATAGAAGAGTGTTGCATATGAGGATATAATGGATTCAGGAGGAGGAGTGATGTACAGCAGAAGAGTGTGTGTATTGTCTTTTGTGAGGCTCTGACACTCTCCAACTATCGCCAAGTCCCAACTCTTTCATGGATTGTTTTACTGTGTCTGTGGAGGGCCACTGTTATGTCCTGCAGTGTGTGAGCATCACCTTTTGAATCCACGACTGGATTAAAATCTCCAGCAATGATTCTATTAGCTTTGTTGTAGCTTTGTTGAGTTTTGAGAAGATATTCTGGAAGAAAGAGGGATCATGGCTGTTAGGGCCGTATATGTTGACTATTGTGAGTTTGTGCTTAGATCTGGAGCCAGTGATGATGACATAGTGTCCCTCAGAGTCACTTATTGTTGAGAGGTAATACATAGAAGTTTATTGTGTATTAAGATTGATAGTCCTCACTGTCTGCTGTTGTATGTGCATGAATATATTCTGCCAAAATCTTTGGACTGCAGATGCTCTAGGTTTGAGTTTGAAGTGTGTTTCCTAGAGGAAGCGCATGTCTGCTTTCATTTGATAAAGTTTTTTTTTTCCACGACATTCCAAGTGACGAGTGTGTTTGGTGTCTGTGTGCACATGTGTTTCTGTTCATGATGTAAGACCAAGACAGAACAGACAGTAAACTGAGCATTTGAGTGAACTGATGAGGCCAAAAAAAACAAGCACTTTGCAAACTTGAAATAATTAGTACAAATGGGACAAAGTGGAGGACAGAAAGGGACAAAGGGTTTGTGTAAGTGTGTAGGGGTGTGAGTGGAGCAAGTGTAGGAAAGGGTAGGATAGTGACTGAAGTGTGAAACTGATGTGGCGCTGTGGAAACTGATGTGGCCCAAGCTGCACATCACGTTTCCAGAGGAAGTTGTTCAGATGATTTAACAATATGTCCAAGAACAATAAAATCTGAGATAGAGGCTTGGATACCCCTTGTAATCGAAATAATACATCCGTTTTGTGTATGGTTATTCAATCGAGCCGCAATGTGGGCAAATGCATTTATGGATCATAGAATTAAATGTGAATATAGGAAGCTACAGCACCAGGTTATGCAAGTGAGGCCAGATTGTATATGTGCAAAACAACTAACAGGGCTGCCATTCATTGTGACCAGGTCATTGAAGATGGCAGATATTTGAGGGTTATACACAATAACACATTTATTACGCAGTATGGACTGCCTATGTTAGCAAGGGGAACACAGCCTTTGGCAGACATATTCTGGTTATGCGATGATATGAGTAGCATTAGAGTTACCTTACCTAAAAATTGGACTGGTATTTGTGCACCTGTTATGCTAACGAGTCAGGTGGTGGTGATAGAGTTAAAAAGTATAAGTATACTACCTAGCATTAGACAGACCAGAAGCACAGAAGGAAAATGGGAGACTCAGCCGTGTACATTATTTCTGGAGAGACATTTGGTTGGTTACCTTGGGTAGGGCAGGCTGCTAACGCTGCAAGCACGGCCCGTAATAGCAGATGGATTAATTACTTATGGTACAATCAACAGAGGTTTATAAACTGGACTATAGATGCTATTGAGGGGCTCGGACAACAGGTGCATGCGACTTCATTAATGACATTACAAAACAGGTTTGTTTTGGATGGAATGTTAGCAGAAGAACAAGGTGTTTGTGAATTGATAGATAGAGAATGTTGTACAGCCATTCCTATGCATACAGCTGATGAGGGAAATCTTACAAAAGCTTTAAAACATTTGAGGCAATTAAGAAATGAGCATGTGTTAAGTTCTAATTGGAATACCAAACCTAAAGGGCTAGAGGAATTTACACAATGGTTAAGTCAGTTATCCTGGTCAAAGATACTTCAAATTATAGGATTAGCAATTGGAGGGATTATATTAATAGCCATGGTTGTTTTGTGTTGTGCATTGCCGGTTATGAAACTAATATTCAGTCGAGCTGCAAACATATTTCCTGGACATTTACATTTTTACATTTATTCATTTAGCTTTTATCCAAAGCGACTTGCATTGTTCTACAGTAATTACCCAGTGTTTCAGCCACTGGAGGCAATGTGGGTTAAGTGTCTTGCCCAAGACTGTATGAACTGTGGGAGAGTGAGAATCAAACCGCATACCTTCGGTTGAAGGACGAACGCTCTACCCATAGAGCCACTGCCGAGTTCCTATTTACGCCAGAGATGACATACAACTAACACCCGTGGATGAAGAAGAATCTGTTTATGAAGAAATAAAGGTTTGTCAGAATTTGGGGAATTTGGGGAAAATAATAATGCTTGTTAGAAAAAGAAGGAAATGAAGAGGAGGCGGAAAAACGGTTTAGATAATGGACAGTTTAATGATGAATTGCAAGAGGTTCTAAATAAATTGCCTTACGGGCCAATATTAATTAGTAAATCAAAAACGTATGTACAATATCATATTATTTCGGTGCAGTCACGAGGTTATCGTTTACCTCCACCCCCAGTAGAATTACGACTAGAATTAAATGTTTGTAGAAAATGGTTAAAACATGTTTTTACTTTGCCTTTAGGATTGATTATAGAAAGAGATGAAGTTTATTTGATGTATAGATATGATATGGTTAACTCTGCTGCAGGTGTATGTACTCCTTTCTTTACTAAAGCCAAATTAGAAATGGTGACTGTAAAATTAGGACTGGACATTTTATTTATTTAGCACACATAAGAAGTTAAAAGGAGGGAAAAACCACATTAGAGACACATCAGCGGACTTTGGGAGGAGTACGGAGACTATACAGACGTACTGACAATATTAATAGGAGGACAACTACAAAATTCATACAAAGACTATGCAGCTGAACAAGATTCTTGGTATGAGATGCTAACTTTGTAACTTTTTCAGAAGAAAATGTCTGACCAACCACAGACTGGGGGAAGGGAAGCTGGACCAATGGAACTCTGGAATTTGGAGACACGCCTTGGAATTCTCAAATACTGGGATTTTTCCATCAACGCGGACGGCTTCCCCAGCGGGTTGGGTGAGAGACCACTAGTAAACCTTGCTCCTTATATTCATGAGGAGTCGGAGCAGGGGAGACTCGGACGGAGACGACGGCGTTCGGGGACTGGGAGGCCAGTCGCAGAGGTGAACCCGGTGAGAATACGTAAAGCGTCATCGAGGACAACCAACGTTCTGGGCGAGGTCTGGTTCGGGAGACGTTCATATCTGTGTCGGATGAGGTTGGCGGCGCATCAGAGGTGGGGCCGAGAGAACCAGCACCAGCACCAGCAGAGGCGGAGAGGCAGGCTGGGCTGACGGATGAGCAGATCCTTGAGCGAATTGAACATCACTTAGCCGTATACAGAGAGCAGATGGCGGCATGAGCTAGGTCCAGTGGGTTGGACAATGTGAGGGGAAATGACGTAAGTGAACCGGACATTGTACCGGGGGGAAGGCCTGGGGAAGAAGAGGGGACGACTGAGCCGAGGCAGAGAGAAACAAGGCGTCGCTCACGTGTCCAATGCCAGGAGCGGCAAGTACTAAGAAGACAGAGAGGGATCCGCAGAGTTTATCGTACAATGGGACAATTACACCGAACAGCAGCAAGAATCCAAAATGAGGTTTTGCGTGCCCTGACAACAGTGCAGTCTGAGATATGGCGAATACGGCTCTTGGACTTTAACATCGGAGGGAACAGTGAGGATTAAGAAGAAACTCTCAGTTCTAATATAGGAGAACTGAGATGAAGTATATCTTATATTACAAATGTTTGTACTCATATGCTTATTATATTTTAATATGAGTAATTATATTCTTATATTGCTGTAACTGTGTTAAGTGAAGGCGACAAGTTAACCATATGATAAGATTATGGTAGAAGAAGAAGGAGATCTGATGGGAATTGTTTTAAGCTGAACTAGTGTAACTTGGATCTGTGTGATGATTTAATGCACATGTATTATCAACCGGTTGTAATGTTTAGCTAAAACGAGACCATTCGAATTGAGTTGAATGCTATATGCTATATTTCTGTGTGCTTAGTTAGTTTTTATTTGATGAGTTTATGTTATGTGTTTATGGTTTATACTTATTAATGGTGTGTAATCAAGTAGTGTATGTTATATTAATACATTTAGAAACATATTAATGTAAAAGAAAGAAAACTTAATGTCAGAAGAGTATGGTTTAAAACATGATAAGTTTAAAGCACTCACACACATATTGAAGACCCAGATAGAGACATGGGAGCCTGATGCTCAAGGTCAGAGAGGAGAGGGGCCCAGCAGGTGCAAGAGTCCCAAGGCCTTACAGAATGACATCAAAGAGTTTAATAAAAAATCTTCAAAGGCTCATCTAAGATCACAGAAAGAGTTATTACCTAACTGTCATATCAAAACTGTATAAAAGGCTTACATTTTCTGTACAAAAATTAGCAGGGCTTGGGGAATAGCCTGCTCGGGTCGTTATTGTGTTGGTTGTGAGCAATTAAGACTCTAAGACATGGAAATGGCTGTGCCAAGTGTACCAAAGGCTGAGCGGTCAGTATTGGACACTACAGACATCTTACAAAACCACAATATTGTCCCCAAAATGTAGAAAAGCTACATTTACGTTCTGAAGAAGCACTGTTTGGTCTGATTGAGCAAAACCTTTCAGATTAAAGTCGATTTCCAGCAGACCATATCTGTGGAAACGGGGTTTATCTGATGTTTTATTTTTATGTTTGATCATTTTAAGAGCTTTTATGGTTTCGTATGACAAAAGCCTGGAGGTACGGAAGTGTAGTACTGTCAATGTTGTTTTTTTGTTTTGATAGTTTTTCTGACTTTTTTTTTTGCCAGTATCATGTAATAAAGTGATACTATCACGTTATTTCTTCACACTATCACATTATTTCATGATAACTTTTCTTTTTTTAAAGCTTTATCAGAAGCAACGTAGCCTACTAGGGGCTCAGTGGTAGAGCGGCCGTCTTTCAACCGGAAGGTTCTCCCACAGTTCATACTGTCGTTGTGTCCTTGGGCAAGACACTTAACCCACCTTGCCTCCAGTGTCCGTAGCTCTGGTGTATGAATGTGTGTGACTGTAGAGGTGTGTTTGGTGGTGGTAGGAGAAGGTTGAGCGCCGTTTGTGTGGATTTATATTGCGCTTTTCTCCCGAGCGACCAAGGGTCTCAAAGCGCTACAGGCCGTCCATTATTCATTCAGACACAGTCACACTGGTGATGGTGAGCTACAACTGTAGGCACAGATGCCCTGGGGCAGACTGAAAGAGGCGTGGCAGCCATTTTGCGCCTACAGCCTCTCCGACCAACACCACATACATTCACTGAACATTCTTACACATTCATACGAGGAAAGGTGGGTTGCCCAAGGACACAACAACAGTGTGAATTGTGTCTCCACCTCTACGATGAAGACGGGTTGTGACAGAAGAAAGGCTACGTAACCACACAAGGACTGAGCCACAAAATAATAAAGACAGACTCACTGTGTCAGATGATATGGACAGAAATGGAGAGGCTTGCAGCGATCAGTGTGACAGGAATCAGGATCAAGAAAAATACCAGCCAGGTCAGTCATTCAAAACTTTTTGAGTAAAGAAAGTATTCACAAGAATTGTGTTGAGTCCCAGTAAAAACATGTCCAAATAAACATGTCTAAACAGAAGAACAGACAAGTCTCAGCGTGAAGCAGCAACACAAGCCAGTGTTCTCACAGATTAGAGCCGAGAGGACTCCAGAAAACAATCCATCAAGTATCTCACAATACATATCTCAACCACTACAAGAGAAAGATTCAAGCTCAACTTAGCCATTATTTAAAAAACAAAGAAGATGCCCTTAGATTGTCAGCTCTGAAAGAGGTCACAGTCAAATCAAATGAACTCAGTCCAAAAGAGTTCAGGATTCAGCCCAAAGTTTAAGTTTTCCACCAGTGGGTGAGCTCAGGTTTAGTCTTAAAGAAGCCATTTTTGTGTAAGAAATCTTTCGCTAAAGAATAAAAGAATGAACCCTGAGGTCTCTCATAAGAACACCAAACTTGAGCTCTTTTAGAGTAAGTCCAACATCTCTGGACAATCTGACAAGAAAAGAACAGATGATGGGCGACAGTAGCTCAGTGGGTAGAGCGGCCGTCCTTCGACCGGCGGGTGGGTGGATCGATCCACGCTCGAAACATCCCAAAACATCATAACGTCCTGCTCCCCTCCCTACTGAAGTTCTGTAACACTGGTAATAGTTTAATGTGTATAAAGCGCTTTCTACAGTAGGTGGAAAAGTGCTATATAAAGATTATTATATTATTATACAACTCTTCCACTGTTCAAAGGATGAATCCTTTGAACAGTGTTAGAGAAGCAATGCAGCCCCTCCCACCTGTGGAGTCAGTGTGAAGCCCCTCCACCTGGCCTGCAACCAACACAGGTGTGTCTCTGAGTCACTCCAGGAAGAAACACACAAACAAGTCTTTTCCTTCAGTGGCACACTTTTCTCTGGGACACTTTGGACACTTTGGATCCACTCAGGTTTGACCAGTTTGATTCTTTTCAACAGCACTCTGCTCTGGCTTTAGTCCTGGCTTTAGTTCTGACTTTAGACCTGCTTTAGTCTGGCTTTAGTCCACATTTAGTTCAGGCCTGAGTTAGTCCTGGGTTTCTTCCTGGTTCTAGGCTTTGTTCAGACCTGCTTTAGTCCTGCTTTAATCAGGTTTGGACTGGATTTAATCTATGTTTCATAAAGGTTTAATAAATATTGCTGCAGGTTCAATTCTGGTTGAGTCCTGAATAAGTCTTAGTTTTAATCTCAGTTTAGTCCCTGAGGATTCAGAGCTGCTTTAGTTTAGTGTTGAGCTGCAGTGACTGGTCTGTGTCTGTAGGGGCAGTGTAGGACAGAGGAAAGGATTAATGAGTGTCCTTTACAGTTTGTTCACTTTGTGTCATTTTGTAGGACTCTGGACTGAACATGGATCAGAGTGAGCACAGAGAGGACGGAGCCCCTCCTCTAAAACCACTGACCCCCAAAGCTCAGAGGTGAGATGAGGATCTCTAACGGTCCACCACTGTTCTCCAGGTCAGAGGTCAGCACTAAAACCACTGCACCATCTTTATCCACAGACCTGCTTCTGGGACCAGCTGTGTCTCCTTTAAAAGTGATGCCTCCATTGATCGACTGTTTGAGTTTAAAACAGAAGGTAGTCCACAGTAAGTCATCGTCAGAACACTAGAAGAACAACTATGGGGGGGGGGTCTTATTTCCACTAGAACTGATCTGAACACAGGCCCTGCCCCAGGTATAAACACATTCTGATCTGTATTTGTCCAACATTAAATCATTTCTGATAATTGATGGGCTGTAATTGCTGTAAACAGTTTGTGGTCCAAGTTTAATGAGAGACTGGTCGATATGGCAAGGCAATTTTATTTCTACAGCACAATTTATACACTGGGTAACTCAAAGTGCTTTACAGAAATAAAATACAATTTACAAGATTTAGAAACATAAGAAAAATTAAAACCATTATAAAAGAAGAAGAGTGCAGATAAAAACATTTTAAGTTGTAATGTAGGCGGAGCTAAAGAGGAAGGTTTTTAACCTTGAACATTGTTAAAGTTGAAGTTGTTCCAGGTTTTTGCTGAAACGCTGCTTCACCCTGTTTAGTTCTAACTCTGGGCTCGAGCAGAAGCCTGTCCCAGATGTCCGAGGAGGCTCATAAGCTACTAGCATTTCAGAAATATATTCTGGTGCTAAACCATTTAGAGACTTGTAAAGCAGCAGTGCTGTTTTAAAGTCTATTCTCTGAGCAACAGAAGCCAGTGCAGAGATTTTAAAACTGGACTGATGTGGTTGTACTTCCTGGTGTTAGTTAGAACCCGAGCAGCAGCGTTCTGAATAAGCTGCAGCTGTCTTAACCCTCGTTTTGAGAGACCAGTGAGCAGCCATTACAGTAATCTAACCTGCTGCAGATAAAAGCATGAATAAGTTTCTCTAAGTCTGGTTGAGACATTATCACTTTGACTCTGGAAATGTTTTTAAGGTGATAAAATGCAGATGATGTAGTTGACTTAATGTGACTCTCGAAATTTAAGTCCAAGTCCGTGATGAGCTCTAGATTTAACCTGGTTTTTAGATTTTAGAGAAAGAGACTCGATGTGACTGCTGACACTTTCTCTTTGTTTCTGTTCCAAAGATGATTATTTCAGTCTTGTTTCTGTTCAGTTGGAGACAGTGACAGTGAATGGATTGGTCCATTTTCAGCTGCTGTGAGTGAAATGTAAATCTGAGTGTCATCTGCATAATTATGGTAGGATACTCCACAGCTGCGTATTAACTGACCTAAAGGAAGCATGTAAAGATTGAATAATAGAGGTCCCAAGATAGACCCCTATGGAACCCCACATGTCAGGTCCATTTAGTCTGATACACAGTTTCCAACAGAAACAAAGTACCTCCTGTCTTCAAGATATGGCTGAAACCATTTAAGAGCAGTTCCAGAGATACCTATCCATTCCCTAATCTTTGTGACAGGATTTCATGTCGACTGTATCAAACACTCAAGTCCAACAGAACTAAGACAGAGGCCTGTGTCAGTGTTCAGACGGAGGTCATTTGTGACTTTGATAAGTCTCAGTCTGTGATGGGCCTGAATCCTGACTGAAAAGGATCAAAGCAGTTGTTAAGTAATAGAAAGTCATTAAGTTACTGATATACAACCTTTTTTGATGACTTTCCCTAAAAATGGCAGGTTTGATATGGGCCGATAGTTGTTGAGCACTGTAGCATCAAGACTGCTCTTCTTTAGGAGAGGCTTAATGACAGCAGTTTTTAAGGCCCTTGGAAAAGTTCCAGACTGTAAGGAATTATTGAATATATCAGTGAGTTGTGGAAACAAACTGCTTAGTCCTGATTTTAGAAATCTAGTGGGTAAAACATCGAGGCAGCAGGTGGATGAACTCAGGCTGGAGACAGTTTTTTCAATTGTTCTGTCAATAATTGTGTAAAATGTGTTTAACACTAGTGTCTCCTGATGCTGCAGTGTTGTTGTTTGTCCTTTGGACTGTAGCATGTTTAATGTCTTGAACCTTGTCGTTACTTCTGTTGTTGATGAGCTCTGAGAAGAATATTTCTCTTGCTTTTTTGTTTGATTGAAAACATGCAGATTTTTTTTTGTATACCTCATAATGAATTAAGAGTTTAAATTTACACCATTTTCTTTCGGCTTTTGGGCATTCCCTGTGCCCTGACAGAAGGAGCATTGCTCCACGAAGCCTTCTGCCTCTTCATCACTTTAACCTTAACAGGAGCAATGGAGTCCATAACATTTAAAACACCTGAAGTATAACAATTCATCAAATCATCAACTTGACCTGATGAGGCCTTTTCAAACCTGATTGTCTCCATAAACTGTCCTGGTGTTATCATTAATGTGTCTCTTCTGAACAACTGTAGGTACAGCAGCAGCTTTTGTAAATATGGACAGATGGAAAAAGACACAAGAATGATCAGAGCAACATCAATCACAGTGACATCTGAAATATGAACAGCCTTTGTAATGACCAAGTCCAGAGTGTGACCTCTGTTATGGGTCGGCTCATTAACATGCTGACAAAGACCAAAAGGATCAAGAATAGTAGAAAGTTCTTTGGCGTTCCTGTCACAAACATTATCCACATGCACATTAAAATCACCTGATATGGCTATTTGATCATATTCTGTGCAGATAACCGAAAGCATTTCAGTAACTCATCAATAAAATCATGAGAGAGTTGGTGGTTTGTAAAGAACAACATATAAAATAGATGGAGTAAACCTCAACTCCATTTTGAATCACACAAACTCATATGATAAAAACTCCCCAAGTGATAGTTTCTGGATAAGAATATTATCTCTAGCAATAGCACAAACACCACCACCCTTTTATTTTCCCGCATTTTGGATAAAAATGTGAAATTCGATGGGGTGGATTCAATAAGGACAGCATTTCCAGTCTTGCTGTCTAATCATGTTTCTGTTAAAAACATAAAATCAAGCTTATTTGAAGTTATAAAATCATTAATTAAAAATATTTATTTGCCAAAGACCTGACATTGAACACTGCAAGTTTCAAGTCTGTTTGATCAGGACCAGACTTTATCTGTTTGCAGGATTTGAATCAGGTTTGTCTGATTAGACAAACTAACTGTTATTCTCTTCTCTTCTGAATGTAGCTATGGAGCTGGGGTTCTGGGGGAGTGTTTTCTCCTAGGGCCTCGGGTTGATAAGTATTTTATTATGACAAAAAGTCCTGGAACAGCAGAGGCCCTCAGTGTCCTAATCGCTGATAGTAGCCTTGATGCTAGTCAAGGCTTTTGGAGCTGGTCTGGGAGGGTGGAGGGGGTTTGACAGGTGTGCATCTGACACCTGTCGGGGGTCTCATTTGTACCATTCTCTTCCTTTGGTTTCACACAAACAACAGAGTCATTACAAACTGGAGCTCAACAAGTCTTTAGAACATGTCCTTGAATAGGTCTTATTTCTGATTTGAATAGGTCTTATAGTTTTTATTAGAATGAATTCATATATTCATCACAGATCCTAGAGTAATGTCAGGATAATGGTTGGACTTTTGTTTTTGTAAAGCAGGTTCAGAGCTGGATCCCACTTGTGTCTCTTTAGATTTGGGTGAAGTCTATAAAACAATATGTCATTTATTGTTAAAAGTATGTGTATAATAATTCAAATAACAGCTCTGTGGCCTCCACATCCTTAGAATCAGACACACACATTAAAATGTTCATCACTGAAAAGGACTCACCTGGTTTTAATTTCAAAATTAATTCTTGTAATTGTGTGTCATTCATTCATTCATTCATTTATATTCAACCGTTTTGTCCCGTTAGGGGTCGGTGACTGGAGCCTATCCCAGCAGCTTTGGGCCTGAGGCGGGGTTCACCCTGGACAGTGGCCAGTTAGTCGCAGGGCTGATGTATAGAGACAGACAGTGACAGACAACCATTCACTCTCATTTTCATTCACTAGGACACTTTAGAGTTGCCAATTAACCTGTACATGCATGTGTTTGGACAGTGGGAGGAAGCCGGAGTACCGGAGAGAACCCACGGTAACACGTGGAGGACATGCAGACTCCTCACAGAAAGACTGGAGTCAGCTGAGAATGTTTGAGTCGGCCGGGTTTTGAACTCACGACCTTCTTGCTGTAAGGCAGGAGTGCTAACCACTCTGCCACGTGCACCCTAATTGTGTGTCATGAGGAGGAAAATTAACACAACACTTTTTATTTATGAACCAGGATCCACCACGGTCATTAAAAGAACAAGAAAGGTTTGCAACAGAGCCATAAGATTCTCATGAAAATGCACTCTTTAACAGTAACTCTGAGATTATCTCTTAACTTCTTTTGTTCAATAAACCAGACGATAAGCTTTAAAAAAAAAACAAAGTAAGATTACAAAACCTGTATAAAATAATAGATAACATTAATAATCCAGAGCTTACAGAGTCTATCAATAGTACAGACTTTACAACAGAGAGTCAGGAGTGTGTCACTGAAACAGAGAAATAATCAGTCTTTGTTGTGTCCTCATCCACAGAGTGAAGCAGCAGGGGTCAGAGGTCATCAGTGATCAACATCAGACAGAGCTGGACTCCATATTTATGGTCTGTCATTCACTAAAGTTTGGAAATGTTTAAATGAATGAGAACTTGTTTTACACAGATCTGAACACTGACTGCATTTGTGTTGTTTATAATGTATCTGCTCAGCTTCTGGAGGAGAACATCTGCACTTTTGTCAAGAAGGAGCTGAAGAAGCTCCACAAGGTTCTGAGCACAGATTACCCAGAATGCTTAGAGCATCTGAAGGATGAGGATGAAGAGCAGAGGAGCAGCAGTGAGGCTTTTCTGAAGATCACACTGAACTTCCTGAAGAGGATGAAGCAGAAGGAGCTGGCTGAGCGTCTGTGGAGCAGTAGGACCATTTAACACATTTAACAAGAGGCTCTCAGTCATTTTATATTCTCTGAGACTCATGGCTTTATCTGTTGTCTTCATTCAGGATTTTCCTGGAGATTTTCAGAGTAAACTGAAGTCTAACCTGCAGCAGAAGTTTCAGTGTGTGTTTGAGGGCATCACTAAAGCAGGAAACCCCACCCTTCTGAACCAGATCTACACAGAGCTCTACATCACAGAGGGAGGGGCTTCAGAGGTCAACCAGGAACATGAGGTCAGACAGATCGAAACAGCCTCCAGGAAACCAGTCAGACCAGAGACAGCCATCACATGTGAAGACATCTTTAAAGGCCCAGCTGACACAGATGGACCAATCAGAACAGTGCTGACAAAGGGAGTGGCTGGCATCGGGAAAACAGTGCTCACTCAGAAGTTCAGTCTGGACTGGGCTGAAGGCAAAGCCAACCAGGACATACAGCTGCTGTTCCGTTCACTTTCAGAGCACTCAATGTGCTGAAAGAGACACAGTTCAGTTTGGTGCAACTTGTTCAACACTTCTTTAGTGAAACCAAAGAAGCAGGACTCTGCATCTTTGAAGACCTCCAGGTGGTCTTCATCTTTGACGGTCTGGACGAGTGCAGACTTCCTCTGACTTCACCAAAACCAAGGCCCTGACTGACGCCACAGAGTCCAGCTCAGTGGATGTGCTGCTGGTAAACCTCATCAGGGGACCCTGCTTCCCTCCGCTCGCCTCTGGATAACCACACGACCGCGCGGCCAATCAGATCCCAGCTGAGTGTGTCTCCATGGTGACAGAGGTCAGAGGGTTCATCGACCCACAGAAGGAAGAGTACTTCAGGAAGAGGTGCAGAGTCAAGGCAAACAATCATCTCCCACATCAGGACATCCCGAAGCATCCACATCATGTGCCACATCCCAGTCTTCTGCTGGATCACTGCCACAGTCCTGGAGCATGTGTTGAAAACCAGAAAGAGAGGAGAGCTGCCCAAGACCCTGACTCAGATGTACATCCACTTCCTGGTGGTTCAGGCCAAAGTCAAGAACATCAAGTATAAAGAAGGATCTGAGACAGACCACACTGGAGTCCAGAGACCAGGAAGATGGTGGAGTCTCTGGGAAAACTGGCCTTTGAGCAGCTGCAGAAAGGAAACCTGATCTTCTACGAGTCAGACCTGAGCGAGTGTGGCCTCGACACCACAGCAGCCTCAGTGTACTCTGGAGTGTTCACACAGGTCTTTAGAGAGGAGCCAGGTCTGTACCAGGACAAGGTCTACTGCTTTGTCCATCTGAGTGTCCAGGAGTTTCTGGCTGCTCTTCACGTCCATCAGACCTTCATCAACACTGGGCTCAGCCTTCTTTCAGACAAACCTAAGAGGGCTACACTGCTCAGAGTAAAACCTAAATTAAATCATCTTCACCAAACAGCTGTGGACCAGGCCTTACAGAGTCCAAATGGACACCTGGACTTGTTCCTCCGCTTCCTCCTGGGTCTTTCACTGTCATCCAATCAAAGCCTTCTACAGGGTCTGCTGACACAGACAGGAAGTAGCTCTCAGACCAATCAGGAAACATCTGAGTACATCAAGAAGAAGATGAGTGAGGATGTGTCTGCAGAGAGAAGCATTAACCTGTTGCACTGTCTGAATGAACTGAATGACCGTTCTCTGGTGGAGCAGATCCAACAGTACCTGAGTTCAGGACGTCTGTCTGAAGCTGGACTGTCTCCTGCTCAGTGGTCAGCTCTGGCCTTCATCTTACTGTCATCAGAAAAAAATTTGGAAGTGTTTGACCTGAAGAAATACTCTGCTTCAGAGGAGGCTCTCCTGAGGCTGGTGCCAGTGGTCAAAGCCTCCAACAAAGCTCTGTGAGTAATGTTTATTTTACTGAGTAACATTTAAATACACTTCTACACTTCAAAAACTATTTTCTCTCCAGACTGAGCAGCTGTAACTTGTCAGAGAGAAGCTGTGAAGCTCTGTCCTCAGTCCTCAGCTCCCAGTCCTCTAGTCTGAGAGAACTGGATCTCAGTAACAACAACTTGAAGGACTCAGGGTTGAAGATGTTGTCTGTTGGACTGAAGAGTCCTCATTGTAAACTGGAACAACTCAGGTCAGAGTCTAAAACTTTAATGTTACTCACTCTTTATTTAGAGGTTCTTACTCTAGGTCTTGGTCTGTTGCATATGGGAGTCTTTTGTTGATTCTCAAAGACAAATACAGAAGTACTTTTTTTTGAAAAAGACAAATGCTTTAATTTGTAATAAAACATTTGTTTATCCTATAAAATTTGTTAAGTATTTCAAAGATATAGCAAGCTGCTGTGTTTTTAGTCACTTTTAAGCAGGTAGTGAACTAAATGTTGTCTGGAGTTTGACCTGTTAATGTTTAGACCTGTTACTGATGATCTGTATAATGTTGTGTGTTTGCAGACTCTCAGGTTGTCTGATCTCAGAGGAAGGCTGTGCTTCTCTGGCCTCAGCTCTGAGGTCCAACCCCTCCCATCTGAGAGAGCTGGATCTGAGCTACAACCATCCAGGAGACACAGGAGTAAAGCTCCTGTCTGCTCTACAGGAGGACCCTCTGCAGACTGGACACTCTCAGGTATAAACAGCTTTGAGATTATGGCTCATTTATCAAACTTGTTTGTCAAACTCATTTTATACTGAACTGTGCTATTCTCTTTAATCCCTCCATATCCACATTCCATCATCCATGACCCAACAGCTGAGAGTCATTATTTAAATGAAAAATATATTCATATATACTTTACTATGGCCTCTGCCATGGAGTGCCAAACACTTGAGTTGAAACAATATAATGCATAAAATGGTGACAGATTTTTTTTGAGGCTTCAATGTGCCCCTTCTTGATTTCTTATTTTTTGCACATTTGTTATGTTTTTGTTTCAGATCATTAAACACATTTTAATATCAAACTCCGATAGCTCAAGTAAATACAATATGCAGTTTTTTATGACTTTATTTATTTAAGGGAAAATGTATCTGAACCTACATGGCCTAATTTAACAGCAACAACTACAATCAAACATTTATGAAAGCAGACAACAAGTCTTTCACTGTGGAGGAATTTTAGCCTTCGCTTCTTTGCAGAATTGTTTTATTTCAGCCACATTGGAGGGTTTTTGGTCATTCAGCTTGAGGTCATGACCTGATGGCCGGACACTTTAGAATATTTTTTTAGAGAACAGAATTTATGGTTCCATCAATCACAGCAAGTTGTTTTGGTCTTGAAGCAGCAAAGCAACCCAGACCATCACACTCCCACCACAATATTTGACTGTTACTCCCTTTCTCATTTTAAATACTGTTACTTTTACACCAGATGTAACGGGCTGCACACCTTCCAAAACATTTGTTTCAGTCAACAGAATATTTTCCTAAAAGTCTTGGATCATCAAGATGAGTCATGAGTCATGAACACTGACCTTAACTGAAGAAAGTAAGGCCTGCAGTTTTTTAGATGATGTGTGTTTTTTTTTTGTTTTTTTGTGGCTTCACTCTGGGGTCATTTTAATTGGCCAGCCTTTCTTGGGAGGATTAACCATTGTTCCATTTTTTTCTTTGGATCTCACCAAGGTTCAGTGGTAGAACACAGGCCTGGGTGAGGTTACTGAATTTGTACTTGCTTTTTTCCACATAACAAATCTTTTTAATTGAAGCAAATAAAAAAGGATGTTGATTTGAAAAATAAAATTGGATAAATTGGATACATATTATTTGTATATTTGCCAAAAAAGTTCTATTCTTTGTTTGAGAAGATATATATATATATATTTTTTTTTTTCATGAGATCAGAGTTTTGCTTTCATTTACTGTAGTTCTTTGCCTCTGTCCCACATTTTCTTTTTGCAATTTTGTCACAAAGGTCATGAGGTGGGCTCTTATGTAGCTTTTTACTGATTGGTCAGTGGCAGAACAAAAAAGCATTAACCTTGGGACCGGCACAAAAGTACACTAGCTTGTGCTTGGATTCAACAAATAAATATTATACTTCATGCGCAAATCCAACTTGTGTCAGTGACATTAAAACCACACTACCCTCAGGTATTTCAGGTACATTTACAGAAAATGGAACAGAACTACTGTTAAAAACATTTTTTTTTAATATATGTGTAATGGTCTTTTCCTCAAAAAAGCTAAAATAATTTCTGAACTATAAGTACACTCTTTTTCTCCTAAGCCAGGAAAAGAATACAGCCACAATAAAGTAATTTGATTTTCTTAAGTGAATTGTTGTTGAAGTTTAATCTGAGTTTAGTGTAAAATCCTGTAAAAGTGTGGTAAATGGACTGGAGCTCAGAGCTGCATGTGATCTGAGTGAACTTCTGCTGAAGTTCAGATTGATAAATGTCAGAGACACATGTTTGATAAATGAGGCTCAAAGAGTGCTTCAGGAGGAACAATGAGATGTAAAAGAAAAGCTTGTGTGGATCAGACTGATGTAATGTCTCTGTTTTCCTTCAGACTGGATCCTGCTGGAGTCCACTGGATCAGACCAGGTCTCAGGAAGTGTAAGTGTGACAGTCTCATTGATTTAGACCAAGACATCTCTGAACCACAGGCTTTGCTCTAAACTCACAGAAAGATTTCAAAGCTTCAGAAATATTGGAGAAGCTCAGTTTGTCTTTTGTACAAACTGCAGATGTTTCTTCTCTTCCACTTGATGTAAAGTGAGAAATAATGATTGTAAATGCTGTCATTGATGTGTCACTGAGCCTGACCTTTGTTGACTCAGACAAACCCTATTCATTACTGGACTTACTGGACTTACAATGGGATCTGTCTCTGTCCAAACTCTGAGCCAGACACAAATTCAGGGACAAAAGTCATGTCTTTTCCACATTGTCCTGAAAAGTGTGTGTGTGTGACTCTGAGACAGTGATGGTTGTAAAAGTGATGCAGCAGTAGTTTGTTGCAGAGTTAGTGTGACTCAGACTCATAGAGGCCTGCAGACACCTGTATAAGCTGGAGCTGTATGAGAGTGTGTCTGTAGCAGAGTTTTTCAACAGTGTTTCCAATGAATAGAAAAACTATTGGAGTCAAATTTGTCGAAGAAATGTGAACATGTACAAGTTGTGACTCGGACACAGAATCTGGCAATATAGACATGGAATGTCACCTCGCTGGCGGGAAGGAACCTGAGCTTGTGCGGAAGTTGAGAGATACCGACTAGAGACAGTCGGGCTCACCTCCACGCACAGCTTGAGCTCTGGAACCCAAATCCTCGAGAGAGGCCGGACTCTCCACTACTCTGGAGTTGCCTACAATGAGGCGGCGGGCTAGTGTGGGCTTGCTTATAGCCCCCAGCTCAGCCGCCATGTGTTGGAGTTCACCTCGGTGAACGAGAGGGTCACTTCCCTGCGCCTTCGGGTCGGGGATAGGGCTCTCACTGTTGTCTTTCCTTGGGAATAGACCCCAGGAAAGTCTATGCCAGGTACTGGAGAGGAGAATACGGCCGATAGTCAAACCTCAGATCCAGGAGGAACAATGCGGTTTTCGTCCCGGGCGTGGAACACTGGACCAGCTCTATACCCTCTCCAGGGGCTGGAGGGTTTATGGGAGTTTGCCCAACCAGTCCACATGTATTTTGTGGATCTGGAGAAGGCATTCGACTGTGTCCCTTGTGGTGCCCTGTGGGGGTGCTCTGGGAGTATGGGGTCCGGGGCCCTTTGCTAAGGGCTGTTTGATCCTGTACGACCACTGTCTGCACCAACCACCATCAGAACCACTGCTGCAGCTTCAACACACTTTGTTCTGTGTTTCCATAGAATAGAACAACTATTGGAGTCAAATGTGTCAAAGAAATGTGACTGATGTCCATTTCCATGAAGCACAGAGAAGTGAATAAACTCCTGTGTAGTGACGTCAGAGGCTGGAGCTTTAGGAGCTGCTTTATGTCCTACAGCAATAAACAGTAGAAGAAGAGTTTAAAGTCTTTCTTCTAATATGACTTTTCCATCAAACAGAATCTTGTACATTTGTGTTAATCTCATGTGTTCAGAGAGGACAGAGGACTAACTGCAGCTGTATTGTGTCTTCTCTCCATCAGATTTCTGTGAACTCACACTGGATCCAAACACAGCTCACAGACGCCTCAAACTCTCTGACAACAACAAGAAGGTGACACGAGTGAAAGAGGAGCAGCCATATCCAGATCATCAGGACAGATTTGAGGACTTGTTTCAGCTTCTGTGTTCGACTGGTCTGACTGGTCGCTGTTACTGGGAGGTCCAGTGGAGCGGAAGGGTTTATGTTTCAGTGTCTTACAGAGGAATCAGAAGGAAAGGAGACAGTGATGACTGTCTGTTTGGATCCAACGATCAGTCCTGGAGTCTGTCCTGCTCTGAAGTTGGTTATTATGTTTGGCATAATTACAAACAAACCCGCCTCCCTCACTCCTCGTCCTCTTCTGGGACAGTAGCAGTGTATGTGGACTGTCCTGCTGGCTCTCTGTCCTTCTACACAGTCTCCTCTGACCAACTGACCCACCTCCACACCTTCAACACCACATTCACTCAGACTCTGTTTCCTGGGTTTAGGTTCAGGTCTGTTGACTCTTCAGTGTCGTTGTTAACTCTGTGGGACTGAGAGTGTCCTCTTGTACAGAAACATCCTCACTGCTGATCAGATAGTCCAGTCTACCTGACCTCACACACTCACACATGTTAGAAAAGACTCACTTAAATGATCAGAGATGGACTTTGTATTTTGAGTTTGAGCTGGTCTGATTGGATAAAACAGAGGAACAGTTCTTTTCCAGTTTCTTTGACAGAGACAGATCCCACACAGAAACAAACTGATGACATCAATCTCATGTTGGTCTCATTGTGTTTGTAGAGAAGGATCAATCACAGCATTTGTCTCCACAAGTGCTTCTGTACACTTCATTAATATAAAGGTGGATTTGAAATATGACACAGATAAATGTGATTTGGGTTGAAATCCTGTGAGAAATGACAATAAAGTGAAATGAGAAAACACTCCACAGTAACGGCCTCATTCCTGCTGCTGTTCATGTGGAACCTGTTATTATTGGATTTATGGACATGTGTGACGTCTTACAAAACCACTATATTGTCCCCAAAATGTAGAAAAGCACTTCAGCTGAACTCATCACCTTCCAACAATGCCGCACCAGTCTCAAAATCAGAGTTGACCAAGTTTTGATCAAATCAAACAAAGCCAAACCTGGGAACTTTGGCTTCATTTGTTTCACACTGGTTCAACTCTGTCTCTCAGCCCAGGTTTAAACCTTAACCAATGATTACTGGGTGAGGGCCGTGCAGTCAACAGCCAATAGCATTCAATCTGGAGGGAAAAGGGGCGGGTTTTTATTCTGCTGAGAAACAGGAAACAGCAACACTGTCACAGCCAAAACAGGAACTACCTGGTCTAAACCTGATAAAACCTGTTCTAAACCTGACAAAACTTGGTCTAAACTTGAATAAAATACCGATCTAAACCTAATAAAAAGTGGTTTAAACCTGTCAATGTGGGAAAGGTTTATGAATAAATCTACAGTTTAAAGTATATTTGAACTGATAAAAAGACATTTAGTAGCTGCAGGTGACTTGTTTTCTTTAGTTACATGATTCTCAAATCTTCCACTGACACAAAAGAAATGGAGACAGCTGCTCCTCGCCTTTGGAGCAGCCGTGGATGTTGCCTTTGCCAGTCTCAGAGCTTCGATGACTGAGAGCAGTGCAGTTTCGGTGGAATGTCCGCTCTTGAACCCAGACTGGTTCTGGTCCAGGAGGTTGTTCCGTGTGAGAAAGGAGGAGAGCTGGTTAAACACAACTCGCTCCAGAGCTTTGGCAGTAAAGGGAAGGAGGGAAACCGGTCTGTAGTTTTCTAACAGTGTAGGGTTGAGAGTGGGTTTCTTCAGGAGTGGTGTGATGCGGGCCTCTTTGAAAGCAGTGGGGAATGACCCAGTGGAGAGCACGACAGATGGAGAGATGGCCTGAAGGAGATGTGTGGGGATGGGATCCAGCGGGCAGGTGGTAGGGTGGTTAAAACTAATGACCTTGGAAACGTCCGCTTCAGTTCGAGGAGAAAAAGAGGGGAGCAAACACGTATCAGGTGTGAAAGAGTTCAACAGGTGCTGGTGCAGAAAACTGACTGCTGATGGCGGTTGTTTTCTTTACAAAGAAAGACACAAAATCATCAGCTGTTAACTCTGATGAAGGAGGGGGAGCAGGCGGACAAAGGAGGGCAGAGAAGGTTTTAAAGAGAGTGCGTGAGTCAGGTGAGTTGGTTAACTTAGAATGGTAGTAGATGGTTTTTGCAGAGGTGACCTCAGCAGAGAAATTAGAGAGGAGAGACTGGTAGGTAGAGAGGTCAGTACGATCTTTTGACTTGCGCCATTTTCTCTCAGCTGACCGGAGGCTGGTGCGATGCTCGCTTAGAACATCGGATAACCAGGGGCAGACGAAGATGTACGAGCTGGTCTGGATGTAAGAGGGCATAAGTTGGCCCCTGAAAGCAAGGCCTCTACCTCCCAAATGGGAGAGATATAAACTTGTTAGTTTGCCTCCCAGAAATATAAACTTAGGCCTTATATGATTATGTTTTAGTTCGAGTTGTGGAAAATGGGGCCCTCTCTTTACCTCCCAAAGAATATAAACTTAGATCTTATTTTGTTATAGGTTTTAGTTCATGTTTAATGGAAACGGAGAGCACTTCTATGTCTCACAATAAGAATGACAATGATGTAAAACAGATGTTTGCTAGATTTAGATTTATTAAAGGGCTTGTCTTGCAAAATTTATGATTCTCTCTGCTTGACTACAATTTGGCGACGAGGATGGGATCAGCATGTAAATCCACTGGTAAGACGAGTATTTCTGTTATATTAGTGCATGTAGCTAATGTAAGTACTTAGTGGGCAAAGAGATCCTAGATGTGGTTGTTTCTTTTATAATCATAACACTAATCATATGTAAAATGTACTATTCTGTACGCTTATCAGTGAAGAAAATTGTATGAAACCTAAAATGAACAATTGCCATGGAGTCCGTGAGTGGAAGTGGGAAGTGTGGCAGACGAGAGGACACTGAGAGAGAGAGTGCAGAAGAAGAGAGAGCAGGAGAGAGAGGAGGCGGAGACTGAACAGGTCAGGTACACAAACACACATAAACACACACATACACACACACACAAAAAAACACACATAAACACACACATAAGCACACAAACACACACAAACACACACACACAAACATAAGCACACAAACACACACAAACACACACACAAACACACACATACACACACACACACACATACACACACAAACAAACACACATAAACACATACACATAAGCACACAAACACACACAAACACACATAAACACACACAAACACACACATACACACACATACACACACAAACAAACACACATAACACACACATAAGCACACAAACACACACAAACACACACAAACACACATACACACACATAAGCACACAAACACACACAAACACACACATACACACAAACACACACACAAACAGACACAAACAGACACAAACACCAACATACACACAACACACACATACACATAACACACAAAACACACACAAACACACACAAACACACACAAAACACACATACACACACATACACACATAAACACACATACACACACATAAGCACACAAACACACACAAACACACACACAAACACACACATACACACACAAACACACACACATACACACAAACAAACACACATATACACACACATAAGCACGCAAACGCTCACAAACACACACATACACACACAAACAAACACAAACAAACACACATAAACACACACACAAACACACACATTTACACACAAACACACACACAAATTCACACATACACACACAAACACACACATACACACACATACACACAAACACACACAAACACACACATAAGCACATAAACACACACAAACACACACATACACACACAAACACACACAACACACACATACACAAACACACAAAACACACACAAACACACACAAACACACACATACACAAACACACAACACACACAAACACACACATACACACATAAACACACATACACACATAAGCACACAAACACACATACACACACAATCACACAAACACACACAAACATATCACACACATACACACACATAAGCACACATTCACACACAAACACACACACATACACACACAAACAAACACACACAAACACACATAAACACACACACAAACACACACATACACACACAAACACACACACAAATTCACACATACACACACAAACACACACATACACACACATACACACAACACACACAAACACACACATAAGCACACATAAACACACACAAACACACACATACACACACAAACACACATAAACACACACAAACACACACAACACACACACATACACACATACACAAACACACACAAACACACACAAACACACATATACACACACATAAGCACACAAACACACACAAACACACATAAACACACACACATACACACACAAACACGCACACAAACACACACATAGACACACATAAGCACACAATCACACATAAACACACACAATCACACACATACACACACAAACACACACATACACACACAAACACACACAAACACACACATACACACACAAAACACACAAACACATAAAAACACACACAAACACACACATACACACACAAAACACACATACACACACAAACACACAAACACACATATAAGCACACACAATCACACACATACACACACAAACACACAAACACAGACATACACACACAAAACACACACATAAGCACACATAAACACACACAAACACACACATACACACACAAACACACATAAACACACACAAACACACACAAACACACATATACACACACATAAGCACACAAACACACATAAACACACATAAACACACACACATACACACACAAACACGCTCAACTCAACTCAAAAACATCGAAACGCGAAAAGGGATTAAAATAAAGAAAAGAGGTTCAAGAGGAGGAGTGAGAGAAAGACTGAGGAGGCGCGGCAGGAGACATCCCCTACCGGTAATAACTTTCTCTAATGTTCGCTCTTTGAGCAACAAGATGAATGAACTGACCGCTAAAGTACAATACGATAATGAGTTCCGACAGAGTAATCTTATCTGTTTTACGGAAAGCTGGTTGAAAGAGGAGACGTCAGACCCCAATCTACTGGGTTATACACTTATTCGGGCCGATAGAGACATTAATTCGTCTCGAAAATCTATTGGAGGTGGTTTGTGTGTCTATATGGACACACGTTGGGCTACCAAGTACACCGTCCGGGAACGTGTGTGTACACATGACTACGAAATTTTGGTTGTCTCATTTCGCTTTTATCTCTCGAGGAGTTTGGACAGATCACTATTATATTGGCCTATGTTCCTGGGCCGGACTTTGTGGGAGCTGCAGCCAGGATAGCAGAGAGCTACAACACAGCCTTGTCCCGTGCAGTCAGTCAACCTGTCCTGTTACTCGGGACTTTAATTCCTGTGACCTGTCTGATCATTTACCCACTTTACATCAATATGTGGACTGTCCTACCCGCCTGGCACGCACTTTAGATAAGTGCTATGGCAACATACTAGACGCCTATAAATCCATCTGCAGGCCTGCCTTGGGGAAACCTGACCATAATGTCGTCCACCTACTTCCACGTTACAGAGCTAAGTTGAGACGGAAAAGACTGTGATTAAGGAAATGAAGATATGGACTGAGGACTGTATGGAGGAGATGAAATGTGAGCTGGAGACTACTGACTGGTTATTTCTTAACTCATGTGACACACCTCATGAACTAATTGACACTTTTACATCCTATTTGTTGTTTAATGAAAGTAAAATTACTCAAACTAAAATAGTTAGAATATTTCCTAATAACAATTTATGGATGTCTAGTGATCTTAAGGAATGTATTCAGGAGAAAAAACATGCTTTCAAAAATGGTAATATTGAATTACTCAAGAAAAATAGAAGTGAACTAAGATCAAACTGAGTAAAGCAAAAATAGAATATAAGGATAAAGTTGAATGTCATTATTTCTCAGGAAATGCCAAGAAAGCATGGGAAGGTTTAAATGCGATGATGGGTCGGAAACTAAGAAAAACCATACTCCCCTGTCACACTCCTCTCCATCTTTTGCTAATGATCTTAATGTCTTTTTAGTCGTTTTGACAAAAATGATTTTAGTGCTGAACGGGATAGTGTGTGTAGGTCTATTTCGGGATTTGTCCCTATTACTCTGAATGAACATGATATTGTAGCCAGCCTGTTTAGTATTAAGTCTAACTCAGCCCCGGGGCCAGATGGCCTGAGAGGGAGAGTTTTAAAAGAAAATGTTTATGAACTAAAAGGTATTGTGCTGGAGTTATTCCAGTACTTGCTGAATTCCTTAACAATGCCCAAATTATGGAAAATATCCTATATTGTGCCTATTCCGAAAAAACCTGGAGCAACTGAACTAGAAGATTTCAGGCCCATTGCCCTTACTTCCATCTTAGGAAAATGTTTTGAGAAAGTTATAAGCAAACACATTACAGCATCAGCTTCTAATAGCTTAGATCATCTTCAGTTTGCTTATAAAATGATGAGGAGAACTGATGATGCAACTATCAGTATGTTTCACACCCTGGCAAAGCACCTTCAAGCCCCCTCCCACTTTGCTAGGGCCCTGTTTATTGATTTTACATCTGCTTTTAACAGCATGCAGATACACACTTTGCTGCAGAGACTTATCGACATAGGAGTAAATGGTGGTATTATCCACCTTGTAAGGGACTTCCTCTCTGACCGCCCTCAACAGGTTCTGGTTAATAACACCCGGTCTGACATCCTAGTGGTTAATACAGGTGCCCAAGGGACTATTCTATCCCCATTACTCTGCTCTATTTATACAAACGAATTCCAATTAGATCTGGAAAATTTTCATCTGTTCAAGTATGCAGATGACATGGCCCTGGTTGCTTTATTAAAGAGGGGGGACAGAGTTGGAGAGGAAGTATATAGAGCACATGTGTCATCCCTCCAGAAATGGTGCGATGAAAGTTTCTTAGAGATAAATGTAACAAAGACAAAGGAACTTGTCTTTTATGAAAAGGACCCTGTGCAGCCCCTTATAATTAAAGAGTAACTAAACCCTAAAACAACTTTTTTAGTTAATGATCTGTATGAATGGGGCCTTATTAGTGCTGTCCATTGATCTGACTAAAAGTTTTGACAATTGAGTATAAAGTATATTAATTTTAAAAATATGGTGTAAAACCGTCTAAGTGCTGCCCCCTTCAGGTTGAACGATAATTATTGTAGTTGCTAAAACTGTGAATACTGGCTCGACTAACGGCTCACGACCCATGACCCTGGCACGTCACCCTTGGCATTGTTTACTCCTGGTATAAAAACATCTTGTTCTGTCAAAACCCGTAGCCAGTCAGCGTATATTAGCATCTAGTTAGCATAGCCATTTATATAGATATTTAGATTATTTCTCATAGCCTAGATAATTAAATAGCATAGCAGTTAGTTCTTAGTGTAGTATTGTTATAAGCATAGTTAGTTAGTGGCACAGTATTGCATCAGTTAGGATAGCTTTAGGTTAGCATAGATTTTTTTTTGCATTAGCTTTATCTGTATTTAGTGTGGTTGTTAGAATGGGGCGTAGGTGTAGTGTTGCTGTTTGCAACAGCACTATTGGACTGCATAGCTTTCCAGCAGACTTAGAAATTAGGAATAAGTGGTTACATGCACTTGGCCTGGGAGACCGAGAGTTACCGCTGAGAGCTGGAGTGTGCAACCTGCATTTTACGCGGGATTGCTTCTCTAATGCAATGGAGGTGGAAATGGGCTTCTCCAAAATGCTCACGCTAAAAGCACTGCAGTGCCAAACGCTGCTCCTCTTGCACGGACCACTGCAGCAGTGTCTTCAGGTAAGTGAGCATATATTTATATATATATTTATCCTATTAAACTAAAATTAATTCATCAGTTTGTCATATTGCTAGTTAGATAAAGTATGCTAAACGTTAGCTTCAGCTACTCCTGATACCGTGGCGCTAACGGGTCTGTCGCAGACTAGTGTAGATACTCCCTTGTTTCTCAGCACACACAGATATCTAGCATTACTATGTTATTACTCAATATTACGTTAGTCATTTCTCATACTTTGCTGTACTTGTGTCAGTGATGCAGCACTAAAGAAGCTTTATTTTTGTGACTTTAGACTTGGCCAAACATACGTCTCTTGACTCGTGTGTTCTAACAGAGGGCATTTTTACGCTGTCTTGGATAGCTGTGTTGGACTTGTGCGTGTTTGTTGTGTGAAGCTTGCTCATTTAATTAAAAGCAGCAAAAATGCGCACTATTGTTGTAAATTGCATATTGCTGCTCCACGAGGCTATATGTGACTGTTTGTGTTTGGCCATGTCTTATTTGAGATTCTTCGCTTTGTGAGAACATTTGTGTCACTAATATTTATTTATTGCATTGTAAAATATCTGAAATGATTGAATTTAGGACTATAATTCTAAATAAAAACGCAAATGATTATATGTTTTAGCTTAAGATGACCAGAGAAATTGGGTCCCAGACAGAACCAGTCAGCTCCAGATCTGCAGGTGTGCAGGCTAAGGTGAAGCCTATCAGGAGAAGCAAATGTGAGTTTGAATACTATTGTATTGTACTGTACTATCATATAGTCAAGATGATTTAATGTTGTTTTGCACTTTTAATGCTTATTGATTTATTTATTATAATTTGCACAGCCACCCAGGCCAGAATGCCTAACAGGAGTGTGTGGTGTGCCACAGACACACTGATGGAGTCTTTCACAGAGTGTCCCAGGGCAACCTCTACACCAATAAAGAGGAAAAGATGTGACGTGTCCACTGATGACTCAAGCTACCATCCAGATGGAAGTGAGAGCACTATGGACTGTACCAGGTAATCCGTTTAGTCTCATTTTCATTTTTCAGTTATATTTGACTGTTTCTAAAAAACTTTTTCTTTTCTTTACTTTTACATAGCGTCTTCAATGAAGTGTTACCACACAAACATACTAAGTACATAGTTTATTAAGATAAATTGCTGGAGCTTTTTAGAAAATGCCCTGTCTGCAGCTGGAGTTGTGCTGTTTCACAAACAACCATTGGGACACTTCTCCAAGTCAAACAACACTGTGCTCACTGCGAGTATTCCAGGGACTGGTCGAGCCAGCCAATGGTAAACAATATACCAGCGGGAAACCTACAGCTTTGTGCAGCTGTTCTGTTCACTGGCTCACTGACTAGCTTAGTTCTTAGATGCTTTCAAAATCAAGGGAATCTCTGAGCAGTGCTTCCACAAGCATCAGGCCAGACTCCTAATTCCCACAATAAACTGGCAGTGGAAGATTGAGCAGGATATCCTAATTGAAAACACCATTGCTGCTGGGGCTGTGACTCTTGGTGGGGACATGAGAGCTGATTCACCCGGTAATAAATAACTTCTTTATGTACATACATACATACAGCAGCTGCTGCTGCTGCTACCGGCTTTGTTGACTAAAGTGCAAATAACAATTGTAGGACATTCAGCAAAATATGGCAGCTACACAATGATGGATCTCAAAGCCAAAATGGTCATAGACATCCAACTAGTCCAGGTACTACACAATGAAGTATTTTGTTATGTGAAAAACTATATACTGCGCATTGCTCTAAAGTATTTTTGAGTTTGCAGAGCAATAAAGTCAAAAACAGCCAACGAATGGAGAAGGAAGGATTTGTAAGAAGCCTGTCTCTTCTTGAGCAAAGAGGTGTCGTGGTCCAGTCCTTGGTGACCGACCGACATTCAGGTGTACAGAAGTTCATGAGGGAGCAAAAAAAGACATTAGACACTTCTTTTACCCTTGGCATATGGGAAAGGGTTTTGGCGTGTGTGTGTATATATATATGTGTATGTATGTGTGTATGTGTGTATATTGCTACATGTTTACTTTGAGTTTTATAGCTGATTTACAGAATTGTGTAGTGTGTAAGTCCAATTATAAATGCTTCTTTAGAAGTCCTTTATTTTATTTTTATTTTATTTATAAAAACATATTCAAAAATCCAGTGGGGAAGAAAACCTCTGTATGGTCCTTCAGGAAACTCTTCCTGATCCTGGTCACAGCGCAGGAAGGTATGACCACTCTTACGTGTTGGCCAAGGTACCCCAGCACCACCTCACGACATTGCGATAAGCAAGATGTCTGTAACGACTGAAGAAGAGGAGGTGCACGTGTATGTTGAAGTGGAGGGTAAAAAAAAAATAAAATGATTTATAATAATATTGATCTTTTCATACTGGAACTAACCTGTTTGTAAGTGTATCTTCCATTTCACCAAATAACTGGAGATGAGTGCCATATACAGCTTGTAATACATAGGGGTTTAGAGCTACTGGCTCAAAGCCTGGATGGGCTGCAGTCTACTCCACCAATCTGGTGACACCTATGCATTACCTATAATATGAGAATGCTTACTTTTACTACTTTGTTAGGATGATTTATTTATTATTTGATATGCGAGGATTGTGGGTTTTGTGTCGATTACTTAGTAAATGAATTAAGTGTACTGAACAATCTGGGTCTTGTGATATTTCATAGCTATACCTTGGGTATCTCCTACAACAGACATTCTCTCCCGGGACAGAGAGCTGCAGTGCCCACAGGTGCACCTGTTGAGACAATAATTTCTAACTAGATTTCAAATATTTTTTGCTTAATTATTAACACTACATGCCAAAATCAAACTAAATGCATAGGTTTGCAATTTTTAAAAGTTCGTTAGCCTTTGCTGAGCATTAGCCTAAATTAGCCATAATGCTAATTTTTACCACTCCGACACTGGCCCCATTCTCTCTTGCGCTGCTGCTTCGATAGCATTGCCGGTATCTGGGCCCGCGACTTGAGCCAGCGGCTCGAATTGATAAGGCTCTGGCCCTGTCTGTAATGACAATTCACCCTCCTCCTCTTCGGGTGAAGGAGGGGGAGAAAAGTCCTCCACTTCAAATGACCGCTCTGTTGCAAAGCTACTTGCGTCACTCCAGTCACTCTCCATCTTTGCACTTCTCACATCTGAGCTGTCAATCAATCCGCATCTGTCTCCGCCCACTTTTCCAGCATTTTTCAAATATTGCCAGTGGGCGGAATTCGGTTCTGACCAGGGGTTTAGTTGCACTTTAAGGATAAAATAGTAGAGGTAGTAGAAAAGTTCAAATACCTCGGTACATATATCGATTTTAATCTAAATTTCGGTGAAAACACAGACT